>OY757931.1:52184229-52698568 GCA_963585895.1 Sepioteuthis lessoniana | reverse complement strand
TGTGTGTGTGTGTGTGGGAGAGAGAGAGAGAGAAAGAGAAAGAGAGAGAGAAGTAAGGAGAGTCAGAGAGAAAATGGAAGAGGAAAGTAAGAAGAGAGAAAGAAAGAGAGAAGGAGAGAAAAAGCGAAAGAGTGGCATGAGAACGAAAGAGAGAGAGAGAGAGAGAGAGAGAGAGAGAGAGAGAGAGAGAGAGAGAGAGGGGAGAATTATTTTATTTTGATCTCTTTTTAATGATATGCACTAAAAATAATTGAATTCATCGGGGACAAGCATGCAATGTCAACCGGAACGAGTGGAGACTTCATAGCACTGATGCAGACGGAAACAGAATTAATACTCGCTGATCTAATTCATTCATTCATTTATATATATATATATATATATATATATATATAAAGAGAGAGAGAAAGAGAGGGGGAGGGGGAGAGAGGGAGAGAACTTGTTAATAAATACCACATCCTAATATCCATTTTGATTGCATAATACTCTATGAGATATAATAAAATCCTGTTTTCTTTGGCATTGAAAAAAATCAAGTTTCTGTAAAAACTGTCTGAAGGTAAGCGATTATATAGAAAAATAGTCATCAGATTATAGGGTTATAGGAAGTGGGATCAAAAGATATTGAGACGGAAGCTTGGTACCTGTAAATTTGTTTTATATATATATATATATATATATATATATATATATATATATATAACAGATTAACATAATATATATGTATATTCGAGGGCCGTTCAAAAAGTTCTAAGCTTTACTCAGAAAGAAGATCAAAGTCAAATATTTCATTGTTGCAACACAACCACTTTTTGTAAAACTAGAAAAACGAATTATTTTTTGTGTCTATGCAAAGGTGAGAGATGTGCGACAAATCTGAAAATAGACAAATGCTTAGAACGTTTTAACGACTTTCATATATGTATATATATATATATATATATATATATATATATATATATATATATATATATCCAATTGCAAGCTGTGTTTTGAAGAAACCTAAGCATTTTGGAATACCCGGAAGTTAGCAAATTGTTAAACAAAAAAGCTGAACCGATTTCCAAGTGCAACTCTACTCCCTCATTTCTCAATATACTCTTTCAGTATAAAAAAGATTCAAAGAAAATCATGAATTTGGTCAGAAGAAAGGAAAAATAATTGTTTTGTCATGTGTGCACTGCTTAAAACACATGCTAATTCCTCAATGAATATGGACGACACTGGAGAAAACAATCACCAAATAAAGAGTTGGCAATAGAAAGCACTGTTCACAGTTAAAACTTTCCCTAGAAATCGATAGTGACGAGTCACTTTCATCTCTCAGCAGACAACTGATCTCTGTGCCCGTAACTTTTTCTTTACCGGAGAGTCAGTGAGTTTCCTCTTCATGAATTGTCTTTTCGAATAAGGCTCGTAGTAGCAGACTCATGTTTAGCCCAGTTGCAAACATTTTTGATTAAAACAATACAGAGAACACAAGCATCAATAAAATAAAAATAACCAGAAAACAAAAATACCTAGAAAAACAACTGTACGGACATTTCAAGCGACAAACACGCGAAATCTCACACGAGAAAACGTGGACATGGCTAAGAAAGGGAAGCCTTAAGAGATAAACTAAATTTCTTCTGACAGCAGCACAAAACAACGTCATAAGGATTATCTCAAATCAAGAATAGATAAGACGCAACAAATAGCAGATGTAGATTATGTGGTGACAGAGACGAAACCATTAATCATATAATAAGCGAACGCAGCAAATTAAAGCAAAGATAGTATAAGACTAGACACGATGGGTGGGCAAGGTGATTCACAGCAGAAATTAAAATTTGACCATACGAACAAATGGTATATGCACAACCCGGAATCCGTCCTAGAAAATGATCACCTAATCTCAGCCAGACGACCAGACGCAGTTAGAGTCAACAATAAAAGAGAACCCGTAGAATAGTGGACTTTGCCGTTCCTGTTGATTACTGGGTAAAACTGAGGGAAAGCGAAAAGAGAGATTCGTACCTCGACCTTGTTAGAGAACTAAAAAAACTAGAGAGCATGAAAGTAATGGTGATACTAATTGTAATTGGCACACTCAGTACAGTCACGAAAGGACTGGTACAGGGACTGGAGGATTTGGAAATAAGAAGACGAGTGGAGACCATACAAATAACAGCATTGATGAGATCAGCTTGACTACAAAGAAGAGTCTTGGAGACTTGAGGAGACTTGCTGTCTCTCAGTCTCCAGTGGAAAACCATCAGCTAACGCTGGTTTGAAAAACTCTCAAATGAGTAAAATAACAATAATAAGTGAAAGAGAGATAAGTACTTAAACCTTACCCGAGAACTAAGAAAACTGTGGAACCTGAAGGTGACAGTGATACCAGTTGTAATTGGCGCGTTTGGAACGGTCCCCGAAGGTTTGGAAAAGAGGCTGGTAGAGTTGGAAATCAGAGGATAAATCGAAACCATCGAAACTACAGTACTGTTGAGATCAACCAGAATACTGAGAAGAGTCCTGGAGACATGGCAAAACCTCCTGTCTTTCTGACTCCAGTGAAAGACCACCTAGCTAACACTGGTGTGAAAAACACGCAAGAAGTAAATGATAGTAAAACAATTATAGGCAATCACTACTCCCAAATAAATAACATTCTTAGCGCTGGATTCTTTGATTAAGTTGAACCGATTTAAAATGTAAAATATCAAAAAGGACAAAATATCATATACTGCCCATAACACGGAGTTTCATGTAGAGTAAGCTGTACAATAATCAACTGAATAGATACACACACACACACACACACACACACACACACACATATACATATATATATATATATATATGTGTGTGTGTGTGTGTGTGTGTGTGTGTGTGTGGCGGGGATTTTTCTGTCTCTGCAGTGAATGCCTACGCACATCCGGGCAACTGACCAAGATAGGACATGAATAATAGCAGAAAAGTTATCCCAGGCGCTAACATTAATGAATGGCCCCGTTATAAATGTCATGATTCACATCACACGCCTTTTGCTTATATTAACAGATAAACTTATTTGGCGGGACAACGCTGCCCACATATGAAAAGACGTACATCTGCGCGCATGCGCACAGCCATACGTTGTTGCATTCCTTCCTTCTATTTGATCTATACAAGTGTACAGTCATATACATTTCCAGACACATATATCGGCATAATAACATGAAGATATGTGCATCGGTCATTTATTTTGTCCAAAGCAAACAATTACGTATATATGCTCATATAGCAATCTATCTGCAGTTTAATAGTTAAGAAATACATGACACATTATACACGATCGTCCGGATCGCAGTTTATTATTATGTTCTTGTATCTCTGGAAAAAATTATGGAATCAACACAGAGAATGTTCAATTAGATTTTTTCATCATTATAATCAAGGTCTGCCTATATCATAGATTCCCTAGGCTCTCCTTCACCATCCATCCCTATCGGCCATTGCTCTTGCCAAGTTTCTGCACAGAGTTGATGAATGTAAGTTTTACTAGTCGACCAACAACTAGTGTATTTTTGTATAGGAATGCATAGGAGAACGTCACTCATGAGTTCGTCCTCACTTTACCAGCAATACCCAGTATGTGTTTTTCGTCTTGCGTAATTAGTTTGCGTGATGGGAAGTGAGTGGTCGTATAGCTATTGTTTTGTTGGGCGCTGCTGACAAGATTTGTTCAAAGTATTACGCAGCATTCTAGCGTAGTTTCCATCTAGCTTTTTCTTCAGGGGTTTAGTTAGAGCCCAAATGGTGCAACCATAAAATAGTATCTATACGTTTATAGCTTTTTCTTCAGGGGTTTCGTTAGAGCCCAGATGGTGCAACCATAAAATAGTATCTATACGTTTATAGCTTTTTCTTCAGGGGTTTCGTTAGAGCCCAAATGGTGCAACCATAAAATAGTATCTATACGTTTATAGCTTTTTCTTCAGGGGTTTCGTTAGAGCCCAAATGGTGCAACCATAAAATAGTATCTATACGTTTATAGCTTTTTCTTCAGGGGTTTCGTTAGAGCCCAAATGGTGCAACCATAAAATAGTATTTATACGTTTATAGCTTTTTCTTCAGGGGTTTCGTTAGAGCCCAGATGGTGTAACCATAAAATAGTATTTATACGTTTATAGCTTTTTCTTCAGGGGTTTCGTTAGAGCCCAGATGGTGCAACCATAAAATAGTATTTATACGTTTATAGCTTTTTCTTCAGGGGTTTCGTTAGAGCCCAGATGGTGCAACCATAAAATAGTATTTATACGTTTATAGCTTTTTCTTCAGGGGTTTCGTTAGAGCCCAGATGGTGCAACCATAAAATAGTATTTATACGTTTATAGCTTTTTCTTCAGGGTTTCGTTAGAGCCCAGATGGTGCAACCATAAAATAGTATTTATACGTTTATAGCTTTTTCTTCAGGGGTTTCGTTAGAGCCCAGATGGTGCAACCATAAAATAGTATCTATACGTTTATAGCTTTTTCTTCAGGGGTTTCGTTAGAGCCCAGATGGTGCAACCATAAAATAGTATTTATACGTTTATAGCTTAGGAGAATTCTCATTTCATTTTATCAGAGAGATCGGATATCTATATGGTCGATAACCGGTCGATAGCGGTCCATGCCTTACATACACGTATATAGAAATCACTTTCATTAGATGAGATATTGCTACCGAGGTATATAAACTGGTTTTCTAATTTCAGAGGCTTGCCATTTGAGTAGAAGATAGCGCCATTTTGATTAAAACACATGGACTCTGTTATTTCAGATTTCACATAGAGACCAATGATTCACCTATGTAGCAGTGATTCGGCTTGAGCAGTTACATTTGCAAGAAGGGCTTGATCAATTGCATAGTTAGTATCAGTAATAGTTATTGCAGGATATCGTCTGTTTCTTGCCATTATTAATGTGTGTCCGTGCATGCAAACGCGCACGCGCGTGTGTTGTAAACAAGAAATGAATAAACATGGTTATAGACAGTGATCCATACTCTTCTTTTGAAGATGTAGCTTCTGGTCACAGAATCTTCTCAGTAAAGATTTGCTTAAGTCTACGAAAGGATAAGAAAATAACAGTAAAAGCTTTACGATATGAAAGGTCCTCAATTGACAATAGTGATATATGCTATCACTGTTTAGTATCTGAAAGATTTACTCCAAATGACGAATATGAAAACTTTGATTTCACTCATATAGAAACAACAGTTGAGCATATAACAATCAAACCAAAATTCAAGTCAAAAGAAATTAAGAAAAAAATGAGATAACATGGAAAAAGTATACTTTCTTGAAAGAAAAATTCAGCAAACACCAATGTGCAGAAATACCAGAAAGATTAGAAAGAACTGAAACATACCAAGAACATTTAGAATACATTCAATGTCAAATCAATAAAATCAGAAATATTGTCGAAGATAAACAATCCTAATTAGCATGGTAGACAATGAAGTAATATGGAATGGAAAGCACCTTGAGATAAAAACTAAAAGCTGTCAGTCAAGAAGAAAGACTTCACGATTGGAAAGAACAATTCAAAAATTTGCTTGGAATCCCTTCTGAAATCACTAATAAAGCAACTTAAAAAATTATTCATGGCCTACTAGACTTCAAAGTTATACACTTCGCGGAGGATGAACACGACATGGTTCTGAGACCAATTAAAAGCAGAAAAGCAGAAGGTCTCAATGAAATACCTCCTCAAATATGGAAAACAAGGAAATTTGATGACATAATTCTTTGTTATACAACACCGTGTATCACCAAAACACAAAAAGAAACGAACAAAATGTTTCAATCAACCCTTCCTGAAGAAATGCTACCTCAGAATCACTAAGAACCACAGAGGTATAACCCATAGTGCTGCAGCTGGTAAGGTTTATAATGTCCTATATCTAAATCTTATCTGACCTGAAGTTGAGAAAGTTCTGAGGAAAAATCAGAACGGTTTTCGGAGAAATCGATCCGCAACTTCTCAAATTCTGACTGTTCGACGAATCACTCAAGAAGTATGTACAAAAAACCTCGAGGCAACACTATTGTATATGATTCCGTACACTGGGAAAAGATGGATCAAATACTTCAAGCATATATTCTTCCCGAAGAAACTGTTTGTGCTATTATAAGGCTCTAAAACACACGAAAGCAATAGTTCGCTCACACGATGGTGATATTGATTTTTTGAACTTGCCACCGGAGGCTTGCTAGGAGTTTTCCTTTTTAAATTTAGCCTTGAATATACAAATCACAGATAAGAGGTAAAACATTTTTCTTTAATACCTAAACATTCCAGCAACATAAAATTAGTTTACATTATTTAAATCAATGGTATAATTTTTTCCGAGCCATGCAGAAGAAAACTTAAGGAAATAACTCACTTTACAGTATATTTCATGAAGGCAGAATGTTCAGATATTTAAAACAATTTAATATTTGTTCCAAATTTTAGACACAGCAGATTAGGAATAACTATCTCTAATCCTATGAATTTCTCAATATTGTATCATTCCATAAAGTTTTCCAATTTAATCTCAGATAAGAACACCCTAAACAATATTGCTGTTGTTTTTTTTAAGATAAAAAAGAGTTTGAATGTTGCAGAGTTTGGTAACAAATAATGCCCATTTTCATTGTATAAGTTGTATGAGTTTTCATTGTATAAGTTGGATGAGTTTTCACTAGAAATAATAAAATACTAGCACATTTTGCTTTAGAAGACAATTTTAAAAGTTGTACTCATTTAAGGGCGATAATCCATTTATCTATCTATCTATCAATCTAAAAACATATGTCCATATTAAAGATATTAAAAACATATTTATCTTATGTAACAGCTATCAATTTTTCAATTTAAGTTTCTTCCTTGACAGTTAACCCAACGATTCTAGTCAATTTACTTAACCCTGTTTTTCCCTTAATCACAGATCAAACATTCTAAACTGACCGGCCACTCACTGATTTATTGATTCAACTTTATATATTTATATATATATATATATATATATATATATATATATATATATATATACGAAGAGTGTTAAAAATATCGACACTGAAGTTATATTCAATAAAACAGAAATGAATGATGAAAGAAACACTAATGTTTTAAAAATAGTCTCCATGGCATCCAACAATTTTTCCTGGTCGATGCTACGCTGAAACTCCTTGTGTGAAGCAGTACAGTCATATTTTTATACTAACCTCTATGTCCTTAGGTTTCACCTTTGAGATGAAGTAAGAATAGGTCCTCTGGAATTAGTTTGACTGAGTATAGAAGAAGCTCTACTGATACAAGTCTGCTAAAAAAAGCTCTCCCGATACAACTCCGCTAAAAAAATCAGAGAGTATCGAGCCTGCAAATAGAAATATGTAGGATTAAAACTGACTTGTCAAGACTGCGGTCTAGACCTTTAGACATCATCATCGTTGCACAGCAGTGCACACGGCTTTATTTGAATTTCAAATTTTAGATTGACAAAATCTAAAACTTCAGTCTTGACATATAATTCGGATTCACGCGCGCCAAAATCTTCGCTCCTGTTTCAATGAACAGCAGTTTGGGGGAATAAATAATATCTAATAATATCCGTTTCGGTTCATAACGTTGCTCTTGAAATAATAAAATTCTAGTATCTTTGGTTTAAGTAATAACCGGGCCATTGGTCAAATGAGTAGAGTGTTCGCCAATGGTCTGAGAGACCCGGGTTCAATCTCAGGTCGAGTCATATCAAAGACTCAAAAAATGGTACTTGATGTCGCCTTGCTTTATACTTTAAGGATCAAGGGTAAAGTGGAGCAATCCAGGAAACTGAGTTGCGTCCTCCCTTACACCTCGGTGCTGTAGCTATTGAAAAGGAGGCCTACGGGTCACCCTCAACTAAGGTCGCCAACTTTACTTAATTTTGCTTTTGAAGAAAATCATTGTTTTTATTCCGAAAATTGTAATGAATAATTTATTTATGGTTGATATTGGATTAAGTTCTGTCGAAAGTGACGGTTCCCGCTAGATTACCAAAGTTAAGCAGCGATGACCTTGCCCAGTACTTAGATGAGTGACTACGTAAAATTATCAGGTTCATTAAGCAACCTGTGTGACAGACGAAGCAAAATAAACATAGAAATAAGAACAAAGAAATTGAGGGAAATTAACTTTTTGCAAATTGGCAATGACTGGTCTAGAATTTGTCTGTACTGCTGTCTAGACATCTAAGCATCACTTTATAATATAAAGTGCTCAGCTGTAGACAGGTCTTCATTTAAATAAAACAAATAACATTGAGATTTAATAATTTTTTTTCTCACACTCCGTATATATATATACATATATATATATATATATATATACACACGTGTTAAAACCTTATAATCCCGTTAAAACTGCAGTTAAAATCATGTCATTTGTATAACGCGTCAGGTGATTGGGAATACTTCATAGAACTGGCAGAAACGCAAAGAAAGTGTTTTAATTCGTTTCTATCGACCGACTCAAAGGGGTTTTATGGTTTTAACACATGTGGCTCCATTTTTTGATCTTGAGATCTGCATCGATAAAAGCGACACATGAGTTGTTTTTTTTATTGCACACACACACACACACATGCACAGACTTATTTACTAGGTTTTGCTTAGTTGTAGCCCAAAAGCCGGGTGTATAGGGCAACCAGTGAAACTCGAACTCATGAGCAACGGTCTGTCAGTCCTGCTTGCTAACCATTACACCACAATATTGAATTAAATAGAATTCGAGATGCGCCAGACAACCATTTTCACATAGGACAGAGGCTAACGTCAAAATGGTTGTTTTCTTAGAGTCGTGAGTTGTCTTAATTCATCTTATCATTGGATATAAAGCACAATATAAATCTTTACTGGTTTTGACCGTTTTAGTTGTTTTGAATTGGTTTCTTTGTTTAATGACATTTCAACCTTCGTGGATTATTCAGTGCTCAAGCCATCTTTGTAGAAGAACAGTACTGATACTATTTAACCCAGAGCAGGGTGGTTTTGATCGTAAATTTTTTATTGCGAGCATAAAGATCCGAACCATATTAAGAAAAAGGCTAAATATGAAATAACTTTTTATTTCAAAGCTTCATAGAACATTTTATCAAGGAAAAATAAAGATATAAAGATAAATTATATAATTCCAAAATATAAAGCTCAATCAACTTATTTTGATGAAGTTATAAGAATAATTATATAACATTAGAAAAAATACACGATCAAAAATACCAGAAAGATTAACAAATTCCTTCTATTATAAAAGATACATCATATCTAGATGAAAATAGCGTTCATAATTCATTAGTACGTGATGTGTAGACCTTTACTTTCAATAACAGCTTGACATCTTTTGCTACACGAACATTGATCAACGGATATTTTCTCCCATTCTCCTTTCAAATTAGTCCATAGTCCTTCGACTATTTTAGATTCTTTTCTTTAGCTCTTTCATTTAGTAACTTCCAAACATTCTCAATAGGATTCATGTCTGGGCTTTGAGCAGGCCACTCCATAGCAGTAACATCCTCCTCAAAAAGAAATGTCTTAACAGACTTCGCTGTGTGACACGGAGCGTTATCTTGCATAAATACAGCTAGTTGATTGATTACAAATTAAGCACAACATGTTTCTTCCATAACTCTTTGTATACAGTTGCGTTAATTTTACCGTGTAGCCGGACATTAGGTCCTGTACCAGCAGCAGAAATCATGCCAAACACCATGACACTTCCTCCTACAAATTTAACGCTGTTTTTAGTGCACTGAAGCGAATATCGTTCCTTAGGACGACCGAACAGGTTAAACTTTAACTCATCGTTGAATTGAACACAATCCCACCGTTCTTCAGTCCATATGACGTGTTCAGTGGCAAATTTCAATAGGCTCATTTTGTTCTTTTTAGAAGTGTAAAAGTTCGTAGAAGCTACTCGGCTGTTCAATTTTATTTCATTAAGTCTTCGGAAAATAGTTTGCCTTGATACTTTCATGTCAAGGTTTTTGTCGCAAATGGATCCTTTTATGATTCATCGCCAATTCATGTCTTCCCTTGCAGTAGTTTTCCTGGGTCTGCCAGGTAGTTTCTTGGCTTTACATGACCCAGTTTCCTCAAGTTTTCTTAGAATACTATGAATAACACTTTTAGCTTTCCTCACAGTCTTTGAAATATTCCTAATCGAGAGTTTATCTTTATTACATAATTTGACTATCAGTTTTCTAAGTTCCAGTGATTTAACGGATTTTTTCACCCTATTTACCATGTTAGAGCAAGTAAAGAGCTGGTATGATTTAGAAAAATACCCTATTTTATATTCTGACCCTAAATCTTTTTTTAATAATACAAAATAATAATTAAATTTTACGGATTTATTTAATCGTTCTGATGTCTTTAATCATCTATTTTTTTTCGAATGTTAAATAATTATTCTTATAACTTTATCATAATAAGTTTATTGAGCTTTATATTTTGGAATTATATAATTTACCTTTACATCCTCATTTTTCCTTGATAAAATGTTTTATGAAGCTTTAAAATAAAAGTTATTTCACGATTAGACTTTTTCTTAACATCGTTCAAATCTTTATCCTCGGTACTATATATATATATATATATATATATATATATATATTAGAAAAGCTGGAGAGGGAGTAAAGTTCCATTTCTCCGTCTGGGTATATTCCGCAAAATGGCGCCTTTTAAACATTTCTTAAAAATTCTTTACGTCCCTAGTGTAATGTTAGTCAAATCTCATTATCTTTTTATTGGTATTTTTTATTTACTTTATAATATGACCTTGGAAGAACTCATTAGTTTACGCCACCAACCTCTCTGTGTTTCAAACGGTATGCTGAGCGTCTTGTGAAGCGTTCGAGGCCACTGATATCTGAGTATTCAAAACAAACCCTGACGTCGTAACCTCCTCACTGACGCTGGACGATCTAATCGAGTTACAAATATTTCATGTGACAAGCGCTATGCGAGCTGAATACAATGTTCAATTCAGGTACCGCCATATACTTTGAGAAGATGAATTTGTGTCAATAAGAACGCCTGAAACATATTATCGGAACGATGATGTACTTACTGTAAAATAATGCCTTACTTGTGTTTTGATTCGAAATACAAAATAAAAATTAAGAATGAAGTTTAAAGTTATTTGATTCGTGTTCTTGCGCCATTTTCATAAAGTGGCTTTTCTTACTGTTAGAACTGGGCTATGCCTCTACTATACACACACACACATATATATATATATATATATATATATATATATATATATATATATATATTCAACCTCAAGTTAAACGTATAAAGTCATCTGATGAGACGAAGAGTATAATGATATTCTTCGATGAAATAAATTAATATTGACAATTTAACCAGGTTTGAGTTTTCTTCTAATTACATTATATATATATATATATATATATATATATTGAAATGATGTTGGTGGAGTTTAGAATGTGCTGATTGTATTCCTGGCAGTAGGGTAATACTCTACAAAAAAAGGGTGTCCTGGGTATGATACTTAACTAAACCTGATAGTGAAACTCCAGTTCGAGATGTCTGAAGAGTCTGCCATTGCTCCCAGGTCCAGGAGGGGTAGTATCTGTTAAGCTCTTATCTCTGGTTCAAATAGATTTCTTTAAGAATCATATGTATTCAATTGGATCTTGTAAAAATTCTTAAGAAATAACGACACAAAAAATGTAAATATAAGAGTAGAATAAATCCGTATCTCGAACCTCAAGGTATAAAATCAATCAAAGAAATCAATCAATCCATCAATATATATATATATATATATATATATATATATATATATATATATATATATATATATATATTTATACAGAGGTACCTTGATTTTCGTTCCTCTCGGCTATCGTCCTTTTAGAAATATTTTACCTGTCTGACGAAATTCTTTTATTATAAATCATTTCAATTTTATATTCCAATTTTTGTACGAGGTAAGATTGATTGAAGTGCATCAATTGAAATAGGGAAAACGTTTGGATTTGCGTCAGTTTTCACTAATTATATTTTAAATAAATGGAAGCGTTCGTGGTGTGACGGTTATCCTGAATAAGATTGCATTACATATGCCACAACTAACCTTGGGAAAGGTATGAATCCAACTATTCTCCCTCAATTTATGATTAAATAGTTGTACAGTGTTTAATCTTTCGACGGCAACCGGTCTAGGAGAAGAAAAACTCTGTTTTCAAACCAGTTGTAGACTTGGAAAAGGATGGACTCTTGCAGGCTATCTCTGCCTCCAAACCACTACATGAGTGGCCCCTTCCCCCATGATCAAACCAGATTAGGGGACCAGTCAAGATTATTGATTAATCCAGCCATTGAAGAAACCGAATCTATCGTGACTATTCCCGATATTAAGCAAATTTCTTTTCTTGGAACACTTTGCCATGTACTAAGTTTAGCTTAGATTGGCACAAGGTCAGAATTTAAGCTACTCCGTGGGGATCATCTTACCAGCTAACACTTAAATCACGCGTGGCTTTCTAAAAACTAAGGGGAAAGGGGGGTGCTTAGATTTACCACATGGCTTCATGTATAGAGTATCAAATGAAAATTGAACACACTACACAGTATTCACTCAGTCGGAAAGGGGGGTGCTTAGATTTACCACATGGCTTCATGTATAGAGTATCAAATGAAAATCGAACACACTACACAGTATTCACTCAGTCGGAAAGGGGGGTTGCTTACATTTACCACATGGCTTCATGTATAGAGTATCAAATGAAAATCGAACACGCTACACAGTATTCACTCAGTCGGAAAGGGGGGTGGGTGCTTAGATTTACCACATGGCTTTATGTATAGAGTATCAAATGAAAATCGAACACACTACACAGTATTCACTCAGTCGGAAAGGGGGGGTTGCTTAGATTTACCACATGACTTCATGTATAGAGTATTAAATGAAAATCGAACACACTACACAGTATTCACTCAGTCGGAAAGGGGGGGTGCTTAGATTTACCACATGGCTTCATGTATAGTGTATCAAATGAAAATTGAACACACTACACAGTATTCACTCAGTCGGAAAGGGGGGGTGCTTAGATATACCACATGGCTTCATGTATAGAGTATCAAATGAAAATCGAACACACTACACAGTATTCACTCAGTCGGAAAGGGGGGGGCTTAGATTTACCACATGGCTTCATGTATAGAGTATCAAATGAAAATCGAACACACTACACAGTATTCACTCAGTCGGAAAGGGGGGGTTGCTTAGATTTACCACATGGCTTCATGTATAGAGTATCAAATGAAAATTGAACACACTACACAGTATTCACTCAGTCGGAAAGGGGGTGCTTAGAATACACCTACTGCAACTCCCGTAGTTTGAGGTTTGTACCAGATCAACAACTCATTTACCCCAATCTTATTCTTGATAATGCCTAATGGATGGTTGAAAGCGGCTGCCCCCTAAAAAAGACTACGGCAGATTCCTATATTTCATAAATTCTTATAAATATTCCCTTGTAAAAAATCAATAAGAAAATCCCTGTTTATCATATTTAATAAGTCGTTTGCATAAAGAATATTGCACACACACACACACACACACACTTATATATATATATATATATATATATATATATATATATATATATATATAATGATAATAAAGGTAGATAAAATGCAAATAAGAAAAGTGCACGAAAACCTAATAGCTACAAATTATGTCTCTTAAAATTAGACGCGCTTACGGTGATCATCGTAAAATATGAAATCGCTGGAACGGTTATCGTCTTAGGAAATCGAATCAGTTATCCGAATTCAAATCCTGGACGAAGCTGTTTGCATCTTTCTTCGCGCTAATGCCTTTGGCAAAGGCATGAATTCCTCTGTTCTCCCTTCAGCAATGGACAAATAGAAAAATAGAATGGGTTCTATAGCCTTGGTTAAGCAAACAGTCTTAAAAGAAAAATCTGAATTCAAACCAGCTTTACTCCGCTTACAATTTACTTTGTGTTACATCGTACATATGATAGAGGGGTTTGGTAAATGTATACCAACAAATTAATTGGATCAAAAAATCATCAGGTTGGCTTTATATAAAAAAAAGCTGTTAGTGAAACCCAAAACCACTCCAACACACATGCCACAAACGAAACCAAGAATCGGTCAACTTAGCTCATACATTAATTAAATGAAAAGTATTATTTGCTATTCAATATGTTTTGAACTGACCAATTTATGATGTCATAGACACCTGACAGTGAGATCTACAATTGGAAGATATTTGTTAGACATGGATATGTTTCAAATTAGCCGTAAAGTCTTAGTTAGATATTTTTTTATTTAGATATAAATGTAGCAACCCATATCTGCCTATCCTATTTCAAAGTGTTGTTCTCTGGATGTTTTAGTTTTATGTTAAAACTATTTGTGTTTAATGTTTAGAGATGTTTTATTGATTTCTGTCTGTGTTTTTCAATTGTCATCATGTTATTTTCCAATACATTTTTTCCAATTGTTTGTATGATGGTGAATTTTCCGTCTCTGCTGAAGTCGTGGTTGTTTAAGCGAAAATATTGTTCTATATGCAGTAGTTTGTTATAATGATTCTGCGTTTGTAGTTGTTTAATCTAAAATAAAATGGTCATTCTGACTTTCCAATTTATTGCTTTTGGCAACATGTGCACTCCAGTAAATAAATGACATTTTTCTACTTCTACAATTAAACTCGTGGTAAATTTCTAAAGTTTTTTTATTCTCTTGTGAAATAAATTGGTGAATTTAAAGTATTTGCAGCATAGGTTGTTCTTAGTACTACATGGTTGGCAAAATAGATTGGATTTTATGATGGTCTTCTGATGGATTACTTTATTATTGAATATGTTGTTGCTTCTTCTCATTTCTCAGGTCAATAATTGGCCACTCTGACCTGCAGTGGGAATACTTTTTATGGTCCCATCTATGGGTCAAATAGATTTGTCTGAAAATGATTAGTTTTGATAAAAGATGCTGGGAACCTTAAAATTGCTGGCCCAGTCAGCTGGGGCTGCAAAATACTGCATCTCTGCAGAAGGGTAAGACTCTTCCAATGAGTGTCCTGGATATGAAACTAAACAATCTGATAGTGAGGCTTCAGCAATGCTGGAGCTTTGGGAAATGCGGAGTACTCTTTTATTGCCATCGCTCCTAGGTCCACACTGGCCCGGGGTGGTAGCACCTGATAGGGTCCTATCAATGGGTCAAATGGAACTAACCTTTGTAATTAAACTAAACTGAATTGTTTGACTTAGAACTGTTTTAACATTTTACTGTGTATAAACAAAAAACTGTACATATACAAAACTGAATTGTTTGAGATGGAACTGTTTTTGACATTTAAACTGTGTACTTATACTAAACTGAATTCTTTGAAATAGAACTGTTTTGACATTTAACTGTGTAAAAAAATATATACTTTATACTATACTGAATAGTTTGAAATTTTTATCGAAATGACTTGGCGTTAAATAAGTTTATTTGGTCGATGATTGGAAAGTATGTTTGGTTCTTGAAAAAATATACTTTAAGTGGAGATTTACTCTCAAAATATCCCAGCGGTTCTTAGTTATTTGAGCTAGTGGTCAGAAAGATTTGTTAAATATTGTTGCGGTGAGAATGAGATTTAATTTCTCTGTTGATATATATAAATATATATATTCTCTTTTTGATATATATATATATATATATATATATATGTGTGTGTGTGTGTGTGTGTGTGTGTGTGTGTGAGTCCGTGTGTGAGTTTGTGTGTGTTGGTATGGGTCTGTGAGTATGTGTATGTGTTTGTGAGTACGTGTTTGTGTTTTTTAGTTAAAAAGAATAGACAAGGAAGAATGTGGTGCATGAGGAAAGATTGCAAAATGGCTGGATTACCGATAGATTTCATATTAAAGTCAACTTCTGTGTTTTTATTGCTAATTCAAAATTTTCATATCGGACTAGACACGGCTTGTTACCACCAATACCCCCCACCCCAAAAAAACCCCAAATACATCAAGAGGTTCCAAGATCAGCTCAGGTCTCATATTCCCGTTCATATTTACGTTTAAAACCAATTATGCCTTGTGGTATAGAATGTTACTTCTGTGGTGCCCTCGGTGGGTAGTGATGCTTTTTCAACCCCAAAACCATGCCTGATCCCCAAATCATCTGATGAAGGCTTTGTCGATGGCACGGCTGATGTTGCCTTTACAGTTCCAATTGTATGAATTGGTTTGATGCTTGGACACCCAAATGCCAAAATGTGTAAATAAGATCAACTCACAAGCTATCTTCTTGTTAGTATCCTGTACTCGACCATTCTATGTTTATACTAACACAGCTTTTTTAAATAAACCATTTTACTTCATGGGTCATGAAATCCACTGTAAAACGAACGGAGTAGATCTCGACTGTTAAGATGTGCCTGTTTACTATTAAAAACTGCTTTTACGGAAGAGTTACAGGTAGTGAGAGGTTGTGGTAGTGAAAGAGGTTGAAAGATTAAAAAAGCGGGAGATTAAGAAGTGTGGGTATTGACGGGGTAAGGACAAAGGTAAACACAACCAACCATTGTTGTCTCCATGAAAATGGGGTTAGCAAATCTCTATCCGGCAACTAAAATATTTTGTGTTTGAGAGAAGTTTTGTGCGTTCGTTTAGCAGGATATATATACATATATATTTTTTTGTGTGGGTGTATATATATATATATATATATGTGTGTGTGTGTGTGTGTGTGTGTGTGTATGTGTGTGATGAAAATAGCTTGAAAATCGAATTTAAAAATGGATTTAAAATTCAGATAAACTGCAAAAGGACAGTTTCATTATTTCGTCGGGCGAATTCACTGTTATTATTGCCTTCTTGTCAATCCTGTCTGTACCATTCAAATTACTTTTTTTTCCTTCCCTACTCTAAATCTTCTTTCTCTAAGTCAAGTGCTCGGTACTTATTCTCGTGCCTGCACCACTAGGAAATGATTTCAGTTTTCATTTGAATAGGCGATTAGGATCGTGAAAATAATTTTCATATATATATATATATATATATATATATATATATATATATATATATATATATATATATACGAGTATATATATATACGAGTATATATATATATATATATATATATATATATATATATATATACCACGGCTTTTTCTTTTTTCGTTGTTTTTCACTATCGTATACCGTTTTGTTATAGTGGATAGAACATGGAGCCAGGCTACCTTGGGGCCGAACGGGACGAGATTTCAAATTTCACTGGGAACTTATTCTTTATTCTTGCTTCTGATTTGCACCGTTTTTCGCAATTGTCAAAATAATGAGCCAAGTGAGTTGCCATAAAAATCAAGGAAAGTTTGGAAGATGAAGGACAATGTTAGCCAAAATAATATCGGTTGATATATTCAGAAATTAAAGTAACTTTCCACCAATCAGCATAGAATATTATGACTGAGTTCGAAAATCATTCATAACACTTTATCTGATATTTGTGAAGAAAAAGAATTGTCTTTTTATCCATTGATGGTAGATTTAAAATCAAGTACGAAGAGTTGCTTATTGAAATATTTTGGATTTCTCTTAGAGAAGAATATCTTTCAGTAGCTAAACAAAAAATGTCCCCCCCCAAAAAAAACAAAGCAAAAAAAGAAAAAAACAAATAAAAAAGCAAGCAATGTTCATCCACTTTTTCTCTTTGTATGTGAATAAGGATGTTCTTTAACTAACTATCAATGTAAAATAGAGAAAATTATTATTATTTATAATTTTGACAAGTGTTATCTTTCATTTTCCGAAGCTTTTTGAATCTGACAGCTTTTTCTTTTTCCGCTGTTTATCATTATCGTAAAAGGAATGACCCGAGTGAATTGTAATAAACTGGAATTTGGAAGATGAAGGATCATCTTAATAAAAAAAGATATTTCGAAATTGTGAAGATCTCTCTTTTCAATTCTGCGATTGACGGTGTAAGATTAGATACGTTTTGCGGTTGACGAATATTGATTGTTACAAACTCTTTCTCGATGAGAGCTACTCTTTTTTTCCTAAGGCCCACTCGACTGGGGCTGTATAATACACCGACTGCATCTCTGTAGTGGGGTTACACTCCCACACAGAGTGTCCTAGATATGACATTAAACAACCTGATGGTGAGGCTCCAGTTATGCTGAAGGTTTGGGGAATGCAGAGTATCCCTTTATTGCTATCGCTCCCAGATCCACTCTGGCCCGTAGTGGTAGCACCTGATAGGGTCCTCTCTATGGGTTGAATAGAACTAAACTTAAGCTTATGCTAAACTGAATTGTTTGAAATAGAACTGTTTATATGAATAAAAATGGATTTGGCATTAAATAACCTACAATGGTTTATATGCCATTAAACTTAACCAAACCAAACCAATCTTCCTTTGTGAGTGATAAAACATTTTTACGTTGAAACCATACTTTGGGTCCAAGAAGCATGCATGCCAAAGCTGGTAGATTTGCATCAAGCATTTAAAAAACATTTTCAACTGCCCTTTTCTTTTATAATATGTTTTTCACGAGTAATATCATGTGAAGCAGCTGTGTGGTTTGCTGGCCGGGAAATGACACCGATGTCTTTAAGCGCAGAGCTGAGAATTGCAGGTGATTTCGAAAAATACCTGCCGAGGATTTGTAAAGAAAAGCTGAGCGATATAAATACAGTACCACGGGACAGGGATCAGACAACTGACCTGCCACCCACAGCCCGTAACCCAGTGTTGGCCCCTGCACTGAAAGTATAAAAATTTACACAGATGTTGAGAATGCTAGGTATCTGTTTCTTTCCTAGGTCTGGGCAATCATCCATTACCTGATGTCACGCATCCTTGTATTTGTATTTGGCAGCAGATAATCCAACACTGTTGGAAATATTTCGTTTTTCTGGGTCCAATGAGCGTGTGTATCAGCCAAGATGAAAAAAACAAAAAAACAAAAACAAACAAAAATAAAAATAAGACATGACATATGCTGCATGACTGATTGCAGATATCAATAGCGTCAAAATGGTTTTATTGATGGTAAAATATCGACAAGCGCATTACCAGAACGGCTTTGTTACTCACTTATGGAATATTTGCGGTAAATAATCTTCTAAAGAAACGTAATCCTATTAGTTGATGAACAACGTTACCTTGTACTGACGTAATGCTTACAAACCAAATTTCATGGTCCAAGTATTACTAAAACGAGGGATATCTAATGCCGAAGTCAGTCTTTTACAAGAAAGTACTGGATTTTAAATAACTGATAATAATCAGAAACAATTATGGCTGCAAGTAACTATTCGTAATAAGAATAATATAAACACAACTTTATGGTTACAAATAACTATTCCTATTTAATAATAATTATCATTTGTTTGCACACCATTAATACTAATACACATATCTATAGTTTCATATATTCCAAGCAAATATATGACTTCAAGTGATACTACAATATAATTTGTAAACAATTACCACTTCAAGTAACTATCCTTAACGTAAATAATTACTCTGTGATGAGACTCAAATGGATGCATTTAAGTGTGATATCCAGGACACCCTCAGCTCCTCGACAGGAACCGGCGGATTCTTGGTTCAACTGAGAGGGGGAATATATATATATATATATATATATATATATATATATATATATATATATATATATATATATATATTGCAACAGTGTTGGTTGTCACTAATTCACTTTGTTGGTTTGAGGCGAACCAAGGGCGATATAATTTGGAGAGTGTTCAATATCTGAGATAGAGCTATATAATAATAATAATAATAATAATAATAATAATAATAATAATAATAATAATAATAATAATAAACATTTATTAGATTTATATATTTAATGTCATGGAACTTTGTTTGTAAAACTTCATGAAACCAAAGGTCACAGACAAACTTCCATGGCATTAAATATATATATATATATATATATATATATATATATATATATATATATATATATATATATATATAAAGTAGGAATCTATATTATTGAAGAGGGAGTCCTTCATTCAGCCATATGAAATGCCCTTATGCATACGTAAATATCTTACATATATCTTACATATAATGAATTTCTCATAACGAATGTTTTGTGTCCCTATACAAAAACAAGATAATGCATTATACATAAATACGTTGTTTTCATGGAGAGAAAACATCTAGAAATAAATGCTACGAACATGACGCTGAGAAGGGCCTAACCTGCTATCTATCTATCTATCTATCTATCTATCTATCTATCTATCTATCTTATATAAGCAACCACTTTTCTTTGGAACTTGTTTTCGCTGAATTTGGATGAACATAGCTTCACATAAATTCATTTATAATGTAAACTGGTCAGTCGACTGTTCGTTTAAAACTCGTACATTCTGGGATATTCTCTCATACATACATACATACATACATACATACATACATACATACATACATACATACATATTTAAGTATATCTATTATGCAAGAAGAGATATTTGAAAAGAATCGTACATTCCAGGAATGTGATACATAAAACGTGCGTAAGCATTTACATATTAAATACCGTAAATTCTAGAAGTAAATAGATACACATACGTATATATATAATAATGTCGACAGAGAATGCTTGCATACACACATTCATGGGCATATAGACAGGAAGGTAACACCCCCACCAACACTACTACACTTTTGTACATAAACACTTTTGAAAGTACATATGTGACCCGTTTTACTTACATAGGCACACACACATATTGTTTGTAGGCCTACATTACTTATATTTACTAGTATGAGTTAAGAAAGAAAGAAAGAAAGAAAGAAAGAAAGAAAAGAAATCTGTTATAAAAAAAAGGAAGGCGGAAAGAAAAACCTTGTCTAATAAAAGAAAAGGAAAAGAAATAAAGGATGTGAAAATAAAATAAAATGGATTGAAAATAAAGAAAAAGAAAAAAAGAAAGAAAGAATACATTTTGGGTAAGGAAAGAAAAAAGAAAGGCAGCAACGTCTAAATGAAAAAGAAATTAATAAAAGAAGAGATAAATTCAAAAAGAAAAAAAAAAAAAGAAAAAAAAGAAAAAAAAAAGAAGAAATTGTGGATTATGAATAAATAGATAAATAAAGAAAGAAATAAAGAAATAAAGAAATTGATTACAAAAAGAGAAAAAGAAAGAATTACAAATGAAGAAAGAGGCATTAAGAAAATATGAAAGAAAGAAAGAAAGAAGTGAGAAAATAACTAAGATAAGCAAATAAACTAAGGAAAACGAAGAAGAAAAATAATTAACAGAATGAAGAAAATAATAACAAATAAAGAAAATCACCTTTAAGCACGAAAGAAAGAAAGAAAGAAAGAAAGAAAGAAAGAAAGAAAGAAAGAAAGAAAGAAAGAAAGAAAGATGAAAATGTGTTAGAAATTAAGGAAAAAAGTAAGGAACCTAGAAAGCTAGAATAAAAAAGGAACTGAAAGCAGGAAAGAAAGAAGAAAGAAAAAAACAGGAAAAGAGCAAAAAAAAAAAAAAAAAAAAGAAGGGAAAAAAAGAAAAAAAAAAGGAAAAAAAAGAAGAAAATAAAAAGAGAATGTAAGAAAAGAAGGAGGGGAAAAGAACGAAGAAAGAAAATAAAAGAAGTTAAGAAAGAGGGAAAAAAGAATGTGTGAGATGAAAGAGAAAAAGAAAAGAAAAAGTTTGAGATAAAAAAGTAAAAAAGAAAGAAAGAAGAGAAAAATACAGAAAGAATCAATTGACAGAATAAGAGGAGAGAGGAGAAAAAGAAAGAAAGAAAGAAAAGGACAAAAAAGACAGAGAGATAGAAAAAAAGAAAAGAAAAATGATGGCTGCAAGAGGTGGGAAGAAATTCGTGTATAGAAAAATAGATTATTATTTTATTTAGCTACATACAAGATAGCGATAAAGTTGAAAGCAGACACAGACATAGACACACACACTAAAAATGAAAGGTTAAAGTATAAACACACACACACACACACACACACACACACACACACACACACACACACACACACACACACACACACACACACACATATATATATATATATATATATATATATATATATATATATATATATTATAATACTGAGGACGTTGGACTTAAAAACAAGTTACACTAGTCAAAGCAATAATTGCAATATCAGTATGAACAGTATTTGTGTACGTGGTAAAAGTAGAGCTACTGATAATAATAGTAATATTAGTGTCGGTGGTATTGGTAGTGGTAGTAGTAGTGGTAGTTGGTGAGACGGGGTAAGAATAGTTATGATGATGGAGGCTTAGAGGTAGGAAGAGGTGGTGGAGGCAAGTGCTGTGTCACATCTAAAAATAGCTACTATATAAACTTGTGAAGAGTCTCCCAATGATGTCATTTCTAAGTCGGTCGTTGTTCGACTCAGATCGCACAGGCTTTCTTCAGACGGTGATGTCCCACAAAGTTGAGGGGCATTTTTCCTAGTTAAGTTGTTTGGTATGTACAACGAGCTTTAGTACGTGGGTGGTTGGATGAATTGGTGAGGGGGAAGTGATCAAGTAGGTGGGTTAGTTCGGGTAGGAAGTTTTTGTGTGTACACAGATAAAAAAAAAAAAGATGCAAACAAATCCCCCCCCAAAGATAGGTAAGGGAGGGGGAAAAGAAGTTTGTGGTAAGACGGAGATGGTCGGAGAGTTGACGGATGTGCGCAAAAAGAGAATGTCGTGAGAAAATACAGCAGTGCGTCACTATCCGCGGAACTGGCAACCTTGACTTCGTTTATCCGCAGTTGGCCTCACCAGCAACTTCAACAAAACTTTATTTTTTAAAAAAATCTATCTATCTATTTCAGTCTGTTGATATCTATTTGTTTTTTCCTTGTTTTTTGCGTGTTTGCATCTAATAAATAACACACACACACACACACACACACACACACACACACACACACACACACACACATACACATATGAAGTTATAGTGTTGTAATGTTCATCGTTGTTGGAAATGGTCACGGGGAACCTTGTTCGAAATCTGGACATGGCTATTTGCCTTTCACATAGCGCTAATATTCCTAAGTAAGGTATAAATTCAACTATTCTCCCTCCAGCTATAGGTAAATAGTAGGGCAGACTAGGCTCTTTAACCTTGGTATGGCTCTCGGTCTTAGAGAAGAAGAACTATGAATTAAAATCTGTTAAACTCCGTTTAAAACTGATATTCTGTCGCATTTTGCACGTGTGGAGGGGTTGGATCTATCTATCTATCTTATATATATATATATATATATATATATATATAGTATTTCTCATAAATAAGTACTTTCCTAACTATTTAAAAAATAAAAAGCTAATTTTCTTCTAAACCAAAGAGATCGGCTATTTATTCCGAGTGAAAAATTATACAATTTAAAACGGATATTAGGCGTTATTTATGACCAAACTCTACTGTATCAAAATTCCGTGATCCAAAATAAAAAGCTACACAAATGTTTATGAGGAATGCACTTGGACTCCTACATATTTATATTTTACTTGCAGAATTTCAATGCTGCTGAGGTCATAAATAATACCCAATAGTATTCTTTTTTTATTGTATATTTTACAAGCATTAATAAACCCTGTTATATTTAGTTAAGAAGAAAAATTAACCTTTCATTAAAAAAAAAGTTACTTGGACAGAATTGTTAAAGAAATGTCCGAAGTAATGTCAAAAAATATTATACAAAGATATATTTTTATTCATCGTCTAAGAAATTTTCGTCATTTTTGTCATTTTCTATTGGATAATTACTTGTGAAATTTACATTTTTCAACTGGTTACATCAAATCGCCATATTTCTTCAGACTTTCTCTCCCCGAACCACTGAGATTACTTTCTGCTAATGTATAATTTTTGGAACTTTGTAAAAAAAAAATGAATAAATAAATGAATAAATAAAAATAAGCAAATGACTGACTCCTCTTATTTTGTATGATAAATTTATGCATCACACACACACACACACACACACACACACACACACACACACACACACACACACACACATATATATATATATATATATATATATTAAGACAGAAATAAAGTAATTTTTTTGTTGTGCAATTCCAAACTAGCTCTAAAGTTAAAGGTGTACTTATACATGTCTGATACAGTATGTAGGTAACTGTAACACAGCCCCCTCTAAAAAAAAACAACAATACATCATACCAATATTTCAGTTGAATAATATATTAAAAATGCCCTAACTTTAGAGAATAAAGCAATTCCCAGTCCAATTTGTAACAGTTAATTTCGTGGAACTCTCAGTTAGCGCTGAATGTCATTTTCAAATCATTCAAGTTCTAGATATAACGGAGAAATGCTAATTAGAATCTTTCACTCTTTCCAAAATAAAAGTAACTATATCAACCAGGGACATCTCTCAATTATGAAGTGTTAATTATAATCCTTCACCCTTTGCTAAATAGAAGCATCAATATCATCATGGACAGCCGTTAACTATGAAAATCTTATAAGAATCCTTCACTCATATATTAATAGAAGTATCAATATCATTATGGACAGCTGTTAACAATGAAATGTTAATTAGATTCCTTTACTCCTTTTTAAATAGAAGCACCAGTATCATAGATCGCTTTTACGAAGGAGACCCAACGTGTTCATGGACCGTCTAAGTAATTCGGTAAACGTATTTTTGTCTCTCATCACATAAATCTTACAATCGTTCAAACAATGTCAGCCAAATTTTACCGGAGTTTACTCTCAGCATATTAGACTCGGGAAATTCCAAAAATTTTCAAATCTTTTGCAAGGAGTGTGAATTTCAATAGAAATGTAATGTTAAACTTGACCCTTGCTTTGTATTCCGTTAAGATTTTAAAATGAAATAAAGATATGACCACTTGACCTGTTTTGTGAAATCACAACTGATATTTCAATCACATGCGAATCTAAGAGTTCCGGGGGAATGATTAAAACATCCTGTCTATTGCGGGTGTTTTCAGCTCGTATTTACAATGACATCCTTCATCCTTCGTATTAAAGCAATTTACGTCACTCTACCAGTGTCAATAGGTATTCACATTCCAATTGTAGACCTTAAAGCACAATAACATATTTTGATAGTGCAAGATTGTAACTCTTAAAAACTGTTTTTTCCACGTAGTCACTATGATTGGCTTTGCATTTTCATCATCATCAATGAATAGGAGCCGACATGACCAGCTCTTAAGGGAGTTGTTCAGAAAATAATGTTTCGTATTTATTACCATAGAAACTACAACAGATACAGGAAGCAAAATTGTACCCTTTAATAGAGCAACATTTCAGCAACTAAATGCAGGTACATAGAGTACACAATTATTTGTGCATTTTTTCTAGCGATGAAAAAGAACCAGTAAATCGCGGTCGTATAAGAATTGCTCCGAAAGTAATGCATCCTGTTTTGCCACAGAAACTACAACGAATACAAGAAGTACCCGTGGCACAACGATTATCGTGCTGGGCAAGAGACTCGGCGAACCGAGTTCAAATTCTGGATGAGTTGTGGTATGTCCTGGGTATGAGACCTGTATCTGATGGTGAGTGAGACTTCAGTTTTGGAGAAGAGTGAGTAACCCTTCATTGCTATCACACTTCAGGTTCATTCTGAACTGGGTGGTAATACCGTATTAGGGTCCCATCAGTAAGTCAAATAGATCCTGTATTCGATTGGACAGTGTCCAAAAACAAAACAAAACAAAATAAACACAACCAATAAATGAAAATAAAAAATAGGAAAATGCTTAAAATATATGAATAAAAAACTTTAAGAAACAACACAAAAATGTAAAATAAATATATAATGAATACTGTTTCCTTACTTATAAGCTTAAAATAACCCTAGGCGGGTTGACATGCCGTTGAAATTATTCAATCTAAGGCTAGATGTAAGTAATAAACAGTCATTTATTGATATACAATATATCATTCAATATTTTAAACTACCGTATGTTACGCAATGAAATAATACACATTCTTAAAACAGATTAGTAAAAAGTTTTCTTATAAGATCTATCTCAGTAAGACAGAAAAAGCACATACATATACGGTCGCTTCAGGAGACCAAGATAATTGAGTCTTTTTTTTCTTTTTCTAAATGGAATCACGTGTACGTAGTTGTTAACGACGAGGTTTCTGTTGATTTCGATTAGAATCTTGTCAACCTGAGCTAAATTTCTGTTTTATTTTATCTTACATGAACTTGCTTGTTAAATGTCTGTGGAAGAGAATCTTATCCATTATTAGTTCTACTTAAGTTCAAACAATATCCAAATCTAAAATGAAAGTTTGTCAATATTCAAATGCATTTTTCGTTTCAAAACCAAAAAAAAAAAAAGATTTTAATTTTTTTAGATTGTAATTTAGCACACACTTTAATACTTCTCACAATCCTACAATTTAATGAGGAAGAGCATGTCAGGATTAAAGATCAATATGACATGTTTATTGCTTTATCAATGAGTGACACACACACACACACACACACACACACACATATTGATAAACTAAAATAATTCTTATCTTCCTTGATTCATTTTGTTACAATTATTTTCATGTATTTTTTATTTTAAAAAAATCCTGGGACAGAAAGCTTATTGGAAGTATAATAGGCTTATTGTTGGGAGTATAAGAAAAATACTGATATGGCTGAGATACCAGAAAATAATTTTGATTTAATAAAAAGATATATTACGTCACTAGCTATTTTTTTTGTAGCTTCTCTTATATCAACTGTTTTAAAAACTTTTCAAAAACATTCGAAAAAGACTTTTTTCACAAAAAAACTTTTCTCTTCACGATGGAAAAAGGTCGAAATTAGTTGAGAGCTATCAAAAAATAAATAACGCGAAAGAACTATTACTATTTGTTTCATCACTTTTGTTCTTCATATATATATATATATATATATATATATATATATATATATATATATATATATACATATATATATACTACTCCTGGCAAAAATTATATTCTGAGGGTCTTAACGTGCCTTAAAAATGAGAAAGTTGCAAAAAAGTTCTCCTTCTGAGTTTAGGTAAAGATAATTGGAAACTTACAGGAAAGGCCTGTCTGATCTATTTAAAACATGAAGTAATGACGTAAGAACGAAAATATAAATACGTCTTTGTCAACCTTTTTCGTCACCCAAACTTGCGCGACGATCGACTGCTTTTGAATCTTGGTCATGAGCAAGTGCCAGCAAGATGTCACTGCGATGTTACACAAAGAAATCAGAATTTTATTTTTTTGTGTGGGATCTTAAACAATAAAACCCGATAGTATTAGATATTATTTATTGCCACACTCTACATTGTCTACAAAAATGTGAATATGCAGCAGTTAAAAGAATAGTGACACTCCTTGTAAATATTTATTTTTGGCTTCAGAATTGTAGCACTTGTGGAATTTACTTTGTCTTTCAACAGATATAAGCTTTCAATTGTGACAAGAATTAATATGGATTGGTAAGGGAATGATGTCGTGGGTGTCTGTGTCACGTGACATTTTTGCCCTTTTTTCTAAGTATTGTCTGGTGCACCTTTATATATATTTTTTATTTTTATTTATTCATTTTTCCATTTATTTATTTCCTTTTTATTTCAGGTCTGAAAAGGATGGTCAGTTCTTGCAACAACCCACAACATACGTTCCTGGTCTGAAATTAAACATAATTAAAAGAAAGAATGAAGAAAGGGATTTCCTCATCTATAAAAGCAAATATACTGGTGTGTATTTGTGTACATGGGTGCGAATGGATGTGTGCGAATGTGTCTCTGTATGTGTGCGTTAATATGTGTTTGCATATATGTGTGTGTAAATGACTGTGAATTCGTATTTGCGTGCGTTTATGCGAATATGTATGTCTGTGGGTGTGTGTGAATGTGATTACATGCGTATGCCAATATATGTGTTTGCGTGTGCTTGTAAGTATTAGTTTGAAAGCAGCTTTATGTGTGTGTATGTGCGTGTGTAAATCTTCCTGCAGATGTGCGTGTGTTAATATGTATGAGAATGAGCATGTGGGCGTATTGATGCGTGAAGATTTATGAATGTGTATGAATGCGTATGGAAATGTACGTAAATATACGTATGAACGCAGGTGTAAATGCATCTACGCATGAATGTGCTGAAATGGGTCTCAATATATATATATATATTAGTGCATGTGTGCGAGAATGTGTTTGTATGAGGGGGATGTATATGTGAATAAGCGTGAATGTGTGTGTAAGTTTGTGTTTGGAGTTAAAGGTATGTATGTATGTATGTATGTATACGAATGTGTGTGCATATGCGTGTATATGTGTTGGCGTATGTATGAATTTGAAGGCGTGTACGTATGTACGTATGTATGAATGTGTATGCATGTGCGCGTATATGTGTATAAAAAAGTATGAATGTGTATATGTGAGCTCGTACAAATGTATATGTGTGCAAGTAGGAAAGTATTCAGATGTCTGCGTGTATGCAAATTTGAGTGTAAATGTTTTTGTGAAATGTATCTATATGTGAATGTATGTGTGCCTATGGGTGTGGAGGTCCTTGAAGCACGTATGCGTGTATGTGTGTATATGTGTGAGTGTATTAATTTGGGTGTGTGAATGTTAATGTATATATATGTTTATCACACCCCTTCGCCACGTGCAAGATACATCACTAGGTCAATTTTTTAGTAGAGCTGATTTTGAATTAAGAGTTTTCTTTCTCCTAGATTATTCTTAAAGTGGGATCTCCATTCATTGACTTTCCATTATATATATATATATATATATATATATATATATATATATATACGCATGTGTGTATAGCCTTCTCTCTCACTATCCCTCTCTCTCACACACACACACTCTCTCTCTCTCTCTATATATATATATATAAATAAGTAATGTTGGCGATCGTACTCGAGTGTAACCCAAAGGCTCCCTTTTCAATAGCTTCAACACCGAGGTGTAGAGGAGGGCGCATTCTTTTCCTTGATTTCTGCAATTTACCCTTGATCCTTACCTTATAATGCTGAGTGTCAAGCGAGGCGGCATCAAGTACCATATTTTATTCTTTGGTATGACTCGACCTGGGATTGAAAACCGGTCTCCCGGCCATTGGCAAGCACTCTACCCACAAGAAAAATTGGCCGGTGTGCTTGTGTGTGTTTTTGCTATATATAACATAATGTGCATAAGTGCTGTAAAAAGATCGGTTCATTAGTATATATTTACCTAATCCCTCCATCACGGACTGGATGCAATACAAGCTCAATTTTTAAGCGGAGTACAGTTGGTTTGAATTCAGTTATCTTGGGGAAAGTCCTCGTTGCCTAAGCGAGTTCGAATTCCATTTGCACAATAACGTTCACTTTCAGCTTCGTGTCCTTGGGAAAGATATGAACCCTCTTATCCTTTCAGCTATGTGTTAAATAGTATTACTACTGTTCTTCTACAACTGTGGCTTTGGCAGTCGATAACCCACGAAAGTTGATATGTCATTGAGCAAAAAACAAAAACTAACCAATCAGTTTTCTTTCTGCTAGACTGATTTCCTGGGTTCAAGAACCCAGTCTGTCTTATTAGTTACCCAGAACTGAGGACAGAAGAGATGGATTCATGCCTCTCCTAAAGGTATAAGTACCAAGTGAAACGCAGTCTCGTACAAGATTTCAACTCAGGTCACCGCATTCATTTCCTACGACGATGACCGTTACCCTAAACGCTGTTCACTCATTATGAATGTATGAATGTTAATATGTATGGGTGCGAATGGGTATGTGCATGTGCGTTAATGTGTCAAAACATTTAGCTGTTTCTTAATAGGTTTTTCTTGTACATGGTCGAATAGAATACGAATAATTTTCAAATAGATATATTTGACCCATAGATGAGACCCTAACAGGTACTTCCACTCCAGGTCAGAGTCGACTTGGAAGTTGTAATTTACAAAGGTTTTTTTCTTAGATATGACACAAAGCCGTATGAAAGGGACACCCAATGTGACTCGAACTTGAGTGGACTTGGAGGTAATTTCAATGATAGAGTACTCAACGATCCCCAGGTTTCCAGAATGCGAGCTTCATCATCAGATGTAGTTTAGTGTCATAACCAGGACACTTCTATATCATGGGAGGGTATTAGCTCCTGGCAGGAATACAGCTCCGCTGACCGAGCTTTGCTAATTTTGAAGTCTTAACATTTTCGTATGGTAAGTATTTTCTTTATATTCGGTAAAATAAAACCAAATAATATGTAAAAGTCAATTGTACATTTTTTAAATTGAGAAATAAAACTCTAGAATTTCATAAAAATTTGAGTTCCTCTGAATCTCTATTTTTTCCTACAGAATGCTTTGTGGATGAATATTTTTTGTATCTGGTGAAATCACTTTCTAATTGATTTATGCAGGTACATTTTCTTTGCTTTCTGATCAATAAAAATAGTAATTGATTCTTTGTAATATTCATAGATGTTAATTAGTAAATTATTGGATATCACTATCAAATCACTTGGTAAAACTTTTCTCACTTGCTCGCCCCCAGTCAAAGACTCCTGTTTCATGGCTGCCAGGCTTTTACTTGGTATAGCCTTTATTTTGAGTTTTGGAATGTCTTGTTTAACCCTTCATTGTTCAATGCAAATTAGAGGTTTATACTCGTACGTTTTCACAAGATTTTAACTTTTATCTTAAATGCGTCACAGGATACATTGAGAGCCACACGTGAAATGGTTAACATATAAATTAAAGTTTCTGCTACTTGTTATTTATCAAACGACGTTGATTAACGTCCTTTTTTGAGATTCATGCTTTGTCTTCATTTTCTCCTCCGCACCTTGCAGTGACTATCGCCCAACCAGCGGGCCTAAGGATACGCTAATTGTATCACCAATAAAGGAGTAAGCTTTCCCAAAAATGAGTGACCTGAGTACGAAACTAAACTACATTTGATAATGAGGATACTGTTCTGGAGATCTGGAAAGTGCGAAGTAACCCTTCCTTGCCATAACTACCAAGTCCACTCTGGCTTGGAATGATAGTACCTGTTCGCATTCTGTATAAATACCATATAACTGTAAATTATTTGCAGTAAGAAATCGTAACTTGAAGATAATATAATTTAATAAAGATTATTATCATTTGTTACTTTAACCATGTAATTTTGTTCAAAGAAATGACTGAATGAATTAATTAAATTGGAATCATTACTTGAAACCATAGGATTATTAGTATTTGATAGGAATACTTGAGACCATACAACTGTGTGCAAATTATTTGTATTTGATAGAAATACTTAGATAGAAATTATTAGTATTAAATAGAAGTATCGTATAACTGTGGGCAAAACACCTTTTAAAAAAAACTACACAAAAATGTAAACATGAAAGTTCAACAAAGGCGATTTCCTAACCTCTTGACATAAAATAACGTTATAAGTGTCAACATACCGTTAAAATCAATCAATCAATCAATCACCGTGATGAGTACCTATTTTCTAATGATGCGATTTAGAGAGTTCATGTTTTCTTTATATTATTTACCCAGGTAAAGATACTTCTTCGCTGAGAAGGAAACTTCTTCACTAAAAGTCCTAAATATTAACAAATATTCGCAATTACATGCGTTTTAAACGAGCCATTACTACTAGTAGGTCTCTAAAATTTGTGGACAGGTTCACAGCGATATCGCATTTACTGAAAATGATGTTAACACACGCCTAACGAAGGCGTTGACTACTATCAACGTGAAACCATATTACCGTGTGCAAGCAAGTGGTTAACAAATAAAATTATCAATGTTAGATTGAAATACTTGAAACCATTTAACGGTGCATAAATCCTTTGTTTTAGACAGGAAGGATTGCCTTCATATAATAATGTACAAATAAACAATTCTAGATAAATAGAGGAGTGATTTTAAAAAATACAACTGAACATTAAAAATATTGTTATTACAATCAAAAAATACAAATGAATCAAACTTCGGCATTGAATAACCCATAAGGAGATTATATGTCATTTAACAAATAAACCAAACAAACTAAAGTATATAATCATTTGTAAGTACACAGTTATATGATATCAATGATTCTTCACTAATAAATATAATTTTCACGCAGTTGTATGTTTTCACGTATTCTTATGCTAATACTAATTCTTTAGACACAATTATATGGTTTCAAGTAACTATTTCTATCCAATAATCGTCATTTGTTTGCATACTATTATAAGGTTGGTTGGTTGTTTTGTTTTACGACGATCAACTCTTTTCGAGTCATTTAACGCCAAGTTAAGTCATTTTAATAAAAATTTCAAACTATTCAGTGTAGTATAAAGTATATATTTTTTACACAGTTAAATGTCAAAACAGTTCTATTTCAAAGAATTCAGATTAGTATAAGTACACAGTTTAAATGTCAAAAACAGTTCCATTTCAAACAATTCAGTTTTGCATAAGTACAGTTTTTTGTTATACACAATAAAATGTTAAAACAGTTCTAAGTCAAACAATTCAGTTTAGTTTAATTACAAAGGTTAGTTCCATTTGACCCATTGATAGGACCCTATCAGGTGCTACCACCCCGGGCCAGTGTGGACCTAGGAGCGATGGCAATAAAAGGGTACTCCGCATTCCCCAAAGCTCCAGCATTGCTGAAGCCTCACTATCAGATTGTTTAGTTTTATATCCAGGACACTCATTGGAAGAGTCTTACCCTTCTGCAGAGATGCAGTATTTTGCAGCCCCAGCTGACTGGGCCAGCAATTTTAAGGTTCCCAGCATCTTTTATCAAAACTAATCATTTTCAGACAAATCTATTTGACCCATAGATGGGACCCTAAAAAGTACTCCCACTTCAGGTCAGAGTGGCCAATTATTGACCTGAGAAATGAGAAGAAGCAACAACATATTCAATAATAAAGTAATCCATCAGAAGACTATCATAAAATCCAATCTATTTTGCCAACCATGTAGTACTAAGAACAACCTATGCTGCAAATACTTTAAATTCACCAATTTATTTCACAAGAGAATAAAAAACTTTAGAAATTTACCACAAGTTTAATTGTAGAAGTAGAAAAATGTCATTTATTTACTGGAGTGCACATGTTGCCAAAAGCAATAAATTGGAAAGTCAGAATGACCATTTTATTTTAGATTAAACAACTACAAACGCAGAATCATTATAACAAACTACTGCATATAGAACAATATTTTCGCTTAAACAACCACGACTTCAGCAGAGACGGAAAATTCACCATCATACAAACAATTGGAAAAAATGTATTGGAAAATAACATGATGACAATTGAAAAACACAGACAGAAATCAATAAAACATCTCTAAACATTAAATACAAATAGTTTTAACATAAAACTAAAACGTCCAAAGAACAGCACTTTGAAATAGGATAGGCAGATATGGGTTGCCACATTTATATCTAAATAAAAGAATATCTTACTAAGACTTTACGGCTAATTTGAAACATATCCATGTCTAACAAATATCTTCCAATTGTAGATCTCACTGTCAGGTGTTTACGATATCATAAATTCGTCAGTTCAAAACACTTTGAATAGTAAAAAATACTTTTCATTTTATGAATGTATGAGCTACAGCGCCAGATCATTTTTCTTTATTTCATTTGTGGCATATCAACTTAAAAAATATCTTAGAATCTTTTTAAAAACTTTTTTTCCCCAAAACATTGGACCTGATGATGATCTATGGTCAAAACAAGTTAAGAACAAATGAAACAATAAGGAGTTTTTACTGTATTTCTTAAAAGCCTTGTTCATCTCATATATATATATATATATATATATATATATATATATATATAAAGAATAAGAAATATGGATTCGAAAATATCGGGACGATAATAGAAACACACAAAGATAAATGGATAAGACGCCTCCAAACACTGTCTCCAAATGGTTTTAACTTCAAACTAAACCATCCTAAGAACAATGCTTTGAAAAAAAAATGGACTAAAAGGTTGCCACATAAATATCAAAATAGATATATGCCTTAGTCAAGTATTTGATTAAAAAAGTTACGGCTAATTTGAAAATTACCTCACCCATGTCGAGCCAATATCTTCCAAGTCTTGCATCCACTCCCTCTGCCACGGGCAGGATACAACACAATTTTTGAGCGGAGTACAGTTTGTTTTACTTCTCCTATACTGGATGCCTAACCAAGGCTAAAGAAGCCATCTGCCGAATTATTTACTCATGGTTCGGTGTGGTGAGAATAGACGGATTCATATATTCCCCAAAGGTATTAGCGCTAAGTGTAACACAAAATTGGGTCGTCGATTTCATTTCCTGCGACGATAATCGTTACACAAAATACGCTTCTATATTTCCCACGTGTAGTACTCTGACTATTTTTGAAACTTTGATAAATGCTTTCCTTCGCAAAATCTTTTCTCCTGACGACAACTTAAGATCGAAAGTTATGTGTGTGTGTGTGTGTGTGTGTGTGTGTGGTTTTGTTTGTTTAAAGACATATCAACTTCTTATTGCTAATTTAATGCCGGCATTTGAATAATTTGTAAATATTTGATTCTAATTGTAACAATCAATATCTTCAATATTCTATAACAATAGTTTTTTAAAATCACACTTTATTATTATTATTATTTTGTTTGCACAGTAAGAGTATTCAAACTTAAGAAATAATTGATATGCAATCATGTGGTTCAAAGTAATTATTCTTATTTGATAATTGTCATTTTCACACAATTTTATGGTTTCAAGTAACGAATATTGATAATAATCTTTTGTTATATGATATCAAGTATTCCAAAAGAATTTCAGTCAGAGCTATTTAACACAGATGGGACCTAAACAGGTTATACCATTTCAAGTCAGAGTGGACCAGGAAGTAATGGCAATGAAGGAGTGACTCTATACTCACTAAAGCTTCAGAACTGGAGCCTTACAAACAAAAATTCTGTTTAGTGTCATACCCAGGTTACTCTTTAGGAATAGACATTACTCTTCTGCAGAGGATGTAGTCAGTGTATGCTAAGCCCCGCAGATAGAGCATTATATTGCTACAATGTCACAGTCTAGCACGTAGTCTCACCCAACAACATATTAGTTTAGACTCTTAAAGATACTGTATAAATATTTTTTCTGTGTTCTTCAGAGATGATATATCGGGTGAGAACGTTTGTTTGTTTGGTTGGTTGATCGTTGGGGTTTTATGACATATCAACCTTTGTAGGTTATTTAATGTCAAATATATTTTAATGCAAATAATCAGTTCTATTTCAAATAATTTAGTTTAGTATGAGTACACAGTTTAACTGTCAAAAACCTTTCTATTTCAAGCTACTCAGTTTAGTCAAACAATTCTAATTCAGACAATTCAGTTTAGTATAAGTACAGTTTTGTCCATACACAAAGCAGTTCCATCTCAAACAATTCAGTTCCATCTCAAATAATTTGTATGCAGTTTAATTCTATTTGACCCATAGATAGGGCCCCATCTGGTGCCACCACTCCAGGCTAAAATAGACCTGAGAGCGATGGCAATGAAGGGGTACTCCACATTTCCCAAAGCTCTAGCATCACTGGAACCTCACCATTAGATTGTTTAGTGTCATATCCAGGACACTGTTCGGGAGGCGGGGTCTTACTCCTCTGCAGTCGGTGTATTCTCTAGCCCGAGGCGTCCGGGCAACAGGTGAGATCAGTGTTACCATCAAGCCAACAATAAAAAGTCTTTTTAACTAATTTTGTGGTGCTGATCTAATTGTGTGACGAAAATACTCTATATATATGGAAATCAGAGCTTGATAAAATTGTTCTGGGGACGTCCATTATTATTTCCAGATTATGTAACTAAATAGAATAGAATGCTATTGTTTGAATATCAGAATGAAAACAAGAAGACTATTTTTTGCTATGCTATATTTTCTCTTTCTGCTTTGATTTGATGATTCGTTGTGTTTTGTAGAATTTGATATTTTTGTGTGGTTTAATGCTATTTAAGATGTTGCCATAAATTTCGGAGTATGACAATGTTATACACTTTATTTCAACCTGTCGACGGCAAAACAGTAGGAGATTTACGAAAATTCGGGAATTTTTTTATAGAATTTTTAAAAACTTCTTGTATGGTACGGTAACCAGTCTTTGAGAAGGAAATTAAAGCCAGAAGGAATTTAAACCAGATTTGGACAGGGATGGACTCCGCAAGGCTATTCCTGCTAAGACACTTCACATAGCGCCCTCACGACTTTTAAACTGGTTTTACCTGAGTTTGTTTCTGTGGCATAAATAGCATTTCAAAAATATATTGTGGTTTTTTGAACAAAACATCCAGAAATGTTTTTTTTAAATCAGTACCTCAATTTATTTGAAAAAAGTTAAAATGTTTCATGAAGTAAGGCTTTTATTTTTCAGTATTTTCGACACAAAGATTCTATGGTCGTCAAGTAACCTAACTGAAGCCGCTGGCTAATTTCCCATGGGATGTCCTCGCGGTAGTAAGCGAGTTCGCGCTATTACGTTCACTTTCGAGCAAATACCCTTGGGAAAGGTATGAACCCCCTTATCCTGCCAGCTATGGGTTAAGTAGTACCACTACTGTTCTTCAAGGAGAATAGCTTTGGCATTGAATAACCTACAAAGGTTGATATGCCATTAAACAAAGAAACCAAGCTAATTTCCCTTTTTCTTTTTTATTAGGATTGTCGAAAAAAGAAAAAAAGAAAAAGAAAAAAGAAGTCATCTTGGTATTGTGCAAAATGAACAAGCATAGAGCGTAACAAAATTTAATTGTGGATTTTCTGTAAATCCCGCCTTTCTAAGTCACGATCTGTTATCCCGGGTAAGCTGCACAACTACGCCGCCAACACAAACCCATTCTTTATACACACCCAGTCGCACACAACCGCCCACTCTTGAATCTGCTAATTACACAAGAGGGTCTACTGATATTGCCTTATACCACACACACACAGTCCCACCTTAAAAAAACAACAACAGATTGAACATTGTCGTAGATTAAGTAAAGAAGCATATTTTAGTGAAAATTCTTACGCGAACTCTTTTTTTAAAAATTCTCGGCTAGTTTATCTTTCATCTTATTTTTCTATTTTTTTATGACTAAGCTCAGATCGTTTTTTACTACCCCTGGTAAAAATTCATGACTAAGCTCAGATCATTTTTTTTACTACCCCTGGTAAAAATTAGGGTAGTTGCACACTTAGAGTATATTGACCTCGGGTTATTTCATATTTTCATATTTCACCCGGAAAAGTTGAAATCTCTTTGAAAAAGAATATTACTTTAAATTATTGAAATCCACAGCTGAAAGAATTAAAGCTGTCATAAAAGCTTGAGGAGAGACAACTAAGTATTAATTCTAAGATTTTGTCCATGAATTTCAATTTTTTTTCTTAATACTGGGCAATTTCATAATATTCTATTTTGCATGGCTTTGAAAAATTATACAAATAATTTAGATGACTTAATCTAATTTGATTAAGGAATAATTTATGTTAAGTTATTAAATAAATGTATTATCTGTTGTTATTTTCTTTACAGCTAAAGAAAAGTTAAAGTGAACATCCTCTTAGTATAATAATTCCATAAATTTTACAATGGTAGTATATATATATATATATATATATATATATATATATATATATATATATATATATATATATAAGGAGTCAGAATTCTCCTAATGATCCGGTTTGGTGAAATGTAGGTAGATTTCCTCTGACTGTAGGTATTTGCATTTCGGTTTACTCAGTGTATTGAGCACTCATACGTTTTAGCTCAAGGAATTTTATCGGTATTTTTTCTTTTGACAAGATATTGCGATATTGGTTGATTATTTTCAAGCAGTACGAATGTTTTTAGTCTTTTTTATGGAAATTTCCCCCCAAATGTCAGTTTGTGTAATATTCTTTTATTTGCAAATTGTATCATCGTTTTTTTCAAACTGTCAAAATTATAGAAAAGGTATAAAAATTAAAATTGTATCTCTCTCTCTCTCTCTCTCTCTCTCCCTCACACTATATATATATATATATATATATATATATATATATGTGTGCGTGTGTGTGTGCGCACGCGCGTGTGTGTTTACAGGCTGTAATCATATTTCGACCAACCTGTTTTAATCAGAATTAAAGAATGATGTTCGGAAATGAAGCATTGTCACCATCAATTTTTGACAGGTTTGTCTTTCATCTTATTTTTAGTTCATTTTTATCGTAACATTCAGGTCGTTTTTATATTCTATGATCAACGATTGAGTAAGCAGCATATATCAGAAATTGAGTAGACATAACAGTCTTAAGTTGCAGGAAGTTATTTTAAGCATTTTCATGATTAATTCTTGACTTTCAACATGTACAAGTTTTATTTGTTTTCTAAATGGAAAAGCAGTAAAATCCGAGGATGTGAAGAACAAGATATACGATAGTTCAGCTTAACGTCATATCAAAATGGGAGTTTCAGAGATGCTGAGATGAATAATGAAAAAGTCACGAGAATAAATGCGTTAAATGCCAAGGGAAATATTTTGAAGAAATCGTTTCATTCACTATTCATTCCTGTCTTGGTAAATAAAACTTCAGTCTAGATCCCTTTGGTTTGGTTGGGTTTTATGGCATATCAATCATTGTAGGTTATTTAATGCCAAATCCTCTTTATACATATATATTAAATATATATGATTTAGTTTGGTTGGGTTTTGTGGCATATCAACCATTGTAGATTATTTAATGCCAAATCCTGTTTATACATATATACAAACATATGATTTGTAAACACATTCTGAAGATAACATTTTTAAATGAGTCAGAGATCATACTTTTTGTTCACAGTTAAATGGTTTCAAGTATTTCTATTTACTACCAATCATTTGCCTGCACATAGCTAAATAGCCAGCCATAGAACAGTCACAGTTTAACATCTGTCATTTGTTTGCACAAGGTAATTTCATTTCAAGGTAATTTCATTTTTAAATGAGTTAGAACTAATTTGTTTGCACACTAGCATTGTTATTGTTTCTAAACAGTTAAATGGTTTCAATTATTGTTATCTAACATTTATGATTCTGTGCAATATCAATAATTTACGAGCCCACAGTGAAGTTTTTGCAAGTAACACTAATTATTCTATTCAACACTGTACATTCATTTGCACACAGTTGAATCGTTCCAAGTATTGCTATGTTATACCAATATTTCAATTTAGACACACACTTAAAGAGTTTCAAGTATTGCTATATAACACAAATAATTCAATTCAACATTACTCACTCGTTTGCACACAGATTGTTCCAAGTAGTGCTATGTATCACTAACAATTCAATCAAACATCAGTTATTTGTTTACACACAGTTAAATGAACAAAGAGTTCTATTTCTAACAATTCAATTTTGCATAAGTCATTTATTGCACACAGTTTAATTATCAAACAGTTCTATTTGACCCATAGATAGGACCCTACCAGATGCTACCACTCCGAGACAAAGTAGACCTGAGGGTAATAGCAATGAAGGGGTACTCCACATTGCCCAAACTCTAAGACTGGAGCCTCACCATCAGATTGTTTAGTGTCATATCCAGGAAACTCGTTGGGGGCGTCTGCAGAGATGCAGTCGGTGCATTTTCTGGCTCCAGACGACTGGGCTGAGATTCCTTTGGAGCACAATCGATATATATATATATATATATATATATATATATATATATATATATAATGTAATGGTTACTGTCCTTGGAAATGGACACGGTGACTCAAGTTCAAATCCAAATCGAGGCTGTTAGCATAGCGCTAGTACTCTCTAGAAGGGTATGAATCCATTTAGCTACGGGTAAATAGGAGGGCAGACAGAAAAAGAAAACTCTGAATTCAAACCTGTTTAACTCCTCTTTAAAATTGATCTCGTGTCACATCCTGCTCGAACGAACACGTTAGGTACATATATATTGCACTTGGCAATACCGCTATGTTGCTGTAAAAAAATAAAATTAACGGAAATAATGCCCCCGATTGATAAACTGATCTCATATGACAGTGTGCAAACAAATGATTTTAGATAAATAGAGGTGTAATTTAAAAAATGGTCGCAATGAAACGCTGAGAATATAAATAGTTATGATTGTAATCAAGTAATTAGAAATAAATCAAATTTCGGCATTAACTCATTAGGAGTTGATATGCCGTTAAAGAAATAAACTAAATCAAACTAAAAATAAGCATTAGAATAGAATCTTGTTTTAGCTTCACATTTCTTCCGCTTTGCTACCTTTTGGGTGGGGTTTAGAATACGCTGACTGCTTCCTCTGCCTCCACAAAAAAGGTTGTTTTGGATATGACACTAAACTATATCTGAGGGAAAGGCTCCACTTCTGAAAATCTAGGGAGTGTGGAGTACCTTTCATTGCCAATTACTCCTTGGTCCACTCTGACCCTGAATTCTAGAATCTATTACGGTCACATATCTGGGTGAAACAGATCTTTTTAAAATTATTCATATTTGATTGGACTGTGGCAAAAAAAAAGCTTTTAAGAAAAAACTATTTAAAAAAGGTAAATATGAAAGTGTTATGAATGTGATTCCCTAACCTTTAGGCATAAAAGACTCATAGACAGTTTGAAACGCTGTTAAAATCAATCAATCAATCCGTCAAATCAGACTGATAGATATTATGTAGATTCTTTAGTGATTTTTTCTCATATCTTTAAATAACATATTTGACGCTTTTTAAGCTGCAAAAGTTTGCTATATTAACCTTTTTCGACCGGTTAGACCTTTTAATCAGAGAACTAATTATCTTTTTTAAAAACGTTTTTTCATATCAAGATTATTTCAAATGCATTTCTATACTAAAAGTATGGCGTGGAGGGATTTTGAGTAATCTTTTTGAAAGTATTCATCCCAAAATACGGTAAGTAACGTCGATTTCTTGCGAGATTATTAGATCGTCACTATTGCTGGTTGATTGGTTGGTTGGTTGGTTTTATGGATTGTTAACCCTGACTGGTTCATTTAATACCTCTTTTCGGCAAGAAATGAAATAATTTCCAGTAACAAACGATAATAATAATTTGTAAATAATTATGGATTCAATTAAATATTTAATACATTTAATTTGTATAGTAATATGATTTCAAATATTCCTATCTGATACAAATAATTTATACCCAATTATATGGTTTCAAGTGTTCTTATTTAATACAAATAATTTGCACATAATGATGTGGTTTCACGTAAGTTGGCGACCATAGTCGAGGGTGACCCGAAGGCTGCCTTTTCGATAGCTTACTACACCAAGGTGTAGGGGAGGGCGCTACTCCTTTCCCTGGATTGCTCCACTTTACCCTTGATCCGTACCTTATAATGCTGAGTGTTAAGCAAGGAGGCATCAAGTACCATTTTTTGAGTCTTTGGTATGACTCGACCTGGGATTGAACCCAGGTCTCCCGGGCCATTGGCGAACACTCTAACCTCTAGGCCAATGTCCGGTGTTGTTCACATTTCACGTAGTTCAAGCAAAAATATTGTTCCAAGTAACAAACTAACAAACAACAATATCAATAATGATAATAAAAACTGGAGACACTGGTACAAACAATAAAAATATACAGCCAAGATATAGTAATGTAATCTGGCTCTGAAAAATGTGCCATGTTCATAATGAAAATCAGGATATCAAAAACAACGGAAGGAATAGAACTGTCAAATCAGGAAAGCGTCAGAACGTTTGGACAAAAGAAAAATTACAAGTACTTAGCAGTGGACACCATCAAATAAGCGAAACTAAAGGAAAAAGATAAGAACGAAAACGTTTCTCGAAACCAAGCTAAGCAGCAGAAATCTTATCAAAGGGATAAACACCTTCGCAGTTTTCTTGTGAGATAGTCATTACTATTCTTAAAAATGACCAAGGTGGAATTCAGACAAATGGACCTTAGGACAAGAAAATTGATGACGATACACAAGATTTTACATTCGAGAGATGACATAGGTAGACTTATGTGTCAAGAAAAGGAAGAGTCCTCATATTGATTAGATCAATATGAGGACTCTAGGGCTACATTAAAAAAAATAAAGAAAGGTTAATTACAGAGGCCAGTAACAGTATTGAAAACAAAAAGAAAACAGAAACAGGAAGACACACAACTCTATGGATATTTCAAGCAACGAACTGAGAGAGAGAGACTCAATATTTTCTAATAGCAGCACAAAACAACAACATGCACCAGAATAGTAAGTGTAGGCTATGTGGAGAAAGAGATGGAATGGTTAATCATATAATAATCGAATGCAGCAAAATTGCACAAACGGAGTGCAAAATTAGTCACTACCAGGTAGGAAAGGTGATCCACAGGGAATTGTGTAAGAGATTCAAATTTGACCATACAACCAAACGGTTAATGCACAAACCAGAATTTGTCCAGAAGAATGAGATGCATAAAATTTTCTTTGATTTAGAGGTACAAACGGATCACCAAATCTCGGCCAGAAGACCAAACCTAGTATTAATTAACAAGAAAAAAACTTGCTATATAGTGGAGTTTGACGTCACAGCAGATCACAAAATGAAAATAAAAGAAAGCGAAAAGACTAACAAACCTTTGAACTTTGGCAGAGAGCAGAAAAAAGGTGACGGTGATACCAATTGCAGTAGGTGCACTTGGAACGCTCTTTAAAGACTTGGAAAAAGGTGACGGTGATACCACTTGTAGTAGGTGGACTTGGAACGGGAGGAGTTGGAAATCAGTGGAAGAATCGAAACCATCCAAAATTCAGCATCGCTGAGATCGGTGGGGAAGACCTGAGGAGAGTTACTGTCACACAGATTTCAGTAAAAAACCATCATGATAAATTCGCAAGAAGAAAAACATAATAATGATATAAAAATACTTGGATCTTGCCAGAGGGCTAAAAAAGTTGTAATTAGTGCACTTGCAACTCTCCTCGAGAATCTGAAAAGCCTGAAGAAATTGGAAATTAGAAACAGAATCGAAACCATCCGGACCACAGCATTGCTGAGATCAGCTATAATACTCAGAAGAGTCCTGGAAATCTGATTATTGTTTCAAGTAACTGTTCTCAATATTATTTGCCTATATTTATATGGTTTCAGGTACTTTTATCTAATAATTTTCAAGTACCACCATACCAAAAGTGGAGATTCATAGATCGGATCCATAATGGCGTTATCAATCCAGAACAGAGTACAACTAGGAGTCACGGCAATAATGGGATGACTTATTATTCTCCAGAACTCCAGAACAAAGTTCAGTGATCTACCCAGGACATCATTTTTTGTAGCGGTACTTTTACCCTTCTACAGAGAATGCAGTAGTCGTAGTCATTGGGGTTGCTTATACTAGAAGTGTGATTGTAAAATAAGATTTTATCTTTAGGTTCGTCTGTGGGTGTACACATGGCTTCGAAGACCAAATTTCAATGCGTGCATTCTGTTGCAGATGGAGATCAGTCGGGAAAAGGAGCTGACACTGTTCCATGACGCTGATCACGATCAGCACAGAGAGACACTGATCGAAAGTGGATATTATTAACCTAGTTAGTGCCTACCAGATAGATCCTATTTACCAACCCCTCCGCTCGGGCAGGATATGACACAAAGTCAATTTTTAAGCGGAGTTTAACAGGTTTGAATTCAGAGTTTTCCTTCTCCTAGATTAGTTGCCTAACCAAGGCTGAAGAACCTAGTCTTTCCTACTATTTACCCATAGCTGGAGGGAGAATAATTGGATTCATACCTTTCCCAAGGGTATTAGTGCTATGTGAAATGCAATCAGTCTCGTCCAGGATTTGAACTCGTGTCGCCGTGTTCATTTCCTACGACGATAGCAATTACACTACGGGCACCTCCTACCAGATAGATATTAGTTATCAGAATTGACTGGTTCAACATAGCCCATCGCTTTATTGAACACCCACCCGCCACTGAATTATTGGTGATGTAAACCACTGCTATTTGAACTGTTAGATATAAATAGTTATTCACAGAATTTTTAGTCGAGTCATAAAGAGTCTTTTGATGTGTACACGAAAAAACCTTTGAGTAAAGATCTGTAAAACAAAAATACTTTTTAATCCTATACATGTAATAAAAAAAGGAAAAAGAGGAACAAATGAAAGAATCAAACTACTCAACGAAAAAAAAATCAGAACACTTAAAAAAAAGAAAATTACAAATATCTGGGAATATTAGAAGTGGATACCATCCAACAGAGATGAAGGGAAAAAATAAGAAAGGAATATCTCAGAAAAACAAGCAAACCTCTTGAAACCAAAATCTGTGACGGAAATATAATCAAAGGAATAAATTATAGGATATTCTGAACACTTCTAAAATTGGACAAGGAAGGAATTCCGACAGATGGAACAAAGAACAAGGAAATTAAGAGCGATGCAAAAGGGCTTACACCTGAGAGATGACATTGAGAGATTCTACGTAACTAAAAGGAGGAAAAGTTTCGCAAGCATTGAGGATTGCATTGATGGAGCAATACAAAACTCTAGAGAAAAGCCATCAATTAGACATATAAAAAAACTTGCTTGAATAATAATAATAATAATAATAATAATAATAATAATAATAATAATAATAGTGAAAAACTCTCAAGGAGAAAATTATAATGATAGATTAATTGAGTCTTGATAATTGTGATGTAATGTATTAATAGGAATTGTTTATGAACAGTTAGCTATGAACTGTTTGGCTATAATCCGTTGGTTGTAAATTGTAGCCTATGAACTGTTGTGCATGAAATGTTGGCCATGAATTATTGGCTAGAAACAGCTGACTTCACACTGTTGACAAAGAACTGTAGGTTATAAATTGATGGATATGAACTATGAATTTTTGTTTATGAAATGTTGACTATGAATTATTGGCCATGAACTAACCGGAGCCCAAGCCAGGTGTATACATAAATTTGAGGATCATATTATAATTATCTTATTTTGTTAGTTTGAGGACGAGAAAACCAAGAAATCTAGTTTTGTTTTGTTTTACTTTTATACATGTTGCTTGAAGGTCTTTCAAGCAATTAAACCTTCGCAAATGAATTAATAGTATGATCTTCAGCATACGATAAGCAAGTTAAAGTATATCTCTTCAAGCACTTCAATTCAGATTGACGTCTGCTGAAGGCAAATTTTTTAAAAATCAAGAAATATTTCTCAGGTGAAGCCCACACTATTCGGTTTCAGGTAGAAATTATTAAAAAAATTCTGCCTTTACAATTTGATTAGCATTAATTTAAAATATTAATTTACTGGGAAAGATAAGTGACGCCATTAAGCTCAGGAAAATTAAAGTTTTGAAATTTGTAATGATTACCAATTACCATTTACAGAATTTTTAATTTCTGCAATTTTAATAACGGCTATCTAACTACCTTTTCCCTCGGGATTTGGTGTGTCACGCGAAGTCTGAGGAATAAAGAGAGTAAGCCAAATAAAAACTAACCGCCAAACTTCAGACATTGGTTGTTTTTTTCATACAATCTCTATAGCCAGACATTGATTGTTTTTGAAGATTAAGAATAGGCACATGTCCTGTTACAATAACAGGACATGTGCTTATTCTTAATCTTGAATTTCTGGATAAACGCACCTTTTTAAAATTTCGTTTCGAATCTTTCTAGTTAAAAAGTTACAATGTCTTGAAACTGACAGTTTTATAGAAAGATCTTAGGTAAAATTTGTTGATGCATTGAAATTGTGGTGAAATCGTTAAAATGGCTTTCTAGCTCAGATATATGTAAATTTAAGACAAAATACTTTTATGGTTTCAAAAAATATTTGGATCTTTTTGGATTGAAGGTTTTCGTAAGATATTTTTATGACTATTTCAGTAAAACTTTATTTTTTATAACCAGATTTTTATGTATCACCTTAAAGATGCCTATTTTTGAGTAAAAAAACCCACCGAAATAGTTTCTGTTTATCTGGAAATATCATAAAAACACCGAGGTAGAATATACAATTCATAATTACATAGTCCAAAACAAGGACGTACATACTATCTCTTTCAAAAATTTTATTTTTGTCTCCTTGGCTATTTGGAATTTGAGGCTTTAGAATACGCTGACTGTATCTGTGCAGAGGGGTAAGACGCTCTCCACAACGAGTCTCCAGAATATGACCCTAAACTGCTTTCGATGGCAGCTCTGGGGAATGTGGACTTCCTCTTCATTGCCATTATTTGCGGGTCCACTATGACTCGGATTGGTAGTTCCTGTTAGGGACCTATCTATGAGTCAAATAGAAATATTTAATCATTTTCTATACGTGAAACCAATTAACAGTGTGCAAACAAATGATTGATATAAAACTGAATTACATAGCAATACTTGAAACCATTTAACTGTATGCAAAGAAAATAATTTTGACTCGGGTAAAAATTATCTTACTTGCAAACTAAGGTCGCCAACTTATATATATATATATATATATATGTGTGTGTGTGTGTGTGTGTGTGTGTGTGTACACAACTAGAATTTGGCATTAAATAACCTGCAAGGGTTTATATGCCACAAGAAACAACCAACCCACCAGCCATTGGAAAACATCCATAATCAATATTTTCTTTAAATTTCTAATATTTTGTCTCCAAAGTGTAAATATAATCATCATGAAAAGTATAATTTAATTATTAGAAGCAAAAAATTAAGTCATTCATTGTATTCATTTTATTTTGGTTTGATACTGCCATTAACTATTAATTCTATCAATCTTGTTTTAGATGATCTTGTGCTCTATTTTTTAAAATTCTTTTGCGCTTTCACGTGTATCAAAAGTCTCATAGATATATTTTTTCTAATATAAGGCTATTAAGAAGTCAAAAGTGGATTTCTAGTAAAATTCTGGCCCATAAACAAGTGCCCATTGTAAGGTTTATCATATTTTTTTAACAAATTTGGAATATGTCTATCCAAATGTCCTCGAAACGGTCAATTTGACTAATTGTGAGAATCAATGCTTTAATACACGGATCATCAAATGAACCGAGATACGAAATAAATTCTTAGCTCACTATTTTTCCCCGGGACAATTTTATCGCCACTCATGTCTCACCTGACTGTTCTCCATAGGGTTTTCTTTCTTTCATTGAAGTTCACACTCTATTAATGAAAAATTACTTTCAATTCAAGTTTTCAAATAAATGCTGCATCTTTTTAAAACTCCATTATATATATATATATATATATATATATATTAATGTTTGTAATATAAAAGAATAAATAAATAAACATTAATCTTAGTTCTTTTCCTTCTTTCTTTTTTCATACAGTTATCAATACCTGTGTTAGAGACACGATAGTATAATATCGTGACTGTTTAAAAAATTATTTCTAAATCATTTCTAAAAACGGCTAAAACCGGATGATTTCTCTCTCTGTCTTTTCCCCCTCCCCAACTCTCTATATATACATTTATATAGCCCTTTATAAAAAAATCTATTCAGGGGCTATATATATATATATATATATATATATATATATATATCATGTTATTGATTATATAGTAGATTCATTGTATTTCTAAATATATGAAATAAGATTTGGAGTAAAGGACAATAAAAATGCAAATGATTCTAAATAATAATAATAATAAACCACAAAATACTGACGAAAGACGGGAGATTAAAGAGATACCGACAAAGGGTAAAACAATACAGACAAAACAGAACACTTAAAAGCAACGAAAGAAAATTCTATCAGCAATTGGGAGGGGATAACACGAAAACATACAAATAACCGGATGCCAAAGAAACCGAAAATATGGACAAAAATATGGCAACCAAAGAAATATAATGAAAGGCTGAATGGATAAACAATATGACAAGAGAACTAAAAGGACTTAAAGAAAGCCCCAAAGCGGAAATACACATCGATTTACTCAAAGCGACACTAGAAAAATATCCAACTTGAAAACGCAAGGCCATGATTGAATACTTGGCTTCTGGTTCAAAAAATTCACCTCCATTCACGGCAGACTAGCACTAGAAATTAACAGATGCTTACAAGGAGCACAAGTACCTGACTGGATGACGAAAGGAAAGACCACATTGATCCAAAAGGACCCAAGCAAAGGAACTGCTCCAAACAATTACAGACCGATAACCTGCTTACCGATGATGTGGAAAATATTAACAGCACAAATAAGAGGAGAGATTTACTACTCACTAACAAGCCGTGGATTGAAGAACAGAAAGGATGCCGCAAAGGATCCAGAGGCACAGCAGAATTACTTTACATAGATAAACACATCCTAAACGAGAGCAAGACTAGACGGAAAAATATAGCTATGGCCTGGATTGACTACAAAAAGGCATATGATATGGTTCAACCAAGCTGGATAATAAACAGCCTCAAAATGTACAAAATATCACATGAAGTCATCAACTTTATCGAGAAAACCATGAAAACTTGGAGAGTGGAGTTTACAGCAGGAGGAAGAAACTTAGCTGAAGCAAAGATCCAAAGAGGTATTTTTCAAGAAGCACTATCATCCTTACTATTCATAATTGCCATGATGCCACTTAACCACATACTCAAAAAATGCACTGCGGGGTACAAACTTAGTAGATCGCAAGAAAAGATAAATCACCTAATGTACATGGACGACATCAAACTATTTGCAAAAAATGAAAAAGAACTGGAAACTCTTATACACGCCGTTAGAATATACAGTCAGGACATAGGAATAGAATTTGGAATAGAATAATGTGCCATGCTAGTAATGAAAAGTGGCAAATGGCATATGACTGACGGAATGGAACTACCAAATCAAGACAAGATTAGAACGCTCGGAGAAAATGAAACCTACAAATACTTGGGTATCTTGGAGGCTGACTCCATCAAGCAAGTGGAAATGAAAGACAAAATTAAAAAAGAATATCTCAGGAGAATTAGAAAACTACTCGAGACAAAAATCACTTGCAGAAACCTCATCAAAGGAATAAATACTTGAGCTGTACCACGCGTTGGATATTCCGGACCCTTTCTCAAGTGGAGTAGAGATGAACTTAAGCAAATGGACCAAAGAACAAGAAAACTAATGACCAAGCATAAGGCATTACATCCCAGAGACGACATAGGCAGACTATATGTATCTAGAAAAGAGGAAGGAAGAGGACTTGCCGGCATCGAAGACAGCGTTGACGCATCGATACAATGATCGAAGACTACATAGAAAAGCACGAACGAGGACTGATAACAGCAATCAGAAACGATATTGACAATACGATAGACGACAGAATGACAATAACTATGAGACAAAAATAGGAAGAAAAATAACTTTACGGTCGCTTTAAATGACTAATAAACAACATCTCACACGACGAAACCTGGTCCTGGCTAAGAAAAGGAAACTTTAAGAGAGAAACAGAATCTCTCCTAATAGCAGCACAAAACAACTCCATAAGAGAGCGAGAATGGATAAGATGCCATATCAAAGCGAGAATAGATAAGACTCAACAAAATAGCAAATGTAGGCTATGTCGTGACAGAGACGAAACGATCAATCATATTATAAGCGAATGCCGCAAATTAGCACAGAAGGAATATAAGACTTGACAAGACTGGGTCGGCAAGGTGATCCACTGGGAAATATGCAAGAAATTTAAATTTGACCATACCAACAAATGGTATATGCACAACCCAGTACCTGTCCTAGAAAATGACACACATAAACTCCTATGGGACATTGACATACACACGGATCACCTAATATCGGTCAGAAGACCAGACTTAATTATAATCAACAAAAAAAAAAAAAAAAAGAAAAAAAAGGAGAATATGCAAAATTGTCGACTTTGCTGTCCCGGCTAAACACAGAATAAAACCGATTGAATGTGAAAAGAAGGACAAGTATCTCGACCTTGCTAGGGAATTAAAAAAACTATGGAACATGAAGGTGACAATTATACCAATTGTAATTGGTGCGTTTGGAACAGTAACTAAAAGATTACTAAAGGGACTGGAGGACTTGGAATTTAGCGGACGAGTGGAAACCATCCAAACTACTTCATTATTGAGAACGGCTAGAATACTGAGAAGAGTCCTGAAGACTTGGGGAGACTTGCTGTCACTCAAACTCCTGTGAAAGACCATCAGCTAACAATGATGTGAAAAACTCTAAAGAGTAAATAATAATAATAATAATAATAATAATAATAATAATAATAATAAATCCACTGGGAATTGTGCAAGAAACTGAAATGAGATCATACTAACAAATGATATTAGCAAAAACCAGAATTTTTCCTAATAAATGAAAAGCATAAAATTCTTTGGGATTTTGAGATACAAACGGATCACCCAATCCAGGCCAGAAGTCCAAATCTAGTTCTAATTAACAAAAACGAATTTCTTATATAGTGGATTTTGCAGTGCCAACAGACCACAGAGTGGAAGTGAAAGAAGGTGAAACGCTGGATAAATACCTGGACTTTCATTGAGAACTAAAAAAGCCGTGAAACATAAACGTGATAAAAGCACCAATCGTAGTCGGAGTCTTTGGAAAACTCCCCAACAACTAGGAAAAGAGACTCGATGAACTGGAGATAAGAGCAAGGAATCACATCACAACTAAATTTGGCTAGGATACTTAGAAGGGTCTTAGAGATTTGGTGAGACTTGCTGTTACTCAGACTCCAGAGAAAAATTGTTTGAGCTTGAGCGAAAAAATCGCAAAAAGATAAAAATGTAAAAAGTGTCGCTTATGTGTTGCCAGAGATGATGCAGTTAACTAAATACAAAGTGAATGCAGCAAATTAGCGCAAAAAGGAATCTAAGACTAGACACGACTGGACGAGGAAAGTGATTCACTTGGAAAGATATGAAATTTGACCAAAAACACTAATGGTATATGCAAAATCTAGAATCTCACTAGGAGAATGAGACCCATAAAATTCTCTAGGATTTTCAGATACAAACGGATCCCCTAATCCCAGCCAGATAACCAACCCTAGTGTTAATTAATTAGTAGGCATGATTGGGGGGAGAAAATGATTCACTGGGAATTGTACAAGAGACTAAAATTTGGCTTTGTAAACAAAAGTTATTTGCACAAACCATAACCTACGTACAAGATTGTTTTTGAGTGACAAATGGATCATTTAATCCCGTCCAGAAGACCAAACTTTGTGTTAATGAGGAAGAAGAAATAAATTGTAGATTTTGCTGTTCCAGCAGACCATTGAATGAAAATAAAAAAAGCGAAAAATAGACACAATCCATGGATCTGGGGTACATGTAAGCGATGGCGATACCAATTGCATTTGGAGACTTTGGAACTGTCTCCAAAAGGCCTGGAAAAGAGATTGTTGGGTGAACTGTCCATCAAAGGAAGAATCGAGACTATCCAGACCACAATGTAGTGATCTCCAGTGATAGTTATTGTATTTGAAAACGAAATAAGTAGGTATGAACCCCACCAAGTCCCCAAAAACAACCAAAAATAAAAAGCAAAAGTGCTTTTGATACGCCGCCACCACCATTTGCGGAATATGAAGGTGACAGTTATACCAATCATTGTCGGAGTTCTCGGAAACATTCCCAAGAGTGAGGAAGAGAAAATGGAAGGACTAAAAATTAGTGGAAGAACTGAACCACCGCACTGCTGCGATCAGCAAGAATACTGAGAAAATTCCAGGAGAGCTGAAGGGACTTGCTGTTACTCGGAAAACCACCGTTTGTTAAGGTTGTGCAAAAAATTGCATAAAAATAATTGTAGAAGTGGTTTAGTCTTATATAACCTTTTTTATATTCATCAAATAATCTTTATAGTAAAAGCTTTTATAACCCCCTTCTACTGCACCCCAAAAAACGAAAATTGTTTTGATATTCCCTTATAAACCAAGTAATAGTATAGACTGCAAAAGGTAGGTCTTATGACTCGGTAATTGTTAATGGCGTCAGTCACGAACCAACCATGTTTATACCAAATGAGTAACAACAAGCTCAGACGCATATATTATAGTAGGAACATCAGCAGCCGAGTTGCAAAAAGCAGGATGAAGATGAAGACTCCGCTCGCAGTCATCTACCCTTTTTTTTATTTTGTATCGTTTTGTTTGGGTGTCGGGTAGCTGGGATTATTCCTCCCACGCAAAAGAAGCGAATAGAAAATGTCAGCTGCTAATGGCCGGAGACGTGCGATGGAACGTCGTTTATTGAAAATGTCAAAAGTGCTGATTCAATGACTATCGCAAATATTTACCCCCACTCCACCCCAACAGGCATTTACGCATATACATATTATTACGGAGGTCATCATTCTGTAGGCAGACGGGCTCCACAGAGAGGGAAGTCGGCTGTCTCAGACAAAGAAACAGACCACACATATACACACACACATATACACACACGTACACAAGTCAACTGAACTAAACAAAATTTCCGGTTTTTCTGTTGGTTTCTGTTAGTTGGTTTTACAATCTTGTTGGTTATTTCATGCCGAAGTCAGTTTAACTATTATTAGTTTTCAAGGATATAGGATAGAAAAAGGTATCTTCCAAATCATTTTAAACAGATAAACGATAGAAAAAGGTATCTTCCAAATCATTTTAAACAGATAAACGCTTTCTGCAAAATCAATGTTTTAAGATTTAATGCATAAATGTACTTCAATATCATTTAAACCATCATCTCAAACAAATCTATTTGATCCATAGATGGGACTCAAACAGGTACAACCATTCCGGTTCAAAGTGGATCTGGGAGTAATGGCAAGGAAGGAGTGTTTCCACAATCACCAGAACTCTAGAACTTGAGCCTCTTACAACCTGATGCAGTTTAATGTCATATCCAGGACACGTAAAGTGTTAAGAGAGAGAGAGAGAGAGAGAGAGAGAGAGAGAGAGTGGGCAATTTCGTGACCTTTAGGTTAGAGTGAACCTAGGAGTAATGGAAACCAAGAGAGGATTCGTCCCGTATGTAGTTTAGTGTCATACTCTGGATACTACCCAGTTCTGGTGCCTCTCGTTTTATAATTGTTATAAAGCTCGACTACATTTTGTTTTTGTTAGGTTTTATGGCATATCAACCATTGTAAGTCATTTAAAGCCAAATCCTTTTTATGCATATATATCAAATATGAGTTCTAAATACGTTTTGACGATAAACTTTTTAAGTGAGTCAGAGCTCATTTTTGCGTGGTTTCATTTATTTCTATCTAATACTAATACACAGTTTAAAGTAAAAACTGTTCTATTTCAAACAATTCAGTTTAGCATGTCAACAAAATTAAACGGTTCCAAGTATTGCTATGTACCACTAACAATTCAATTAAAGATCAGTCATGTGTTAAATGATCAAACTGTTCTATTTCAAACAATTTAGTTTTGCATAAGTTCAGTTTTTGTTTACAAAAAGTTAAATGTAAAAACAGTTTTATCCTAAACAACTTAGTTTAGCATAAATACACAGTTTGAATGACAAACAGTTCAATTTAACCTATGGATTGGCCCTTATCAGGTGTTACTACTCCAGGCCAGAGTGTACATGGGAGCGATAGCAATGTAGGGGTACTCCGCATTTCCCAAACTCCATGAATAGACTAAAATCCCATGAATAGACGGTAATCATATACCCTGCAACCATATACCCTTGGGATATTAGTCGTCATCCTAGTTACTATTTGCCCTCTCCGGTAACAGCAAGTTGGAAGCCCTGGATTATATCTAATAATAGCAGTACTCTCTTTTGTCCCTTTCTTTTTGTGCTTGTAATTTTGAATGTCTAGTCAAGTTTTACATGCCTTGCAGAGATCTCGGAGATATGGTATCTTATTACACCCCCCAATATTTCTGTATGATCGAAATAGGAAGTCTTGTGCCACGTGTCATGAATCTAAACTTTTCTTTTAGAAACTCTGCATGCATTGATCTTTATTTGTTATTTACTGAACTCTAGCGAGATTCACCCTGCATGTTTAACCTCGAATAAATCTAAACTCATCAAAAATCGTATAATTTTATTTTCATTTAATATATACATCTATGCATACATGCTTCACATACATATAAAAGAAAAATGAAACAAATCCTACAGTATGTAAATATAAAACATAAAAACAAAATATTCAAGTGATGTTTTCTCTATATAAACATAGCTAAAATAGAAAGACTGCTGAATCCAGCATTATTTCTGATTATCTTCTACTTTAGTTATCTTAGTTCTAAATACTTACAATATCCTTTATTTAAATCAGTTTTAGCTAATTATTACATAATTATAGTTACATTCAATATTTTTGTTAAAAATTCTAAACAGCAAACATAAACGTTCTTTAAAAAATTATTCCATACATAAAGTGACATCAGTGTTGATTGCATTGAAACACGATTAACATTGAAGAGTGCCAAAAAAGTTTCATTTTTATTTTATTGAAAATATTTTTTCAAATAAAACATCAAAAACTGTTATATGCTGCCCAGATATCGGATAGACCGGAACGTGGCAATATGTAATATAAAGAATACATAATTTGATTATTTTTGTTTTATATATATATATATATATATATATATATATATATATATATATATATATCCTATAGCCCAAAATGATGGAATTAGCGTACTTAGATGTTCACCATGTGTTTCATTTAGCAGTTAATAAATAGATAAGGCGCAAAACATTTTGAAAATTTAATCATTGAACATTCTAGTTTTAATATTACAGTAAAAAAAATGGAAAGATCTTGTAATTTGCATTCCTAAAATAAATACCTGCAGAATCTTTAATATGCAAATCCTTCTGCTGTGAAAAGACAATTCTTGCAAGTGATTGGACGTACCTCATTATCAAAATGGCTTAGACAATGTAATACATTTTATTTAAGGTATATTTTAGGTTCTGCTAATAAAGAAAAATATCTTGCTTCTTATCTGTTATTTATTTACTCGAACGTAAAAAAAAAACGTAAGTGAACATCCTCGAAGAATACAAATTTCATAATTTTGGCAAGGAATAGAATATATTTACCAACCCCTTCGCACGGACAGGATGCGACACAAGGTCAATTTTGAAGCGGAGTTTAATTGGTTTTAATTCAGGAGTTTTCCTTTTTTTTTCCTTTTTTCAGGAGTTTTCCATTTTTGCTAACCAAAGCTAGAGAAACTAGTCTGCCCTATTATCTACCCTTGGCTCGTGGGAGAATAATTGGATTATGAGCGCCTTACTAGAAGTAGTATACACACACACAAACACACACACACACACACACACACACACACACACAATATATATATATATATATATATATATATATATATATATGTGTGTGTGTGTGTGTGTGTTACCCAAACTCTCTGTAACAGGTAAGACATGACACAAGGTTAATTTTTTAAGCGGAGTAGAATGAATTTTCCTTCTGGTAGATCGGTTTCTGTATTATTTTTCCATAGCTCGAACTAGGAAAACTAGATTTATGCTTTTCCAAATGGCATTAGTGTGAAATGAAATGCACACACACACACACACACACACACACACACACACACACACACACACACACACACACACATATATATATATATTGTGTTGTACGTTACATTATCATATCATATTTACCGGTCTGGCTTCCGGCAGTCTATTTCACACCATGTTGCTTTTCAATTGAGCTTTTGTTACTTGTTCCTCATTCCAAGCTCTTCTTAGAATGGTCACTTTATATCACGTATCCTTACACCTACATTGGTTCGCTTTCTTTCTTTACCTTGTTTTATATGTAACACACAAAAATGAACTTTAAGAAAGAATAATTCATATATATATATATATATATATATATATATATATATATATATTGAATTCAAAACCTGAAGTGCGTACATTTAATCTAGGGCAAACCGAAACATATTCAGCGTGTTGCAATTTTCTTTTCTTTCAGCGTACATCTTTTAGAAAGATGATGCATAGGCTGAATGTGCCAAACATGTAAGGTATGAAAACAGACAAACCTGCAAGTTATATTATTTTGGGATTTTCGAAGATTCAACACGTATAGACAGATGATGTTTGGGGATAACTAGCGGGGGATTATACTCACCTGAATGTAATAATCTGATGAATTTTATGCATATAAAAGAGAAAAAAAAATTCAAAAAGGGATATTCTTAGTAATTTTTTTAAAGAAATAAATTAGAATATATTCAACAAAGAACGCATAAGACCAAACAGTCACAGAACACAGACGGTTGGGGACAACTAGCGGGTCTTTTTACACATTAGTATCCAACTTGGTTATTTTTATGTATACCAGCAAAATAGAAAAAGATCACGCGTGCGTGTGTGTGTGTGTACGTGTCTGTTTATATATATATATATACACACAGACATATATATACAGACACGCATACACAGCTATCTATCTATCTATCTACGTGTGTCGTTGTGTGTATGTATATAAATATATGAATGCGTTGTTGTGGGTATCTGAGTGAGTTACACAAATGATACTTTAAAGTTTGGATTAAAAAAGAAAATGCTTGTCTTATTCAGTATGTGGGGTAGGAATAGATTTAGGATTTTAAATAAAGCGATAAGCCAACAGCTTCGTCCTGATTTTGAACTCAGCTCAACTAGAATATTTGATTGATAGATTTTATCAGCATGTCAACCCGTTTAGGATTATTCATTGCAGGTTCACGATTACATTTTTATGAAGTTATTCCTTAAGAGTTTTTTTTTCTTTTTGTGCTTACGTTCCAATCAAATATGAACAATTTTTAGACAGATCCTTTTGACCCACAGATGTGATCCTAATAAGTACAACCAGTCAGAGTCCGATTGGATCTGGTAGAAATGACAATGAAATGTTTGGTTTGGTTTTCTGGTATATAAACCATTGTTCGATGCACACAATTAAAGGATCAAACAGTTCTTTTTCCTACGATTCAATTAAGCATAAGTCATTTGTTAGCACACAGTTTAAATGTCAAACTGTTCAATTTAGACCACGGATAGGACCTATTAGGTACTACCACTCCGGGCCAGAGTGGACCTGGGAGCGACAGTAATTAAGGGATATTCCAAATTCCCCGAAGCTCCAGCATTACTGGAGCCTTACCATCAGATTGTTTAATGTCTTATACAGGACACTCATTGGCGTTAGTGGGTGGGGTATAACCCCTCTGCAGAGATGCAATCGGTATATTCTGCTGCCCCAGGCGACCGGACTAAACAATGAAAGGTTACCTCCACACTCCCCAGAAACTTAGAATCAGGTGCATTTTAGTGTCATGCTCAAGACAACTCTTTTTTTTTTTTGGACGGAGTCTTACCCCTCTGCAGAGGATACAGTCAGTGTATTCAAAACCCCATCGACATTGTAAATGATAATAGAATAATAATTTACCTCACGAGTAACTAATGTAGCAATATCATTTTTGTATTATGAACTACCGTTGCTTCAAATGGTTTTTGAATTGCAATAAAAAGAAAGCTAAATTAACATGAAGGACCTACTGATACTAATTAATTTACCTAAACAGGATTCGGGTCGTTTCTTACTACTGAAGCTGCCAAATCGCCAAATTTTGAATTAGTTACAGCCACCTGGATATTATCAAGTGATGTTCATTATTAATGCTGAGTCATAAACTGACACTTTTTGGTTATTTTCAATGTTATCTGCAAGGTTAAATAGCATTGTTACAGTAAGTGTCCAATATCAGTCTCTGCGCAAAATGTACGTAAAATAAACAGCTTTAATTGCACCTGCTATGTGAAGAAAAAGGAAAAGGTTATATGAGAGTAAATTTTGAATTAAGCTATTTAATTAGCCACATACTCAGATGTGGGGACACGGACATAAATATCTGCATAAATTGTTGTATGTTGTGTCGTCCATCAGGTTAAAGGTCCGTAATTGTAACAAACATTTCTTTGTTTGCAAAAACAAGATTCAGATTATGAAATACTTCTTTTGTAATCTAGAAGGCAAATTAATTGTCTTGTTTGATCTACAAAAAAAAAAAAAAGGAAAAAAAAAAAGAAAAGAAAAAGTTCTCAGGGTTCATCAGTGCTTAACTTGTTATTTACTGTGCGTTGTCTAAACTAGCACACAGGCTTCAGAGAGCCAACAGTAGCTCCTATTACTAAGTGATCTAAGTATTGATCAGGCTCAGTGTTGCTTGTTATTTACTAAAATTTGCCTAGTCTAACACGCTATCCAGGTTTCTTCAGTGGTCACTCATCTAAATACTGAACAAGCTGATCATTGCTTAACTTTTAACTTACTAAGCTTAGCCCAGGCTTCAGGTTGCTCGCAGAACCTGCTGTTACACAGTAGTCATCCATTTTAGAAATGAACAGGTTCATTGTTGCTTAACTTACTGATCTGACGGGAACTGGTGCTTTTAACGTGACTTGACAAAAAGTCGATTGGTGCTTTTTTGTGGTGTAAATAGCTTCTACAAGCAATACAATAAAGATAGTTTGACCTTATAACAAGAATTATAAATCGAATAAATAATCCTAGAAACATGAAAGCCATAGAATTGAATCGATCATAAAAAATAAAACGCAATATGTTCGTGGGAACTTTGCTGATTTAATGTTTATGTACTGAGAATGATATACTGACAACTATATATCTTTACAAACTCTCTGCTTTCTCTTTTCTTTTCTTTTTTTTTTATTCTAATTCTTTCTTCATTGGTTTTATTGAAAATGTTGTTCCGGCTTTGGAACAAGCATCTAGAGATTAAAATAGTTTGAGGCAAGAATAAATGATAATTCTGGTGACACGATTTTATGCAGAACTCGGACCCAGACAAAAAATAAATTAAACAGACACAATAGTTATATATATATATATATATATATATATATATATATATATATATATATATATATAACTATTGTGTCTGTTTAATCTATTTTTGGTATATATATATATATATATATATATATATATATATATATATATATATATATATATATATATATTAAGATGCAAAGCAACTTATGACACCGTCTAATATTTGTTCTGAACAATCAAGGAGAGGTTTCGACGGTGATATGTATTTTGAAAAAAATAAAATAAAAGTAAAAATAAATAATGAGTATGCAGTTGATGTTTAACTTGTAGATGAAAAGAAAGGAATAATACAAAGCACACTAGGAATTTTTCTACTGGAAATAAATCTTTTTTTAAAAAACTTTTAAGCAGTTGTTATCTCTTCAAAACTGTTCTGTACTTTTCCTACGTTTTTTACGTACATCAGTTCTAAAGAATTTAACAGTTTAAATTTTCTCTTTTCTTAACTTTCTTTTTCAATTAGATCAAACTATTAGTCTAGAGGGTAGAGTGTTCGCCAATGGTCTGCGAGACTTCAGTTCAATCCCAGGTCGAGTCATACCAAAGACTTTAAAAACGGTACTTGATACCTCCTTGCTTAACACTCAGCAAAATAAGGTACATATTAAGGGCAAAGTGGAGCAATCCAGGGAAAGGAGTAGTGCCCTCCCCTACACATCGGTTTAGTAGCTATTGAAAAGGGAACCTTCTGCTCGCCCTCGACTAAGGTCGCCAACTTTACTTTACTACATTTAAAACCATGATATGACACTAACCAGTGCACACTCTGTGGGCAGGGCTTAGAATAAACCGACTGCTTTCCCCGCAAAGAAGCAAGACTCCCCACTCTCTGAAAAAGGAGTGTTCTATATACAAAACTAAACTGTATTTGATTGTGAGGTTCCAGTTTTGGATATCTGATGTGTATTGAATTCTCCTTAACTGCCATTACTTCATGGTTCCCTCCAACACAGAGTAGTAGTGCCAGTTATGATTCTATTAATGCGTCAAATTGATTTATTCAAAAATTATTCCTATTCAATATTTTATGCCTAAAGGTTCAAGAATGGCATTCATTCGAGTTCATATTTACATTTTTTTGTGTAGTTGTTTCTGAAGAGTTTTTTTTTGCCTATGGTTTATGCTTAATCTTCAACAATCCCCACCCTACCAAAAAATTCTTTAGAAACTACTACACAAAAATGTAAATATTAACATCCAATAAATGTCATTCCTTAACCTATAGGTATAAAATAACCCAAGACGGGTTGACATACAGTTAAAATCAGTCAAACTGATCAATTAGGATCTAAAAAGCATGAATAAAGATATGTAAGAAATTAACTGTAGTATTCAAGGTATTGCTGTTCTCTTGAGTTGTGAATTCCTGAGCGGTGACTTCTACCAAGAAAAGAATAGTAGATCTTATTGTTGTTACTATTTACCAACCCCTCCGCTCGGGCAGGATATGACACAAGGTCAATTTTTAAGCGGAGTTTAACAGGTTTTGAATTCAGAGTTTTCCTTCTCCAAGACTAGTTGCCTAACCTGAAGAACCTAGTCCGTCCTACTATTTACCCATAGCTGGAGGGAGAATAAGGGGGTTCATACCTTTCCCAAGGGTATTTGTCCGAAAGTGAACGTAATAGCGCGACTGGAGTACGAACTCGCGTACTACGATTCCGTAGTTCATCGCTTTAACCATTACACCACGAGGACACCCTGATCTTATTGTTGTTAATAGAGATTTTCCAAGATAAAAACGGAGCTATTTTCGCAGACCACAGAGTGAAGATCAAAGAAAGTGGAAAAGAGAAAGGAAAAGAAATGGACGTTGATAGGACCTTAAAGGCATTGGAACCTTAGAACAAGGGATGCATCAAGAACCACCCCAAAGATGCTGGAGTTGAGGCCGCGGAAACTGGAGTTTTGATAAAGAATTTGAACTGTCTAAACGATGATGGTGCAGGGATCTGTGAGAATACTGAAGGAGATGCTGGTTACCGAAAGAGACTTGTTGTCACTTAGTCCCTAACAATAATTATCATATATTTGATGTGAACAGACCAATGGATGAACAATAAAAGTGTCATCTACAAAAACTGATAACTGGAAAAGAAAAAGAAAAGATGTCCATTATCTGAAATGAAAACAGACCAACGTTTGTATTTATTCATCCCCCAACTCTACCAAAGGAAGTGGGTGGCATAAATTTAATTTTTAAGCGGAGTAATACTTTTTTGAAGTCAAAATTTTGCGTCTCGTAGACTGATTGCCTTACCAATTTAGAAAACACCCAAAGGTGTGTATATGGAAGGAAGAAGTGGTGGATTCATGCCTTTCCCAAAGGCAATAATGTGAAGTGGAACACAAACAACCTCGTTCAGGTTTGAACTCCGATCGCTGATTACATTTCCTATGACGTTAGCCGTTATGGTAAGCCAGCTCAAAGTTGGTTTTACAGCAGGGTTAGTGTTATTTAGCGCTAATGTCATTTTTGGCAAGCGGTTATATAGTTTCAAGAAAATAATGATAATCAACATCATCATCATCACCATGTCGTGCCACCAGAACGGATATCCCTGACCCTCTCGCCACTCCTCCCTGTCGTTCATCGCTTCTGGCAGGTTCTCAGGGCTACACCCCGTATCCTCACAGAGCTGCCGTATGTAGGTTTAAGCTGGCCGCCCTGCTTTAGCGCGGCCATGTGTGGTGGTCCGTAGGAGAGCATCACTTATGAGCTCGTCCTTGCTTCTCCAGCAGTGTCCTGCATGTCTGCTTCGTTCAACTTTGATAGTTTTTGTGATGGGAGGTAGGTGGCCGTATAGCTGGTGCTTTGTGGGCTGTTGCCTCCAGGGCTTGTTCAAAATTGCCCGCAGCATTCTTGTGTAGTTGCCGTCAAGCTTTTTCTCCATCCGTTTAGTTAGCGTCCATGTAGTGCATCCATATAGCAGTATCGATACGATTGCTGCTTGGAAGAAGCTGCGTTTCATTTTATCGGTCAGGTCTGACTTCCATATGACCGATAGCCTATCGATAGCTGTTCATGCCTTTGTTAGTTGCGTGTCGATGTCTTTTTCGGTTAATGAGACACTGATTCCTAGGTAGGTGAACTTGTCAACTAGTTTCAGAGAGCTAGCGCCTAGTGTGTAAATGTCTCCTGTTTGATTAAAGCACATGTATTCCATTTTGTGTGCATTGATATCGAGGCCTATGCCTGCGGCGGCTCGTTCCAGACTATGCAGCAGGGTTTCGGCTTGAGCGGGTGGATTTGGCAGAAGCGCTGTCATCAGCGTAGTCGACGTCGGTAATTGTTTTTGCGGGGTATCTTCTGCTTCTTTTCTTTGTCCGCTTGAAACCGTTTTCTTTGATTTTATCAATCGATGTTCTAAGCACGTCGACTAGACAGATGATAAAGAGGTAAGAGGCTAATGTGTCTCCTTGTAGTACTCCTGATACTATGTTGAAGTAGTCTGTGTCTCCATCAAGAGAACGTACTTTTCACTTTGGTGTTTCTATAAAGAATCATTATGGCTGCGACGGTCTCTTTTGGTATGCCGTATGAAGTAGAATTTGTTCAATCTTTCCTCTGTGAATTGAATCAAAGGCCTTGGTAAAGTCGATAAATAGTATTGTCGCCTGTAGATTTTTTGCCCGCACGCCTTCAAGGATTCTACGGAGAGTCAATATTTGTGAGGTCGTGGATCTATTTCTGCGGAAGCCATTTTAGTTCTTCATGAGAATGTTTTCAATTTTGGTTTTTATGCGGTTGCGTTGTAAGGCATTGTATATTTTGGCTGCTATGGATGTAAGTGTTATACCTCTGTAGTTCTGGGCTAATCCGAGGTCACCCTTTTTAGGGAATGGGAGGATGCATCCCTTCATCCATCTGTCTATCGGGTTTTGATTATAAACTGCATTACAGTGTCGTCGTCTAAGTACCGAGTCGAGTTCTTCTAGAGTAAGAGGTCATAGTTTGATGTCTAATTGCTTACTAATAATTCTCGTGATTGGTTCATGCGTAACTTTCAATGGGTTTCCTAGTAGATTGCGGAAATGCTGTTTCCACAGTTTTATTTGTTCTTGTTGGTTTGTAGCTTTCAGTTTAGCTTTGGCTGTGTTCTTCCTTCTACTCATTTCGTTTATCGTATACTACGCTATTCTAGATTGCCTGTCTTCTACTGAGTCTCTAATCTTATCTATCTGATTTTGTATGTATTCTGTCTGTTCTTTTAGGTATATGCTTGCTAATTCATTTTGTGCCTTTTTTAGTTTCCGGGCATTTGTGTTAGTTGGGTTCTTCCTATTGCATTTGGAGGCAGTTTTCACGTCTGCACGTTTTTCTCTAACAGCTAATGTCTCCCATGGGACTCTATATTTAGTTCTAAGTTTTGTTGGTATGTATTTCGCTGTTGCTTCTAGGTGGGCGTTGACGAAATTCTCATATTCGTCATTGGGGGTATGTATATCTGTCTTCTCCTGTAGTGCATCGAATTTGTTTCTTAATGCTAACATATTTATCTCTAATATCCTTATTATTAAGAAGGGTCCAGTCATAGTGTTTGGTGTTCGTTGTTCGGGTGGCGTTCTTTCGTAGGTTTAGTCGTATTTTTGCCGTGGCAATTCGATGATCGGAGGACACACCTTCGAAGGAGGAGTATGCCTCGCAATTCATTGCGCTATTTTCCCATTTCTTCAATGATAATAATAATAAAAATGACCATACGAACAGATGGTATACACACAACCCAGCATCTGTCCTGAAGAATGAGATACAGAAACTCCTCTGGGATTTTCACATACAAATGGATCACCTAATCTTGGCCAGACGACCAGACCTTATAATAATAATAATAATAATAATAATAATAATAAAAAGAACTGGCAAAATTGTGGACTTTGCTGTCCCGGCTAACCGCAGTAAAATTGAAAGAAACTGAAAAGAAGGATAATTACCTCGACGTTGCTAGGGAATTGAAAAAACAGTGGAACATGAAAGTGACGTTTATACCAATTGTAATAGGTCCTCTTGGTATAGTCACCGAAGAATTATTAAAGGGACTGGAGGACTTCGAAATAAGAAGACAAGTGGAGTCCATTCAAACTACTACATTATTGAGATTGGCCAGAATATTGAGAAAAGTCCTGAAGAATTGAGGAGACTTGCTGTCACTCAAACTTCAGTGAAAGACTATCAGCTAACGCTGATGTGAAAAACTTTCAAGGAGAAATAATAATAATAATAATAATACCAGCAAATAGAGAGAGAATGCACGAAGACATACCAACAATCGGATGACAAGGAAACAAAACAATTTTGAAGGAAAATATGGTAACAAAGAGAACAGAAAAGCCGAATGAATAAATAACACGAAAAAAGATTTACAAGAAGTAAAAGAAGTTTCTAGGGCGAACACTCAAAAAATACCAATTTGGAAAACGCCTGGTCCTGATGGCATACATGGATACTGTTTTTTTTTAAAATTTCACTTATATCTACGACAGATTGGCTATCGAAATGAATAGATGCTTACAAGAAACAGACACACCCAAATGGATGACCAAAGAAAAGACAACTCTGATAAAAAAAAGACCCAAAAAGGAACTGCCCTCAACAACTACAGACCGATGACGTGCCTACCAATGATGTGGAAAACACTAACGGTACAAATCAGGGAGGAGATTCAATATTTGCCAATAAGCCGCTGACTGTTCCCCCGAAAGGATGCCGATCGGGAACAAAAGGAACAGGAGATCTACTATACATTGATAAACACATCCCCAGGGTTGAGGGGCAAAACGAGATGAAAAATGTTGCTATGGCGTGGATTGACTACAAAAAGGCACACGATATGGTCCTGCAAAGCTGGATAATAGACTGTCTCAAAGTGTACCAGATATCCGACGAAGTCATAAAGTCTATCGAGAAAACATGAAAGTGGAACTAACTGCAAGAGAAAAAAGCTTAGCTGATGTGAAAATGCAGAAAGGAGTTTTCCTGGGAGATGCGCTATCACCATTACTATTTGTAATAGAGATCATGCCACTCAATTGATACTCAGGAAATGTACAAGCGGATACAAACTCCATACATCGCAAGAAAAAATCAACCACCTAATGTACATGGACGACATCAAACTATTTGCCAAAAATGAAAAAGAATTGGAAACCTTAATACAGATAGTGAAGATATACATTGATGATACAGGGACTGAATTTGGTATAGAAAAATGTGCCATGCTAATAATGAAAAGCGGAAAACGACAAATGACGGAAAGAATAGAACTATCAAATCAAGAAAGAAATCAGAACGCTAGGAGAAAAGGAAACTTACAGATACTTGGGAATATTGGATGCAGACATCATCAAATAAGCGGAGATGAAAAAAAAAGTTTTTTTAAATACCTCAGGAGAACAAAGAAATTACCCGAAACCAAACTACATAGCTAAAATTTCATCAAAGGGATAAGTGCCTGGGCTGTCCCCATCGAAAGATTCTCGGGTTCATTCTTAAAGAGGACGAGGGAAGAACTCCGACAAATAGACAAGATAACAAGAAAACTCATGATGATGCATACGATCTTATATCCCAGAGATGATATAGACAGACTATACGTCAAGAAAAGGACTCGCCAGCATTGAATATCGCGTCGATAACGTGATAAAACATCTCAAAGACTTCATAAAAAGAGTAAAGAAAGACTGATTACATCCAACAGAAACAACACAAACAACACGTGGATCAACAAAACAACATTAACAAGAAAACAAGAATGGGAATAAAAACAATTGTATGGACATTTCAAGCGACAAACAAACGACATCTCTCAGGAGAAGACTCGGACATAACAAAGAAAGGGAAACCCATGGAGAAAAACTGAATCTCTTTTAATAACAGCATAAAACGACACCATAAGGACAAACTACGTACAGTAAAAATAGATAAAATGCAAGTGTAGGGTATGTGGTGATAGAGACGAAACGATCAATCATAGAATAAGCGAATACAGTAAATTAGCGCCAAAAAAGTATAAGACTAGTCATGACATTGTGTGGAAGGTAATCCACTAGGAGTTGTGCAAAAATTTTTAATTTGACGTTATGAAAAAGTAGTACATGCACAACCTATAATCCATCGAAGATAATGAGGCGCACAAACATCTCTGGGATTTTGAGATACAAACGGATCACCTAATCTCGGCCAGACCTGCTAATAGTAAAAAAAAAAAAAAATGAGAACTAGCCAAATAATGAACTTTGCTGTCCCAGCAAGTCAGAGAATAAAAATTAAAGGAAACGAAAAGAGAGATAAGTATCGAGACCTTACAATAGAACTAAAAAAAAAACTATGGAAGATAAAGGTGACGATGATAACAATTGTGGTTGTTACACTCTAGAAAAAGCCCCAAAGGATTGATAAAGACTTGCAAATAAGTCGACAAGTAGAAAACATCCAGATCGACCAGAATACTGAGAAGAGTCCTGGAGACTTGAGGAGACTTGCTGTCACTCAAACTCCAGTGAGAAACTATCAACTAACACTGGGGTAAAATCTCTCGTAGGAGTAAAAGGACGAGTGGAGACCATCCAAACTTCTGCATATTGAGATCGGCCAGAATACTGATAAGAATCCTGGAGACTTGAGGAGACTTGTTGTCACTCAAACTTCAGTGAAAGACCATCAGATAATGCTGATGTGAAAAACTCTCAATGAGTAAAATATTATTAATAATAATAATAATAATATGTAGGCTATGCGGTGACAGAGATGAAACCATCAATTACATTATAAGCGAATGTAGCAAATTAACACAGAAAGAGTAAAAGACTAGACACGACTGGGTGGGCAAGGTGATCCACTGGGAGATGAGCAAAAAATTTATATTTGACCATACCAACAAATGGTATATGCACAACCCAGTACCTGCCCTAGAAAATGACACACATGAACTCCTATGGGACTTTGACGTACACACGGATCACCTCATCATCATCATCATGTCGCGCCGTCTGCGCGGATATCCCTGACCGTCTCTCGCCATTTCTCCCTATCACTCATCGCCTCCGGCAGGTCTTCAGGATTACAACCCGTGTCCTCACATAGCTGCTGTATGTAAGTTCGTGCTGGTCGTCCCACACTTGCACATCCATGAGTGGGGGTCCACAGGAGTACATCGCTTATGAGCTCGTCCTTGCTTCTCCAGCAGTGTCCCGCGTGTCTGGTTCGTCGAACTTGTATAGTTTTTGTGATGGGGGGCAAGTGTCCGTATAGTTGGAGTCTCGTGGGGTGTTGTCGCCAGGACTTGTTTAATACTGCTCTCAACATTCTTGTGTAATTTCCGTCCAGCCTCCTCTCCAGCCGCTTCGTAAGCGTCCATGTGGTGCATCCATATAGCAGTATCGACACAACCGCTGCCTGGAAGAAACTGCGTTTCATTTTATCTGTTAGGTCCGACTTCCATATGATCGAGAGCCTATCGATAGCTGTCCATGCCTTCGTCAGTCGTGTGTCGATGTCCTTCTCGGTTGATGAGACGCTGCTTCCTAGGTAGGTGAATTTGTCGACTAGTTTCAGAGAGGCTCCGTCTAGTGTGGCAATGTTGCCTGTTTGGTTGTAACACATATATTCGGTTTTGTTTGCATTGACATGTAGGCCAATGCCAGCTGCAGCTCGTTCCAGACTATGTAGTAGTGTCTCTGCTTGATTAGGCGTATTCGCTAGTAACGCCAAGTCATCAGCGTAGTCGGCGTCCGTGATTGTTTTTGCGGGGTACCTTTTGCTTCTTCTCTTAGTCAGCTCAAAGCCATTTTCTCTGATTTTGTCGATCGAAGTCCTAAGCACATAGTCTAGACAGATGATAAAGAGGTACGGGGCTAGTGTGTCTCCTTGTAGTACTCCTGCAACAATGTCGAAGTATTCCGTGTCTCCATCTGGTGAACGTACTTTTACTTTGGTGTTTCTGTAGAGAATCATTATCGCTGCTACGGTTTCTTTTGGTAGGCCGTAAGCTAGTAGGATTTGCTCCATCTTCCCTCTGTGTATGGAATCGAAGGCCTTGGTAAAGTCGACAAATAGTAATGTCGCCTGTAAGTTTTTTGCCCGAACGCCTTCCAGGATTCTACGGATGGTCAGTATTTGTGAGGTTGTGGATCTATTTCTCTGGAAGCCATTTTGGTTTTTCCTAAGGATGTTTTCCATTTTGGGTTCTATGCGGTTTCGTAGTAGGGCATTGTAGATTTTGGCTGCTATGGATGTAAGTGTTATCCCTCGGTAGTTCTTGGCTAGTCCGAGGTCGCCTTTTTTAGGGAATGGAAGGATGCATCCCTTCGTCCATCGTTCTATTCTATTTTGACTATAGACTGCGTTGCATTGCCGGAGCAGTATATCGTCGAATTGTCTCGTCTTCCACACTTCTGGGGGGATCTCGTCTAGCCCCGCCGCTTTCCTATTTTTAATTCTTCTGAGAACCGTGTCGAGTTCTTCTTTGGTGAAAGGACCTAGTTTTACGTCTAATTGCTTACTAATAATTCTGGTGATCGGTTCATCCGTTATTTCCGGTGGGTTTCCTAGTAGATTTTTGAAATGCTGTTCCCACAGTTTTATTCTTTCTTGTTGGCTTGCAGCTTTCAATTTTGCTTTGGCTGTGCTCTTTCTTCCACTTACTTCGTTTATTGTTTGCCAGGCTATCCTGGATTGCCTATCTTCCACCGAGTCTCTAATCTTATCTATCTGATTTTGTACGTATTCTGCCTGTTCTTTTAGGTATATTCCTGTTAATTGATGTTGCGCCTTTTCTAGTTCTCGTGCATTTGTATTTGTTGGGTTCTGTTGATAGTTTTTGGAGGCAGTCTTCACAAGTGCACGTTTTTCTCTAGCCGCTAGCGTTTCCCAAGGGACTCTATATTTAGTTCTAGGTTTTGTTGGAATACACTTTTCTGCCGCCTCCAGGTGCGCTTCTACAAAATTTTCATATTCGTCATTTGGGGTGCCTATTTCTACCTTCTCTTGTAGTGCTTCGAATCTGTTTCTTAATTCTAATGCATATTTGTCTCTAATATCTCTGTTGTTGAGTAGGGCCCAGTCATAGTGCTTGGTCGTGGCTTTACGTGTGGCGTTTTTTCTTAGGCTTAGTCGTACTTTGGCCGTAACTATTCGATGATCGGAGGACACACCCTCGAAGGAGGAGTATGCCTCGCAATTCATCGCACTGTTTCTCCATTTCCTGTTTATAAGGACGTAGTCTATCTGTGCTTTACTCTTATTTGCGTATGTGTAGGTCCATAATTTCCCCTCCCTTTTTTGAAAGTTTGTATTGAGGCAGGTTAATCTATTTTCTATCATGAAATCTATTAAATGCTGTCCATTCCTGTTAGACGTGTAGTGTAGGCTGTATTTGTTGTGTCTGTTTTTCCCGATTTGTGCATTCATATCTCCGCCAATGACTAGCAGGTTGTGTTTCGGAATGCTACGTACTAGGGAGGATAGATCTTCGTAGAAGGTGGCTATTTCGTTTTCTTCGCTAACATTGGTAGGGCTGTAGCAGGAGATAATTGTTGCTTTGGGGTTGCCATTAAACGTTGCGGCCATCATCCTAGGTTGTATTCTCTCAATGCTGTTCAGTGTTTTTAACGCTCTCGGTCCTAGAAGTATTCCCACCCCACCCCTCCTTTGCTGTTCCGGATGACCACAGAATAAAACTGAAAGAATGCGAAAAGAAGGATAAGAACCTCGACCTTGCTAGAGAATTGAAAAAACTATGGAACATGAAGGTGACAATTATAACAATTTTGATTGGTGCTTTTGGTACAGTAACAAAAGGATTACTGAAAGGACTGGGGAACTTGGAATTTGGCGGACGAGTGGAGACCATGCAAACAACAACATTATTGAGAACGGCCAGAATACTGAGAAAAGTCCTGGAGACTTGCTGTCTCTCAAACTCCTGTAAAAGACCATCAGCTAACGCTGATGTGAAAAACTCCAATGGAGATAATAATAGAAACGAACAAAACTTGGAAACCCTATAACAAACTGAGAATATATAGTCCAGATATAGGAATGGAATTTGGCTTAGAAAAATGTGCCATGCTTGTAATGAAAAGTGGCAAATGACACGTAACAGAACGAGTCGAACAACCAAATCAAGTAGTCATCAGAACGCTCGGAGAAAAGGAAACCTAGAAATACCTGGGAATATTGGAAGATGACACCATCAAACAAGTAAAAATGAAAGAAAAATTAAAAAAGACTATTTCAGAAAAACTATAAATTACTCGAGAGAAAACTCCATAGCAGGAACCTTGTCAAAGGGATAAATACCTGGGCTGTCCCCTGGTAAGATACTCGGGACCATTCTTGAAGTCGACCCGAGAAGAACTTAAACAAATGGACCAGATAATAAGAAAACTGATGACCATGCATAAGGCATTGCATTCCTGAGAAGACGTTGACATTGTATGTGTCAAGAAGAGAGGGAAGAAGAGGACTAGTCAGCACTGAAGACAGTGTCGATGCGTCGATACAAAGACTTGAAGGCTATATAGGAAGGCGTGTAGGAAGACTGATTGCATCCGCTAGAAACAATACTAACGACACGAGGATCAGCTGAATGCCATTAACCAGAAAACAAAAGTGGGAAGAAAAACAACTCCATGGACGTTTTAAGCGACTAACAAGCGACATCTCATTTGACAATTGGAACAAATGGGACATGCACAACCAATAATCGGTCCTGGAGAATGAGACACACAAACTGCTCTGGGATTTTGAGATACAAACAGATCATCTAATCTCTGTCAGACGACCAGACCTTATAATAATCAACAAAAAAGAGAGAACGTGTAGTATTGTGGACTTTGCAGTCCCAGTAGACCATAGAGTAAAATTGAAAGAATGCGAAAAGAGGGCTTATCCCTTATCCCTTATCCTTTGATTGAAAAAACTGTGGAACATGAAAGTAACGATTATTTGGATTTGGTGCTCTTGCTACCGTCACCAAAGGATTGGTACAAGGACTGGAGGGCTTGGAAATAACGGGGCGGGTGGAGACTATCCAAACTACAGCGTTGTTGAGATCGTCAGAATAATGAGGAGAGTCATGAAGGTTTGAGGGATTTGCTGTCACTCAAACTCTAGTGGAAATCCATCAGCTAACGCTGATGTGAAAAACTCTCAAGGAGAAAAATAATAATAGATACTTTACATACAGTTATATAGTTTCAAGTATTTCTATATAATACAAATAATCTGTCCACAATAATATGGTTTCATGTAACTATACTTATCTGATAATAATAATCATTTATATATACAAAGTTATATAGTTTCAAATATTATCATCTAACACAAAAAAATCTGCTCTCACTTATATGGTTTTAAGTCACTAAAAATTATAATCCTTTGTAAGTAACTATAGCTTCAACTATCTTTATACAAGCAATTTGCGTACAATTGTATGGTTATTAATATTCGTATCAGATAATAATGATGATAATTTGAAAACAATCATATGGTTTCAAGTAAATAATAAACTTTACAATCATTTTAAACAGATAAAACGTTCATACTAACTTGCAATATCAATGTTTTAAGAACCACTGAATTAATAAAGTTCCTTATCTATTTAACTATCTATTTCAAACTTAGTTACAATATTAATAGTTTTGAGCCAATGTGTTATAAAGTTCACCATAATTTTTTTGCAGGTAAACAAACATTTCATATGGAGTTAACACATCAATTTTTAAAGAACAGTTTTAATGATGTAGTTCAAAATCAGAATATCATCAACAGATCTATTTAAATAATATTTGGGACCCTGGATCAGAGTTGGTCTTCAGAACTAGGTCCTCACCATTGGATGCAGTTTAGTGTCGTAAATAAAAGTTAAAAAAATAAAAGAGTAAATTCTTACTTTAGCTAAAAACAAACAAACAAACAATAATAACAAACAAATAAAAAAGGAAATAAAGCAAAAAAAAAAAAAAAGAAGAAACAATAAATAAAAAAACCTCCTTTTATTTTATGGAGCATTTTTTATTGATTTTTAAAAAAAGCAATAATATTTATAATTTTGTTGTTAGCAAAAGAAAGTCTCCCAATTAACAAGATTAAAAAATACTTTTTTTTTTCTTTTAATTTTCAAAGAAAGCCATTTTTTTTTTCGAACAACTTATTTTTTGTCACTGGTGTGAACAGAATAATAACAGTGACGACAAAATATGCCTAAGAGGCGAACGAATAGAGCAGAGAACAGCAGAGGTTTCAAATATGGCGGTCGAGCAAAAACACAACTGCGTCAGAAAGTAAAGATAAAAAAAATGCTATCTTTTGTAGCGGCAGTTTGTTTTTTGCACGCCTCGGAAAACAAAATGAATAAATAAATAAATAAAAATCAAGAAATGAAAATTAGAAATAGAAAAAGAAAAGGAAAGTGTAACATCGTAGAAAAAGGCAACTAATGTTAGATAGCTTAATTATTAGTTCTTTTTTATTTTATTTTTTCGCTAATTGCTTAATTAAGACAAGAAAACGCAAACGTTGACGCGGACGATATTTTACTCAGTTTTATGAAATAAAAAAGACAGGAAGCTTCGATCGATCAGATTAACACATCTTGTATATTTACCGCCCCGCCAACCAATCGTCCATCAATCTTTGAGACATTATGACAATAACATCAACAACTACTAAAGAAATGTAATGGTCGAAGGCCAGTTGCTCAGCTGCGCATGAGTCTTCATTTGAATAAAAAAAAACGACTTAAAAATAAAGATTTACTCTTCATGCTTATGGTTCACACATTGTATAACCTATAAAAATATACATGAAATGTAATTTTCTGCGCAGAAAATGGAATTGGTGATAAGAGTTCAAATTCTGTACAAGGCTGTTTACATTTTCTTTCGTGCTTATGCTCTTGGGTAAAGGCATGAATCCATCTCTTCTACAACCTATGGGTAAATAGTTAGGGCGTTTGGGTTCTTTAGCTTTGGTAAGGTAACCAGTCTAGGAGTAAAACTCTTAGAAAAGGCATGGGTTAATTTCTTGGGTGCCTCATGCGATATAATGGTTCGTGGGATGGGCTAGCAGAACTTTGAGAGAGCGATTCTCACTGAGTGGCTATACTATTTCTGACTTTTTTCCGAAGTTTAGGTAAGCTCAGAAAATGATAAAAATTAATACAAATGTAAATAAAGGAACTACTGATAATGAACTGTTTCTGGGGTAAGAATAGTTCGATTCATATTCTCCCCAAAAGTCGTAGCGCGATTTGAAATATTAATTGCTTAGTTTAAGACATTCCTGCCCAAGACATGCGACATGAGTAGCAATCCCACGACTTATTCTTTTATTTATATGTAATTATATATATATATATATATATATGTGTGTGTGTGTGTGTGTGTGTAAAACCAGGTTACGGGATAACTTTCTCTCTCCCTCTCTGTTTTATATATAATATATAATAATCTATATATAATGAAAAAAGGGGGCTATTTTTGTATTGAGCACTTTTATCATTTATAATCAGCGATCAATCTAATTTATCTTATTCTTTTATTTCTTATATATATATATATATATATATATGTGTGTGTGTGTGTGTGTGTGTGTGTGTGTGTGTGTGTGTGTGTGTGTGAATAGTTATAATTTTGGGGCATTATTTTAAACTGATACTTCAAAGACCCTGAACCTGTGCGCAGTAGAAGTTGAATTAAATGAAGGAATATTTTATACAACTGGTTTAAGTGTTTTATGAGTGGTGACTTGTTTTATGAGTGGTGAATTGTTTTATGAGTGGTGACTTGTTCTAAGAAATAAAAGCCCCAAAATGATTATGATTATTTAGAACGTGAGGTAAACGAAAAATTTATGAAGAGTTAGGATCATCGAATGATAACACAGTTACAGTGGTATAGGTTTGAAAGTCCTATATACTTTTGGTGTAATTTCAATTGAAGCGTTGTGTCATTGCATGTTCACATATAAAAACAATTTTTAACTAAAAAAAGCAACAAAAACCTTGTTTGCCCAGTCGGCTGGGGCTGTAGAATATACCGTCTGCTTCTCTGCAGAGCGGTAAGACTCTCCACCCAAACGAGTTTCCTGGATATGACTCTAAACAATCTGATGGTGAGGTTCTAGTAATGCTGGAGCTTTAGGGAATGCAGAGTACTCTTTTATTGCCATCGCTTCTAGGTCCACTCTAACCTGGAGTGGTAGCACCTGATAAGGGTCTTATCTATGGGTTAAATAGAACTAAACCAGGATTTCATGACTTTACTGATTTTTGCATTTAAACTGCGTATTTATGCTAAACTGAATTGTTTAAAATAGAACTGTTTTCATATTGAAACTGCGTACTAATGCTAAACTGAATTACTCGAAATAGAACTGTTTTGATGTCTAAACTGTGTACTTATGCTAAACCAAATTATCTGAAATAAAACTGTTTGACATTTAACTCTGTGTGTTGCCAAGTGGGCTGGGGTTGTAGAATACGCTGACTGCACCTCTGCAGAGGGGTAAGACCCCTCCAACGAGTGTCCTGGATATGAAACTAAACAGTCTGATGGTGAGGGGCTTTGGGGAATACGGAGCACTCCTTCATTGCCATTGCTTCCAGGTCCACTCTGGTCCGGCATGGTAGCACCTGATGGGGCCCTATCTATGGGTTAAATAGAACTAACAGCATACTTATGCTAAACTGAATTGTTTGATTAGATTGAATAGCTTGAAATAGAAATGTTTTTTGACAAATGAACCGTGCTTACATTTGAACTGCATGCTTATGCTAAACTGAATTATTTCAAATAGAACTGTTTTTTGACATTGAAACTGTATTTACACTTAACAAAATTGTTTATCATAGAACTGTTTTGACATGTAACTATGTGTAAACAAAATCTGTACTTATACTAAACTGAATTAGCTAAATTAGAATTGCTTGACTAAACTGAATAGCTCGAAATAGAAATGTTTATTTACAATTAAACTGTACTTACATTTAAACTGTGTGCTTATGCTAAACTGCATTCTTTGAAATTGAACTATTTTTGACATTGAAACTGTACTTACACTAAACTGAATTGTTATATATAACTGCTTGAATAGTTTGAAATAGAAATGTTTTTGACAAACTGACTACTCATGCTAAGCTGAATTGTTTTGAATAGAACTGATTATTTACATAAAAATGGATTTGGTGTTAAATAACCTACAAAGGTTAATATGCCATAAAACCCAACAAACCAAACCAACTTTTTTGGTCCCTAATCCTTTTTTTTGCCAGAAGTAAGTTTAGGATAATATCACAGGAATTGTATTATGTTTGAACTCGAGTCAGTGTTGTGCTGAGTTGAGAAAGTAATTCAATATCAAAGTTGTACTTACTTCATGACACATTTAATGGAAAATATAGAAAGCATGTCCGCACGCAAAACATTGTTTAAGTCAAAGGGGGAGATAATATCCTTTCCGGAAGTGAGGCTCATAAATATGCGCAGATGATCTAAAACGCTTACTAGATATTTTTTTGGCATCATGGCAAAATGTATTCATTTTATTTCAATTCTTTATTATCATTAAATCTATTTATTTAATCTTATTTTTCCACAATGAATTTATTTTGTTTATTTTTAATTCCTTTTATTATTTTATTTATTCATTTTATCTTATCTTATTCTCCCACAGAGGATTAAATCTTTCTTTTTAAATTGCAGGGTAATTATCGTGTAAGTCCTGATCACGAAAATATTTTCATACAGTCTCAGAAAAACAAATAGTTTGTTGGGGAAATATGTTTTACGAGCTATACAACCATGGCATTTTGATTCTTGAACAGATACCTATAGATCGACTAAGCGCTGTGTACTCTATATCGAGAAATCCCATAACTGTAGGATCGATCAGAATGTACACAATAAAATGAAATACATTCGTGGGAATTTAGATACTGATTTAATGTCTATGCACTAAGAAAAATATACCAACAATTGAATTTTTTGCATGAAGTATTTTTTTCTTTTCTCGAATATCTTTCCTGTATACAATCGGAAAAATTGCTGAGTAAGGTGCAGGAAATTTAAAGAGATTTACTGTCATTTGGTCCGTAGCAACAATTACACAATATACCTGATGTGAACAAGAAATCCAATAGACAACAACAACAACAACAACAACAACTTCTTTTGGACTTTAAGATAAAAACAGATCAACCAAATTTCACCAGATGATTGAATATTGTCTTACTTAAAAGGAAGAAAAGAATTAGAGGATTTCGTGGTTCCAGTCGGTCACAAAGAGGAATTAAAGGACTGTGAAGAAATAGATAAATATCTAGACCTTGCCAAAGATCTGAAAAATACAAAACAAAATCAAATCAAAACTAAATCGAACAAAATAACCCCCCCCCAAAAATAAAAGAAACACAAAAACTTAACGAAAAACAAACCAAAGAAAGCCCACCCACAAACAAGAAACAAAACAAAATCAAAAGACAAAACAAAAAAATAAAAAGCAAAATAGAACAAACAATGAAACATAAAGGTGATAGTTAGAGTTTTTAACCCCCACCCTCGCCACCACAAAACCTGGAAAAGAGACTCTGTCCGAGCAGGAAATTAGAGCAAAGATTGAGATCATTCAGATTACAATTGAGATTAGTTAGAAAATTAAGAACAATCCTAAAGATCTAAGAATAGCCCCGACTCAGACTCAAGTGAAGGCCATCAGTTATCAGAGCGAAAAATAATTGTAATAATGTTAAGAAGTAACTATTCTTCTTTAATAATAATAATAATAATAATTGACATCTCACACGAGAAAACGTGGACGTGGCTAAGAAAAGGAGAGACAGTGAATTTCTTCTAATCATCATCATGTCGCGCTGGTAGCACGGATATCCCTGACCCTCTCTCGCCACTCCTCCCTATCGTTCATCGCCCTAGGTAGGTTTTCAGGACAACATCCCGTATCCTCACATAGCTGCTGAATGTATGTTCGTGCTGGTCGTCCTGCTTTTGCATGGCCATGTGTGGGAGTCCATAAGAGCACATCTCTTATGAGTTCGTCCCTGCTTCTCCAGCAGTGTCCTGCATGTCTGTTTCGTCTAACTTGAATAGTTTTCGTGATAGGGGGCAAGTGACCGTACAGTTGGTGTCTTGTGAGGTGTTGCCGCCAGGACTTGTTCAAGATTGCACGCAGCATTCTTGTGTAATTGCCGTCTAGCTTCTTCTCCAGCCGTTTTGTTAGCGTCCATGTAGTGCAGCCATATAGCAGTATCGATGTGACCGCTGGCTGGAAGAAACTGCATTTCATTTTATTGGTTAGGTCTGATTTCCATATAATCGATAGCCTATTGATAGCTGTCCATGCTTTCGTTAACCTCGTTTCGATGTCCTTTTCGGTTGATTCGACGCTGCTTCCTAGGTAAGTGAATTTGTCTACTAGTTTAAGAGGGGTTCCTTCTAGAGTGGAGATGTCCCCCGTTTGATTATAGCACATATATTCCGTTTTGTGTGCATTAACATAGAGGCCTATGCCTGCTGCTGCTCGTTCCAAATTATGCAGTAGTGTTTCGGCTTGGTCGGGTGTATTTGCCAGTATCGCGATGTCATCGGCGTAGTCGGCGTCGGTAATTGTTTTTGCGGGGTACCTTCTGCTTCTTTTCTTCGTCAGCTCGAAGCCATTCTCTCTGATTTTGTCAATCGATGTTCTAAGTACGTAGTCTAGACAAATGATAAAGAGGTACGGAGCCAGCGTGTCCCCTTGTAGTACTCCTGCTACAATGTCGAAGTATTCTGTGTCTCCATCTTGTGATCGTACTTTTACTTTAGTGTTTCTATAGAGAATCGTTATTGCCGCTACGGTTTCTTTAGGTATGCTGTACGCTAGTAGGATTTGTTCCATCTTTCCTCTGTGAATGGAATCGAAGGCCTTGGTAAAGTCAACAAATATTAATGTCGCTGGTAGGTTTTTTGCCCGTACACCTTCAGGGATTCTACGGATAGTTAATATTTGTGAGGTCGTGGATCTATTTTTTCGGAAGCCATTTTGGTTTTTCCTAAGTATGTTGTCGATTTTGGGTTCTAAGGACTAACCATATCAAAGCGAGAATAGATAAGACACAACAAAACTGCAGATGTAGATTATGTGGTGAAAGAAACAAAACGATCAATCTCATAATGAGTGAATGCAGCAAATTAGCACAGAAAGAGTATAAGACTAGGCACGACGAGGTGGGCAAAGTGATCCACTGGGAATTATGCAAGAAGATGAAATTTGACCGTACGAACAGGTAGTATTCGCACAACCCAGAATCTGTCATGGAGAATGAGACGCACAAACGCCTCAGGGATTTTGAGATACAAGCGGATCACCAAATCTTGGCCAGAAAGCCAGCTCTTATAATAAAAGAAAAGTAAAGTTGTCTCCCTTTTGTCGAGGGTGACCAGAAGGCTCCCGTTTCAATACCTACAACACCGAGTTGTAGGAGAGGGCGCTACTCCTTTCCCTGGATTGCTCCACTTTACCCTTGATACGTACCTTATATTGCTGAGTGTTAAGCGAGGAGGTATCAAGTACCATTCTTAAAGTCTTTGGTATGCGGACTGAGATTGAACCCAGGTCCCCCGACCATTGGCGAACACTTGTTCCACTAGACTAATTAGAAAGAACTTGCTGAATTGCAGATTTTGCTGTCCCGGCTGACCACACAGTAAAATTCGAAGAATGCGAAAAGAGGTATAAGTACCTCGCCCTTGTTAGGGAATTAAAAAAAAAACTGTGGAACATGAAAGTAACGATTATACCAATTGTAATTGGTGCTCTTGATACAGTCACCGAAGGATTGGTACAAGGACTGGAGGACTTCTAAATAACGGGACGTGTGGAGACCGTCCAAACTACAGCATTGTTGAAATCGGCCAGAATACTGAGAACAGTCCTTGAGACTTGAGGCGACTTGCTGTCACTCAAACTCCAGTGGAAAACCATCAGCGAACGCTAATGTGAAAAACTCTCGAGGATGGCTTCAAGTTTTCCTATCTAATACAAATAATTTGTAACACAATCATATCATTTCAAGAATTCCTATTTAATATAGATATTTTACACATAGTTATATTGTTTCAAGTATTCCTATCTAATACAAATAATTTTAAAACAGTGCTATTTAATTCCAAGATGGAACTATATTTACTCCTGGTCAGAGCGGTCATGGGTGAAATGGTAACCAATAAGTGATTCCAAACTGCCTAGAGGTCTAAAACTGGAACCTCATCATCAGATATAGCTTAGTGTCATATTCAGAATACCCATTTTTGGTGAGCCCAGTCGGCTGGGGCTGTAGAATACACCGACTGTATCTCTGCAGAGGGGTAAGACTTTCCCAACGAGTGTCCTGATATGACATTAAACAATCTGGTGATGAGGTTTCCGTAATGCCGGAGATTTGGGAAATGCGGAGTATGCCTTCATTGCTATCACTCCCAGGTCCACTCGGACCCAGGGTGGAAGCCCCTGATAGGGTCCTATCTATGGGTAAAATAGAACTGAGTGCAAATAAATGACTGATGTTTAGTTGTAATGTTTGTGATACATAGCCATACTTGGAACCATTCAACTGGGTGCAAATAAGTGATTTATATTGAATAAAATTATTGTTGTTAAAAAGCAATAATTGAAACTGTTTAATTTTGTAGAAACAATAGCAATACTAGTGTGCAAACAAATTAGTTCTAACTCATTTAAAAATGAATTACGGACAAACTAATCACTTATATATCATGTATATTAATTTAGATGTGTGCAAACAAATGATTGATGTTTAATTGTTTCTGCTACTTAAATACTTAAAAAATTCAACTGTGTGCAAACAAATAATTAATAGTAAATAGAACTAGTATTAGATATTAATACTTGAAACCATTTAACTGTGAGCTTAGGTTCGTTGAAATATTTTATCAACAAAACGTGTTTACAAATTACATACATTTAATATATATATATATAGAGAGAGAGAGGATTTGGCATTAAATACCCTCAATGATTGATATGCCATGAAAGCAAAGCAAAGCAAACTAAACCAAACCTCTTCAGAGGATACAGTTGGTGTGTTTAAGTCCCCATCAATAGAGTGACAATCCAATTTTTTTTTATTAAATTATGATTTTATGTCCGTGCTAAATGTTATATTTTTTAAATCAATTTAAAAACTTAATACATCGAAAGTAATTATGAAATGTTAATTAGAATCCTTCAGTCCTTCCTAAATAGCAGCATCAATATCATAATAAACAGATATTACAACGAGAACTCAACGGGATTGAGAGTTTGACACTATAAGCTCTTCTGTCTCTAAATGCACCTATTTAGTTGCAAAAATGCAGGTGTATGTAGGTGTAAGCGTATCTTTTTTAGTAGGTACGCGTAAAAACGTGGCGTATGTTTATTTTTACGCATGGAATAAGCGTATCTGTATGAGCTTATAAAAGCATAGTATGTGTATGAACATATGTGCATATACTTGTATGTGGCTGTATAATAGTATTAAAAACGTAGCTAAAGAAAGTTATGGAGGTCGGCAAATTTTAAAAGATATTAAGACAGAAAAAAAAGGACGGGAACGAAAGATTTTTTTAGATGTCCATTATGAACTGAAGTCTTTGGTGATAATAAGGTCTAAGGTCAGTAGTCAAGGTTCTTATTTTCGTGTCTTTTAAGTACTGGGTGGTTGAAGTAGGAAAATTGTTTTTCTTTTCCGGAAATCAAAACCCTATAGATTCAGCAGAGACAGTAGGCCCCATTCGTAATTCAAGGAAAATCGCCTGTTCAGGTTGAGAGAGCAACAGTGGGCTGCAACTGGACAGAGTGAGAAAAACTGATCAGTACCCAAGTCTTCGTCCGCCGCCCTCAACTGAATTGCCAAGTGTCGTACACACCGAAAGTGGGATTATTTCGAAGAAGAATTGTGGATAAAAATAGGAATACGATTGTATTTTTTGTTTGTTTTTTTCTTTCTGAACTGTGGTTCTTATAGTTTCGACCAAAACCCACAGGCGACTTTTATTTTTTCAAAACAACACAACGTGGGAGTGAGGTAGAGTCGCCGCGCCATGACTAAGTTGACAGCAGTTAGTTACTGTTAATGTTGGTCTTCTTGTTCATAATCAAAAATCTAACGCTGATTTAAAGTTTTAGTGAGCTTGATTGGTGAATTCGAGGCCAGGACAATACTAATTTCTTCCCCTATTCAATTCCTTCAATGGCCACAATCAATATTATTACGTGGTATGACGGAGAAAATAAACATTTACAAGTTACTCTTAACAAAAATAAAAGACATGAGCTGAAGAAATAGTCACGGTAATAAAGAGGACGTTTCTCGGAAGTCTGGGAAATTTCCCTACAAAATTAACAGGTGTCTTAATCGGTGAACAGCTGTAAGTGTAAGACTTAATATCTTAATTCAATGATAACCTTTCTTTTCTTTTATAAACTCTGTATTATTGGTCAGTATTGGAGTGAGGTAGTAACAGGTGGTTCTTACTATCCAACGCACCTGTTTGTATTATACAATACTGGATTAACCTTGTATTTATGCTGGAAGTGTTTTCATCGATAACCTTCTACGCATATCGATATTCCGCAATATCGATCCAAATAATCTCCGAGAAAAAATTAGCCAAGCAAAATCACCGTGGTGGAGGGCTATTTTTGAAACATGAGAATGTCTGAAAAATATTTTCGTTTTTCACCTGAGTACTAATGAATAGTTTGAGAGTTTGATACTATAATCATACCACTTAATGGTATATGCACAAGCCAGAATCAGTTCAAGAGAATGAGACACATGAAATTTTCCTTGATTTTCAGATACAAATGAATCACTTAGTCCCGGCCAGGAGATCAGACCTAGGGTTAACCAAAAAAAAAGGACTTGTAATCTAGTGGATTTTGCCGTTCAGACTGGCCACAAAGTAAAAATAAAAGAAAATGAAATGATAGACAAATACTTGGATCTTGCCAGAGAACTTAAAAACTTAGAAACAGGGTGATGAAGGAAGTACCACTTGTACTTGGGGCACTTGGAACGATCCCGTTAGGCTTAGAAAAAAGACTGGAGGAATTGGAAATCAGAGAAAGAATCGAGACTGTCCAGTCTTCAACATTTTTAAAATCGGCGGGAATACTGAGAAGTGTCCTGGTATCCTGAGAGGACTTGTCACTCAGACTCCACTGAGGGTCCACCAGCTGGCGATGGTATGAAAAACTCTCAAGGAGTGAAACAATTATAATATTAAAAACAACTGGAGACCTTGAGGTAAAAAATAAGAATATACAGCCAAGATATAGGAATGGGATTTGACATTGAAAAATGCGCCATGCCCATAAAGGAAGTGGGAAAAGAGAAACAAGAAAAGGAATAGAACAGCAAAATCAGGAAGGAATTAGACTGTTTGGAGAGAAGGAAAATTACAAGTACTTGCGAATATTGGAAGCGAAGATGAAGGAAAAAATACGAAAAGAACAAGAAAACTTCATACTCTGCAGCAGAAACCTCATCAAAGGAAAAAACACCTGGGCATCCTTGTACGATAATCTGTATCATTCTTAAAATGGACGAGGGTGAAACTCAGACAAATCGACCAAATAACAAGAAAATTGATGACTATGCAAAAGGCCTAAAACTCGAGAAACGACAGAATATTTATATCAAGAAAAGAAGGGGGAAGTGGACTTATCAGCATTGAAGATTGCATAGTTGTATAAATATACGGACTCAAGAGTTATATAAACAAGAGCAAAGAAAAATTACAGCAGGCAGCAACAACAATGGCAACTTAAGAATAAATAGAAAAACAAGAAAAACAGAAATTGGTGGAAAAATGAATACTTCAAGCGATTAACTGACAAAATTACACACGAAAAGATCTGGACATGGCAACAAAAAGGAAACCTCAAGAGAAAAACCGATTTTCTTCTAATTTGCAGCACAAAACAACATCATAAGGACCACTTATATTGAAGCGAAAATTGATAATACGTAGCAGAGTAGCAATTGTATGATTATCGAGAAATAGATAAAACTTTTAGTCACATAATAAGTGGATGCAGCACACAAGCAAAACAGGACTACAAGACTTGGCTCGAATGGGTTGGAAAGGAATTATTCAAGAGGCTTCAATCTTACCCGAGAACCAAATGGTATATGCACAAACCAGAATCTGTCTTCGAGAATGAGATGCATAAAATTCCCTAGGATTTTGAGATACAAACGGGTCACCGAATCTCGGTCAAAAGACCAGACTTAGTCTTAATTAACAAAAACCAAAGGATTTGCCGTCTAGTGGATTTTGTCGTTCCGGCGGATTAGATGAGTGAAAATGAAAAGATAAATACCTGGAGCTTATAAAGTTATGGAACATGAAGGTGACAGTAATATAGATCATTGTAGGAGCCCTTGGAACAATCCTCAAGAATTGAGACTATTCAAATCACCTCTTTGCTGAATGCCCAACACTTCACCGAATTTAGGAGCAGATTCATTTTCTCGCGGGACAAACGGAAGTCCCTTCGATATCTAAAATAGTCATAAAAATTATTCTGTATTAGCAAAAAAGAAAAAAAGAAAGAAGAAAAGCAACTGCAATATCTACAGTAAAGTATTAATTCAGAAAGATATTAAATATGTAAATACAATAACGCGCACAAATAAGTATACTCCGAACAATTTTAAAAAATAAAAAGTTAGTTTTCTTCTAAACCAAATGTAGCGGCACTTTTTATTATTTTTTTTATAGTGGAACATTAACAAAACGGATATTATTTTGTATCATATATTTTCCCAACGCTAAAACTATGAAGTCAAAAATAAAAATGTACCCAGTAACAAAAATAGTAACATAAGTAAATATATGGAAAGGGGTCTACTTAAAATAGGTCTGATGGTCAATATTTTGTTTTTAGTTTATTTAAATTAGTTTTGGTTTGGGTTTTATATTCAAAGCGTATCAACCTTCGTGGGTTATTTAATACCAAAACCATCTGCGGAGAAGAACAGTGGTGGTACTATTTAAGGCATAGCTGGGGTGAGGGATAAAGGTGTCCATACCTTTCCCAAGTGAACGTAATAGCGTGACCGGAGCTCGAACTCGCTTACAACAATGTTTCATTTTTTATTAGCGTTTGATAATAAATAATACCTAATAATTTCGATTTTGATTCTTTTGTAAGTGTGCCCTCATATAATAATGTGATGATATCTTGACAGCAGTCTTGACAAATAAGTGCAAATTCCCGATATATTTTGATCAGCAACTTTTGGTGAAACTCAGAACTTTGCAGATAGATCATCCTTCATACTCACCAGACCTAGCTCCTCGTGAAGTTGTCTTGTTTCCTAAACTGAAAAATTTATCTCAAAGCAAAGATTTGACGTGAGGAACATTAAAAGAAATGTGACGATGCAGTCTTAAGCCAAATCGAAAATGGAATTTCACAGGTACTTCGACCAATGGAGAACTCGTTGGAATAAGTATGTTGAATGAATACCAAGAGTTTTCTGAAGTAATTAACGTTTCAATCATTGTTAAATAATGTATTGGTGAATACTGCCTTCAATCTCCATATTTTCTGAACACCCCTTACATGTACACATATTTACAACTAAAAATCGTAATTTCCGGTTTTGCGTTTTTTTGCAAAAATGTGTCAAGTCTGCTAAATATTTTGCTTTGTCTCAGTTTGACAAAATTGCACACGGCTCAATTCTATTGAAAAAAGTAACTTAAGATGATTATAAAGTAGTCCCTTGATGGTATATCATTTTATGAAGATGGTGCCATCTCTTCGTTAAATGAAAAATTCAATTAAATTTGTATACCAGTTGAGATACTTCAGTAGCAATATCTTATCAACATAAGCATAAGTAAAGCATGGACTGCTATTGACAACAACTAATGAAATCTGCTCTCTCCGATGAAATAAAACGGGAATTCTTTCAAGCTGTGGCCGTGCTAGAACTATTGTATGGTTACACTACTTGGACTTTAACGAAACGCCTGAAGAAAAAGTTTGATGGGAACTACAAACGAATACAGGAAGCAGGGTCCTTTAGGATAACAGCTGTATAGCCACTTACCTCCGATCTCACAAACCATTTAAGGAAGACAAGCCTTTTTCCTTTGATGAAAACAGCTACGCCATGAGTGTCTCCGATATTTTTTCAGGATTCTAACCGCTGTTACCATTGCTTTTTACTTGATTTTTTGGGGTGGTGGTGGTGGCAAATTTTAGGTCATAATCTAGTTTTTTTGTTTTACTTTACTTTTACTCTGTGGTCTACTGTAACGGATAAGCCAACGAGCTGATAATGAGAAAAGACATAGATAAATGTTTGCAAATTAGTTGTTTTATTATTAAGATGAATCAAAAATTTCCTTTTTATCTATATCATTACTCAAATGGCCCAGTTGGATGGGGCTGTAGAATACTCCGACTGCGCCTCTGCAGAGGTGTGATACTCCCCCCACTACGAGTGTCCTATATATGACACTAAATGATCTAATGGTGAGGTTCCAGGGATGCTTGAGCTTTGGGGAATGCAGAGTACCTCTTCATTTCCATCACACTCAGGGCCACTCTGTCTCGGAGTGGTTGCACCTGAGAAGGTTCCTATCTATGGGTTAAACAGGACGAAACCGTTGTTTGAGTTTACTATTTTCGGCATTTGAATTGCGTATTTATGCTAAATTGAATTGTTTAAAATAGATCTGTTTTTAAGATTTAAACTACGTACTTACGCTAAACTGAATTGCTTGAAACAGAAATGTTTTACCTCTAAACTGTATACTTATGCTAAACTGAATTATCTGAAACAAAACTGTTTTAACATTAACTCTGTGTATTGCCCAGTCGACTGGGGCTGTAGAATACACCAACTTCACCTCTGCAGAGGGGTAAGACACCCCGCAACGAGTGTCCTGTATATGACATTAAACAGTCTGATGGTAATGTTCCAGTGATGCTTTGGGGAATGCAGAGCACCCCTTCATTGCCATTACTCCCAGGTCCACTCTGGTCCGGAATGGTAGTACCTGATGGGACCCTATCTATGAGTTAAATAGAACTAATAGCACACGTATGCTAAACTGAATTGTTTGATTAAACTGAATAGCTTGAAATAGAAATGTTTTTAACAATTAAAATGTGTACTTACATTTAAACTGCGCATTTATGCTAGACTGAATTTTTTGAATTGGAACTGTTTTTGACATTGAAACTGTACTTACGCTAAACGGAATTGTTTAATATAGGACTGTTTTGATATTTAACTGTGTGTAAAGAAAATCTATACTTATACTAATCTGAATTAGCTGAATTAGAACGGTTTGAATAAACTGAATAGCTTGAAATGGAGATGTTTTTGACAAACTGGGTACTCATTCTAGACTGAATTGTTTTAAATAGAACTGGTTATTTGTTTAAAAATGCATTTGGCATTAAATAATATACAAAGGTTGATATGCCTTAAAAACCAACCAACCAACCAATTATTACTCAAATATTCGTCATGATTCTTAACCTACATGTGTCACCAAATATAAAAATGGAAAAAGAACCACGTGTCATAGTTTCTAAAAGTAACTTTTCCCTATTTTGCCTCCAGTACTAGTCAATAGCGGTCCAGCAGTCCCAGAAGATAGACGAAACAAAAATATCAGTTACAAATATCACAAGAACTAAGTTTTATCTCCCAAGGAATTTCAGGACTGAAAAGTAAGTAAACAATTAAAAAGAATTCTTAAACATTTACATACACCGTACACATACGAAGATTAATACTCACGCAATATGTGTTTTGTAAACTATTGTAAACTATTTCTAAAAATGATAAAAAGACAACGTTTTAACTTAGTCTCCTGTTATTTGTTTTAATGTTTGCTTCTTTTATAAATAATTCATTTCTGCATTAACTTTTTTAGTACCGGAAGACAAAAATATTAAGCGACATTTTCTTACGAATTGTCACGCTAAAACATTCACGCTAACAATGTAAGAAGTTTATTTTGAATACATATAACTGATTCCATGATATTATGAATATGATTACTTATATATAATTTATATATTAGAACTATGAAAAGTATATAGTCGTTATAGACCTTTACTCATTTATTCTATGTAGATTAATCATGGCTTAATTTCGTGAACGAAGACCAAGAAAGGGACGGTCAACGCTGACTGCAGGCACGTTCGTTCAAGGCTGATAAGGCCGATGCGGGACTGGCAAAGGCAGTCACAGACTCCGAATGTATATATATATATATATATATATATATATATATATATATATATATCAAGTAAAGTCCTGACAACCACACGACTGGTCACCCTTGTCCCTCGAGGTTGTAGAATACGGCAACTACATCTCGCCCTCCATAAGTGTCCTGGATATGATACTATACCATCTGATAGCGAAGCTCAAGTCCTAGAGGTTTGGGAAATGTGGAATGACAATTTAGTGTCATTACTCCCAAGTCCACTCTGACTCGGAGTGGTAATAGCAGCTAGGGTCCCATCTGTTGGTCAAATACAACAGTTTAATAATTTGCTATCGTTGAACATATGTAAATGTGCGCAAACAAATGATTAATATTAAATTGAATTATCAGCATTTGATAGCAATGCTTGAAAATATCTGTGTACAAATAGAACTATTAGCGTTGGAAATATTTAAAACTATCTAATTGTGCAAATTAAACGATAAGTATGAGATAGCAATAGTTAAAACCATGGAACTATGCGCAAAATATAAACCATGTAACTGAGTGCAAACAATAAATAGCAATAGTTGAAACCATTTAACTGTGTGCAAACAAATGAGTTCTGGCTCGTTTTTTGCCACAAACTATTCATTTACACACACACACACACACACACACACACACACACACACACACACACACACACACATATATATATATATATATATATATATATATATATATATATATAACAGGATTTGGCATTGAATAAGCTATATGAGTTTATATGGCATAAAACACAACCAGCCACCCAACAAAAGTTTCATACTTGTGACAATAAAAAGTTATAATATTGAATATTCTTCTTCTGGGATAATCTTTTCATATGACCTAACCTGATATATAAAAAATGATGATTTGATATATTTAGGGATACGATTTTCTACGTCTGGTAAATGATGAAATATTTGACGTACCACTGAATCCAAGAAATAGTCATATTTTGAGCAAATATATCCTGGATAAATTTGAAACATTAACTTTGGATTAAAGATTTTTACGAAATAATGATAGTTGATTTCTTGAAATAGGTATAGTTGCTAATTAGCAAACAAGTCTTTTCATAAAAATGTTTTCAGTTATCGTAAGGTAGTAGTAATTTAGGCTACTGCAGGTCCAACTTCATTCAAAGACTCTGTCTTGAAGAATTAATGGGAAGTTGTTACTTGGACTCCAGTGAAGGTCACCAAGGTTAAAATTCACCAATGGTGATAATGATAATAATAACCAAAATAATAAGAAACAAAATTATACAAACTGGAAGGACATTATTAACTACAAAAAATTGTTTTCTCACGTTCTTTGTCGATATGACGTCTAAAGCTAAAAATAATGTGTCTCTCTATTCGACATTGTGGTTTAATGATAATTCCCCTCGAGAATATATTGCAAAAAGCGGTGTGTCCGGTGTGCGACCATTTTACCACAGTAAAATGACGTCAATATCTGACTGTTTACGACGATTTTTGACTTCAGACCAACTTCAACGTCCGGCCAAAGGAAACGACCTTGTTACAGGGGACAAAATGTGTTTTCAGTCAATGGTCGGACATTCCAGACAATGTTTATTTATTTCTTAGAATTTGTTGGAGGGTTGAAATAAATTCTGTGGGTACTATACAGTGTGTGCATAATGCTTGTGTGCATATGCCTGTGTGCATATAGATGATTCTGAGTGCATTTGTTTCTGTTTCTTTGCATATTTATACTTATATGAAGAGCGAGGTGTGAGTGTCGGTACATGATGAAAGAAAGGCACTGGAGTTGAGGGGGATGACAGGAGTTCTAATCTCGCAAGCCATTGCGAATTTCACACTTACACGAAGCTTGCGCACACACATACACAAGTATATATATATATATATATATATGAAAATACCCCAATCATGACGCATTCTATCTGTTATCCCTTCACAACCTTCAGTAATAAAGTCTCCTATATATCTATAAATTGATGATTGCTATTCGGCCCTTAATTTAAGAATTACTCTCGAATATCCAAATGACTAATAATACATTATTACAAAAATAAACCGATAAATAAATAAATCAAAATTCCATCTATCAAACAAATGAAATAAACAGATGAATGAACAAAAGATAAATAAATACTCATTCATAAAAAAATCATAGAACATTGCAAAATATTCAGTCGGATGCATTACGAACTTACTTTTTAGCCTGAAATTAGAAATAAGTTCTATTCTTTTGCTCTAAAGTTGATTTTGGTATGGAAAATCTAAGATGCATTGCTTTCTTCCAAGTACAATTTGCATAGTACTAATTCAGTTTCACATTGGAATGCTTCTCTCTACTACTCTTCCAAATATATATACATATACTGGGGCCACTGGTTTCAAAAATGGCATCTGTTTTTGCCTATTACTTCAAGATTTCACTGTGTAATATACCATTTATTACGATTCACACAGTTTATTCTTGTATCCGATATGCATGTGATAAAAGTCAATTTCATATTATGTATGAATAAAAAGCAACTAGAAATAGGAAGATGAACGATACTACTAGTGAAAATTAATAATAATAATAATAATAATAATAATAATAATAATAATAATAATAATTAATAGAGCTTTAACAAAAAGATAAAAAATAAGAATAAAAAACAGCTGTCTGACGTGCTTGGAATACGTTAGATTCATCATCTGCAAAGAAGACATTTACCAGATGTGTTGTCCTGAGTCTAATACTTACCGAGATCTGGTAGTGAGGGTCCAGTTCTATAGCTCCGGGAAGATTCGAGTAACCCTTAATCAAGTCCATCAATGTGTCAAATAGATCTGTTTCAAGAGTATTAGTATTGGATAGCAAAACGGGAAACTTTATATGTGTGCAAAGAAATGGTTATTATAAGATAGAATTATTGATGTTCGAAAGAAATATTCCAAATTCTTAATTATGCAGATTATTTGTATTAATAGTTAATTGAAACTATAATTGTTTTCAAAGGATTATTATTATTATTATTAGTTACTTGAGACTATATAGCTCTGTGTAAACAAAAGATTATTATTAGATAGGAATGGTTACTTTAAACCATATAAGTGCATATGAATGATTTACCTACCAAAAGAGACCGTAGCAGCAATAACGATTCTTTATAGAAACACCAAAGTGAAAGTACGTTCACCGGATGGAGACACAGAATACTTCGACATTGTAGCAGGAGTACTACAAGGGGACATGCTAGCCCCATACCTCTTTATCATCTATCTAGACTACGTGCTTAGAACATCGATTGATAAAATCAAAGAAAACGGCTTCGAGCTGACAAAGAAAAGAAATAGAAGGTACCCCGCAAAAACAATTACCGACGCTGACTACGCCGATGACATAGCGATTCAACCAAGCCGAAACACTACCGCATAGTTTAAAACGAGCAGCCGCAGGCATTGGCCTCCTTGTCAATGCACACAAAACGGAATATATGTGCTATAATCAAACAGGCGACATTTCCACACTAGAGGGAACCTCTCTGAAACTGGTAGACAAATTCACCTACCGAGAAATCAGTATCTCACCAATCGAAAAAGACATCGACACGCGACTAACGAGGGCATGGACAGCTATCGATAAGCTATCGATCATATGGAAATCAGAAATGACCAATAAAATGAAACGCAGTTTCTTCCAGCCAGCGGTCGTGTCGATACTGCTGTAGGGATGCACTACTTGGACACTAACAACACTGCTGGAGAAGAAGCTAGATGGCAATAACACCAGAATGTTGCAAGAATATTGAGCAAGTCCTAGCGGCAACACCTCACAAGACACCAACTATACAGCCACCTGCCTCCCATCACGAAAACTATTCAAGTCGGATGAACCAGACATGCAGGACACTGCTGGAGAAGCAAGGACGAGTTCATAAGTGATGTGCTCTTATGGACCCCCACATATGGCCGGGCAAAAGCAGGACGACCAGCTCGAACATACATACAGCAGCTATGTGAGGATACGGGATGTAGCCCTGAAGACCTACCTGAGGCGATGAACGATAGGGAGAAGTGGCAAGAGAGGGTCAGGGATATCCGTGCTGGCGGCACGACATGATGATGACGATGATGAAATGATTTACTATTAGAGTTTGGTTTGGTTTCCGTTTCTTTAATGGCATATCAAACTTAGTGAATTATTTAATGCCGAGCTATCCTTGTAGAAGAACAATAGTAGTACTATTTAATCTATAGAGGGCAGGATAAAGGGTTTTATTCTTTTCTCAAGAGTATTAGTCTAAAAGTAAACGTAATAAACGTAATTGCACGACTGGAGTTCGAACTCACATATAAAGATGTCACATTCCAGCTCGTTAGCCTCTACCCTTTATGTTAGATGGAAATACTTGATACCATATAATTGCAAATATGATCATTTTCGTCTAATAAAAAGTGAAATTTAAATAATTATTGCAATGGAATATTGAATGATATAGTTATCATGGTAACTGTAGATTTAGTTTGGTTTACATTTGTTCATTTGTTTAACGGCATATCAACCCTTTAAGGGTTATTCAATACCGAAATTTCATTTATTTATTTGTAAGTGATTGAAATCATTACAATATTTTCTATGATCCATTGCATTTTTTGTATTGTCAATAATCGTTTATTTGCACATAGCTATATAAAGTATTCTTATCAAATACAAGTAATTGTCACGTGGTATGCCACTGAGAGGAGAGAGGTGAGATCAATTTCCCAATACCCCACCCCGTGTTTGAATTAACAGACCTCAAAGATTGACCGTTAAAAGAGAAATAAGGAATGTAGGTCAATTCCTCGGCCTGTCTGTTAATTGGAAGTAACGAATCCAGGTCAGAATAAAAGCCAGGAGCTGCTTACACTCTGTAACCGGTTGGACAGAGAAGGGGACATAGAGGTCAGTATAGTAGCCCGAATGAATCGCATGACAGGGTGAGGAAGAAGAAAGAGGCCAAATGATTGACCAGTACCCTTTTCGTCAGCGGAAATAGGAATAAAGAATAAAGTTTTTAGGACGGAGGTCGCCGTGAAAGGATTGCGATCTCATGCCAAAACTTCGGGCGAAGAAACAGAAATAGAGTTCTGGGATAGGAGATAACAGATGCCTTCAAGCTGAGCTCTACAGAATCCTGCTAGCCCGTTAAAGAAAATACTCTGCGAAGAAACCCGTCGAAAAAGCTAAGCAAACCTTAAAACCGTTTTCTCCCTCCACCCTTCCTAAGTATTGCAATTTTATGCTCTCCCTCTCAATTTAAAGAAAGAAGCATATAGAGAATTATATGCATTAAGAAAAGAAGAGAAATGGAATGAAAAGATTCATTTCATAAACTCTAAACATATGAGTGGACTTTGCTACCTTTTCAAGGTTCAAGAGAAAAGATAGAAAAGTATAAAGAAAGGAAAAAAGAAGAAAGAGATGTTAATGTCGGAGACTGTTTACTGGGAAACATAGCCGACCCCTATAAATATTTGTTTGGACCTTGGCTATTAAAAACATTATTGTATTTTATATATCCCCTCGTGTCGAAACTTATTCGTTGTGTTGTTTGCCTATCGAGTTGCCTTCTTTTGTATGTTCCTTTTCAGCTTCATTTTCGCCTCAATTTATTCTCGCTAAATGTCGTATTTGCCTTTAAAACATTACACGGGAAATTGAAATTGTCGACTACGATAAATAATAATATAATATTTAAACTTAGAGGTCCATATCTTCCGTTATCCTGGGGGTGGTAGGAAGAGGTAGTGGCCTGGTGGGTGTGTGTGTAACGTGAAATTTGGAAACCCCTTGTCAGCGGTGGTCAGTCTAGCCCCAAGTTAACCCCCACATTATCTGCCAGTCCCCATATGCCCGAGAAAGGACTCTTAACTAGGACTTATTCTGCGAGGGATCAAGTGCCAGACTGCCTCGACTTCACACGTGCGAAAAATAAATTCCCGTCCTGGGATAAATATTTTATGCCACGTCACATAATTTATTCACAATTCTCTTGTTTTAAGTAACTTTTCCTATTTTCCTTGTTTGTATTCCTATTTAATACAAATAATTTTCAAACATATTTATTTGACCAATAACAAGTACTATTTCCCCCCAGAATGGACTTGGTAAAGAAGGGATACTTCACACTCACCAGAGCTCTAGAAGTGGCGCCTCACCACCAGATTTAGATTAGTACCTGACTCAGAACAACGTTTCATGTTGATATCATACTCCTCTGCAGATGATGTCCCTCCGACAGGCTTGTTTTCTGTTCTTTTGCTTTTCTTTATTTTTAAACGAAGCTTTGTCAATCATTATTATCAATAATTTTGACGACTTGTATCCCCCATTTTCTTGTTTTTATTTGATTTTTATTCATTTTTAGGCTCTACCACTCCAAGACAGAGTAGACTTGGGAGTAATGGCAATAAATGGGTATTCTTCACTCCCAGATTTCGGGAAATGGGGCCTCACTACTAGATTCAGTTTAGTGTCTAACCACGGACATAAAATTTTTTTAAATGAATCAAATTTCGACATTGAATGACTCTTGATGAGTTGATATGACGTTAAACAAATAAATCAAACCAAACCATCAAAACATTTTTTTCTCTAGACGAACGAAATGGCCTTTTTAAAAAGCTGATTTTTATTCTAAAATTAATATTTAAACATATTTTTAAAAATAAATTTTAAAGATGCAATTGAAGTCAATCTAATTCGAACTTAGATTTGCTAATCTGGTTCATGAAGTAATAGCAAAGCATCTTAACAAATATCAATTCTTTTAAGTGACTTACTCAGCAGCAATTAAGTGGTTTAAGCAACCATCAGATGACTGCTACAAATGAAACATAGTCAAGGAGTGACTGACTATTAAAATAATGAGTCTTTGACAAATGACCAGTGGTTCATTTACCGTCATTCTTGAGATATACCCATGGTCGGTGGTTAGTTAAATGGCATAAGAGGTCATAGTATACGTTAAGTGAACAGTCAAGTAGTGCGCATAAATGTTATGTTGATCGTTCATGTCAGAGCAATATTCAATGCACTATATATGGGACTTAACAGTTTCCACGTTTTGTGTAAAAAATATATATGCAAATGCAACAATTTCTATGGGGCAGATGAAGCTGTAGACTATTTCAGTTATTACATTTGCATGTATATTTCATTTAAAAAAATGTAACGACTGTCATGGCACACACGTAAACTCTCTCTCTCTCTCTTTCTCACTTTCTCTCTCTCTCTCCCTCTCTCTCTCTCTCTCTCTCTAAATATATATATATATAATAAGAATTTTAGTGATATATTGATGAAGTCATGATGTATAAATATATACACGTATGTCGTGGACAAAGGTGTAAATGGTTGAAAAATTACCGATCTACAAATCAATAACTTTTTATTGCTTAAAATTGGTTGAAAAGTTTGTTGAAGAACGGAAGATAGTCTTTTCTTGTAAAAGAAAAGATAATAGTAATTATTTTAAGGAAGAAAGTGAAGATTCATCCATGAAATGTAGCAGTTTTTGTTAACCTTAATAAAAGTGATTTTATTTTTTTTGGTGTGTGAACGTGTCACTATGTAGAAAGAAAATATATATATATCTCTCTCTATATATATATGCGGCTTCAGCTGAAAATTTTCATCAGCAAGAGACAGAATGAATAGTAGTATGAATATTTCTATCAATAAAACTGTAAACGAACCTAATCGTTAAATTTAAGATAATTAAGCAATGTTGAAATTAAATACATTCTTTAAAGAAAAACATGTTAAATTTTCCCTCAAAAGAAATAAACTGAAAGTTGTTGATAAGGTACAAAATAAGTCCGTACCTATTGGAGAAATACTAATTTCTTCGCTATTGAGGTGGGCCCAAAATTTGATTTAAAAAGTTGATGACTTATCTATGATCCTAATTGGGTAAAAATGTATTTTTAACAACCTAAGAGAGAAAAGATTTCTTAAATAATTTTAGGCTTTAAGCACTGAAATTTTTCACGGCAAGTCAAATAGTGTGGCCTGAAAGAAATTTGAAAACCATCCGGTAGACACTGATTGGTCAATAAATGCAAAAAATGCAGATACAAAAATTACAGATTCTCGAGCCAATTTTTACCCCCAAATTAAAACCTATTTTCTGACACTTATTTTAGTATATATCTATATCTATCTATATATATATATATATAGAGAGAGAGAGAGAGCGAATTAAGAGATCCGTTAATTCCAAGACATTCTGCTTCGTATTTTCGGAGAATGGAACATCGAAATAACAACAATTATTTTGTAATTATTATTTGTGACTAAAACATTATTTCATATTCAACTCTGTGTTTGTTCGTTATCTGGACTTCAACTTCTTTTTTTTATTATTGAATGATCAGCCGGTTCGGTTATTCCGGCGTAAACGGTGGATCCAGTCGTCTGGATCTAAAAATTCATAATGTGGGCAGATGACTGATGCACCTGATATTTGATCTTTCACCTGGGAAGGTCAGACGTCTAGTGGTCAAGTGAACAGCTGGGAGACCTTTCAAAAGGACGGTGGACTAATGTTTTGATTGAATTTATTTTGCGTCTGAGGAGGCAAAACGACGGCTACCGTCCGTATGATCCAGTAAATGTAGATTTACGGTCGATCGAAATCTGTACTCCAAAATTGGTGCGCTCAATAAAAACATCAAGCTATTGTTGCGTTCAAATTCGCAAGTGAATGTCAATGCTGGATATAGTTTGATTGTGCGGAAGAAGCGTCTAATTTCTGACCAGGATGAGAAAATCAAGTATTATCATTGCTTATAATGAGGCATAAACCGGAGTTGTGTATCCAAAAACAATTTTACACACCATTATTTTTCAACAATCTCATTGTACCACGTGAAAAAAACATTATTACCCACGCCAACTCTTTTGGCTTATGGTAATTTTTAAAATCAGTTGTCTTCCCGCCTCCCAGCTTTTTCGATGGACAATATACCATGTTTGCTTCTCCGATATAAAATTTGTTCTCACTGATAAAATTATTTGAAGAGAAGTGACCGAAACAAAGAGTGTCCTTTTTTAGGATTTTTAAATATTTTTAACGTTTTCAAAGTTGGTGGTTCCTTCAATAAGTTTCCAGACTTTTTTTTGTACCGGCATTTAAAATTGTCGTAGACTCTTGAAAATTCAGTATGTTATTGCTATACATCTTATGAGATGGCTGACCTATTTTTATGATTTCAGGTTCAAATAAACAGCTACAGAAGGAATTGGAATACACCCTATTAAAGCCTGATTTTCACAGCTGGTGAATTTCAAAAATGCAATCTGGACGTGAGGACACTTTTGAAGAACAATATGCAATAAAATTCTGTTTTGAACTTGGAAAAAATGTCACAGAAACGTAAGGAATGCTTCAGACTGCTTTTGGACCAACTTGCATGAATCGAGCATCAGTTTTTGAGTGGCATAAGAGATTCAAGGAAGGCGGGCAGTCTGTGAGGAAAGATGAGAGGTGTGGGAGGAGTAAGGAAGTCAATACACTAGAGTTGATTGGCCAAAGGGTTAGGGTTAGGGTTACTATGTTGAGGTTTTAAGGGAGTTCAGCAAGAGATTCCTTGGGAAGAGGCCAGCACTGTTCAAATCGGGTCAGTGGCATTTCCAGTAGGACAATGCACCAGTCCACAACTCCATCCTTGTCACAGACTATTTGACCAAGATGGGCATCAAGACAGTTCCTCACCCTCCCTATTGTCCAGACATTGCTCCCTGTGACTTTTGGTTATTCCCTAATCTCAGAGGCTATCGTTATGAGACAATTGAGGAGATGAAAGAGGCTGTGACGAAGGTCATTGACCTGCTCACACAAGAAGACTTCCATGGGGCCTTCTAGAAGTTGTTAGAACGGTTCAACAAGTGCATTACAGCCGGGGGAGATTACTTCGAAGGGGACTAGAGTTTCATGTGTGTACTATCAATAAAAGTGCCCATATGAAAAAAGTCTGGAAACTTATTTAATGATCCTCGTATTCTATTATGCAAACTCTTTTTAAAACAATATCTAAATTTTGTATCCCTATTAAATCTTCATATATATATCTATATATAGTAATTATTGAATTACTTAGTTGAAGTTATCTCGCTTAAGAAAACTTACGAGTGTGTTTTATACATATATTCGCCAACTACATCTCTGCAGAAGAGAAAGACCTCGCCTCTAACAAGTGTTCTGGATCTGACACTAAACCATCTGATGGTGCGACTTCATTCCTGGAGTTTTAAGGAATATGGAGTTCTCATTTATTGTGATTACTCTCACGTCCATTCTGACCTGGAGTGGTAAAATTAGTTAGGCTTCCAAACAAATGTGTGCAAGCAAATGGTTGATATTAAATTGTATTTCTTGCGTTATATAGTAATACCTGGACAATTTAACTGTTTGCCAATAATACTATTCGTATTATTAGTAATCCTATTAGTGTGAGGTAGCAATACTCTGTGCAACCAATTGAGCTCTGGCTCGTTTAAAATATTATCTACAAACTATTTCGCTTACAAATCATATAATATTTACGTATAATAGGATCTGGCTTTAAATAACCCAGAGGTGATAATATGCCAACTTACCAAGGCAAACCGAAAATTGTTTTAAATACCTCTTTTTTTAGAATTCTGTTGCTTTAACCGGCAAAGTAGTTATGAAAAAGTGGTTTTCTTGGTTTTCTTTCTTCCACTGTCATCAGCCTTTGCCAGTCATCGGGTCATACCAATGATTTTGTCATGCCTTCTCCTAGAAATGTTTGGATGATACAAACAATAACAGACGATATAAGGAATTGAACCCACTTCACCTGTTCTGTTTCCAAAGATGGTTATATACCTCCAAATACAGAAAAAGTGAGACTCGGAGCGAATGATATATATATATATATATATATATATATATTCAAAAACATACAAATACAGAGAGAGAGAGAGAGAGAGAGAGAGGGAGGGAGAAAGAGAGACAGATTCTGTAACACACAAATGCAGAGAGAGACAGAGAGAGGGTGGAAAGAAGTATATTTACGAGGGGTTGCTGAAAAGTTATTGTCCTAACCAAATGACCCTGAGTCACGAGATGTAAGCGTTATTCTAGATTTTCATCTTGAGACACACCATTTCTCAAGTTTATTTAACTCTTCAAAAATCACAAAAAATGAATCTCTTCTTGGTTGGGACAATAACCTTTCAGCAACACTTTTTATATACATCAAGCAGTGTTACTATTAGAAATTTTTTTAAAAGGACTATTTGGTAATTGCTTTCACAGCAAATTGCATGACAACTAATAAAACTAGATGTTAAACACAGACTGACAATTCATCTTACCAGCTGAGGACCTCTTAGTAAATTCCTAAGAAGGTTCAAGAGAGGACATTTTATAGCACAAGACTGACCTAGAAATTATTAGGATTGCGTTGTTATTACAATCTCTGTCTGCAAGTACTTGAATAACCATCTGCTTTGAAAGTAAAAGTTCTTCAGAATTTCGATTGTCACACACACACACACACACACATATATATATACACTAGCTTCACCTTATACATATATGTACCATGTATGATTAAAAAGAAATATGGAGAATGAAGCCTTAAGTAAAAAAACATTAAAATTTAAATGTTCAAAATTTAAACGAAGACCTGTGCACAACTGAGGTATGTCTGAAAAGTAACGGGACTGATGTCACAAACAATTTATTTCAATTTCCTAGAACCTCGTTTCCCCATCAAAGTAATCCCTCTCAAGCCTAATGTATTTTTCCACCCTTCTCTGCGACATCCTTCAATGCGCTACTAGAAGGATTCTTCTGGGATGAATTATAGTCTTCTTTCTGGCCTCTATGCCTTCAAAACAGGTTCCCATGATGATCCCCTTGAGCTTTGAGAAAAGAAAAAAAGTCACACGAAGCTAGATCAGATGGACAGGGAGGTTACCCCAGTACAGTGACGTTTCTCTCGGCCAGGAACTGCTGAACTCCCAGCACACCCAGTCCCATAACTTTTTAGAAATACCCAAATCGTCGGTGATATTCTTTCAAACATAGTCCTTTTTCATCTCTAGCTGACTTGCGATCATTTGAATTGTCAACCCACAAACCACGTGCCTTACCCACCCAACATTGATCTCAGTCCGACTTGTTGAAAGTCTCAAGCACCTGAAGTCGTCTTTTACCTCCTCGCACCCCTCTTTGAACTTCTTGTGCCACCCAAAAACACGTGTGCTCGGCGTGATATCTTCATACACTTGCTGAAGTATTTTAAGTGCTGGTGACGGGGTTTTCCCCGACCGAATAAAAAATTTCAAGTTTATTCGTTACTTCTTGTTCATCACTTGTTCCTCAGTACTCAATAGCTGAACGTCCTGAAAAAGAGTTGTCAACAAAAGCTTGAGAAAAATATGCAATGGGTGCAGAATGCTAAGATTCCAGTTACATACTCCCATGATATCATGTGAGATGATAAAACAATTCGCTTATCCATCTTTTGCCCATAGCTCACACAGCATACCCAGTCCTGTTACTTTCACACGAACCTCTTTTAATAAAGTGATGATGTCTAAACTTAATGAGTCAGGGAAAATTCGAAGAAAAAGTCATGAACCCTGTCTTGATACAGTCTGAACAGCAATCTTTGGTGAAACACAGGATCCTGCAAGTGCATCACTCTCCTTACTCACCAGATTTGGTTCTGGTAAGCTTTGTTTTGTTTCCTAAACTATAAATTTCTGTCAATGCTCAGATTTGAGGACGTGGAGGACATTAAAACACATACGACTTCATAGTTTCACATCATATCAAAAGAAAGGTTTCAGAAGAGCTTCAACCAATGAACAACTCACTGGAATAACAAGGAGAGTATTTGGAAAAAAAAATTAATTCATTGTTCATTTCCATCTTAGAAACTACAGCTTGTGTCTCGATACTTTTTGAACACATCTCATATTTTAAAGAAAATTCGTTTCGGGTATTGTTCCTTTTCATCTTAGTAAATACAGCTTGAGTTGCGATATTCTTTTAACATACCTAATATTGTATATTGGGACATCAAGTAATCTTTCAGACATGTTTTATATTACATTTCATACAACAGACGATAAATTATAATCATTTATTCTGTTATTTTTTGTTGTTGCTGTTTTGTTTACTGCCCTTGAGCAGGATACTCAGTTTGTAGAGATAAATATAAATTCGCACCAAAAGAACAAAATTTTATTGCAATCAATATAAGATTTCCGTAGTTTGTCGTTTGAAGTATCTCTTCAGTTATTTTTGTTTCTATTTTTGTTTTCTAGATATTTTGATTATATTTTTCTTGATATTGTTGTTACTGGCTGCTGTAATCAACCTCTCTTTGCTCTTGTGTTCATATTCTTTAGTCTTTGTATTGCTTGATTCACTTAATCTTCAGTGCTAGCGAATCCTCTTCTTCTGAATTCAAAACCTAAGGTGTGTTGTTCGGGAGAATCTGTAGAACATTATGGCACCATTCTTCTAGTATCAGCTTATTCAAAAGGTGTAGCTGATCTTGCACCACATTTCACAAATATAAACAGATTACTTGTGTGGGTATTTCGATGATTCACATATTTAACTCAACTACTGGGCCCTCATTCATCGAAATCAACGTAGGAGTCCATCACCCCCTCTCTCTCTCTCTTTCTAGCTCTCTCTCTCTCTCTCTCTCTCTCTCTCTCTCTCTCTCTCTCTCTCTCTCTTTTATAGAAAATCATTAGCAATGATAATAAAAATCTAAATGAAAAATCCTGTGTTAATAGACAAGGTTTGAGTAAACCATTATGCAACAGCAGGGTTAGAGAAGAATGTCCAATTGATGGTAAATGTAATTTTGAGAATGTAGTGTACAAGGCAACCATTTTCCCAATTAAGAAACCAAACAGCCCTTTCTAAAGGGTTCTGGAGATTGAAGGATAGTGGCCTTACACCATTAGTTAGACGGAATTTTATTAAAAGATCAACCACTCCAAGTAATTTCAGAAGTAGATCTAATCTCTGTCTTGAAAAAAAATTGTATTATAAAATATAGAAATACCAGTAAATTACTAAATCAAAGAAATGAATTGATATTTAAATGTCACCATAGAAATAGATATAAGTTTATGTGAATTGATTTTAGGCTATATATATATACACATATATATGTAAAAAAATATATATATATATAAAAGCTACAGCAATAACGTCAACTTTCTTTATATATAAATATATATATATATATATGGATTTGTATTTTTGTGTATATGTATTTATATTTAAATGTTTTTAAATTTCATTATAATAAATGTACTTTAGATTTTAGTATATATGTTTTAAGATTTGATGTAAATTGATTCTTTTATTTTTAACAAATGTTTTTTATTTGTTTAAATTATGTAATAAGCGACATAAGGTATTAATTTATTTTGATTACAGAGTGCATATCATGAACGATTTTTTGTAGTACATAGTAATAATCATTAATAATAATTAGAATGATTTGCTATTGGTATTTATTATCTAATGTTGATTATTATATTTCGTAATAACATATTGTGGTAGTTGTTGATATCTGTTGTTGTTTTTTCTTTGTGTGGGCATTGATGTTATTTACATTTATTATATCTAAAATGTTAATAGGCTTAACAATAAGTAGTAATAATTGTAATAGTAATATTAATTGTGATGATAATTGGCATGATTTTATTTAAAAATTTAAGGATTTGAGGTTTTGTAATAATATGAATATCATGATAATATGTATGATATAGTTGTAATCTTGAAGATATATAAATTTATGTTGTATTTGTTTATAATATTAAAATTTTTTAAACAGTAACCAGTATAATTTTTTAAAAATGTGACCAATTATATCGAATAGTAGTAAAGTGACAATTTTCTTAGGTCTTTTGATAAAATAGTATTAATACACAATATAATATTTTATGATATAATTTTATATTTGTTAAGAGATTATTAATTACCATGTAAACTGTTTATAGTAGATAATTTTCTCTCGCTAAATCAATTTATTCCTTCATTTTATATTTTTTATTTATCTCCTTCACTGGGTTTAAGAGTTTGTTTCCCATTATATAAAATAAGTGAAAGGAAAGAGAAGTCAAAAATTGATACTTTTTGATGCAGGAATTGAATGTCATTTGTCAATCAGACAGGAAAAACAAATGCGCTGGTCTTTACTTAATAAAAGATAAGAAACAAAAAAAGCAAATGGAATTTGGGTTAGGAAGATAGGGCGACCTGAATTTTGTGGGTTTTTCTAAATCTTAATTAGAAATTTCTCATTATTTCTTTATCTGAAGATGTAGATAGTTTAAAATATCAGGGCTGCTGAAATAAATACTATTACAAAAAATATGAATATTTTTTTAAGCTTTTTCATTTATAGTATATATATATATATATATATATATATATATATATATATATATATATATATATATAAGCTTTTTCATTTATATATATATATATAAGCTTTTTCATTTATAGTATATATATATATATATATATATATATATATATATATATATATATATATATATATATACGAACCAAAGAGATAAGACAAACAGGAATATTTTTACGGAGTTATTCATTTTTTGATTGTTCTCAACTAGTTTTGACAGGTCATTGTCAGGAAAACATTTTTGCGAAGAAAGATTTTTTTACAAGGGACGTGCTTTATTCATAGCATATTAACACTTTTTAAAAGTGTTAACATGCTATAAAAGAAGCGACGAAAATGAAATGGAGACGGAGCATATCCATTCGTTAAATGAAAGTTAATTATTGATATTTAAGTGCCTTTAACTGATCTCTGTATATGCATTTACCAACCCCTCCGCGCGAGCAGGATGTGACGCAAGGTCATTTTTTTAAGTGGAATTAAACAGGTTTGAATTCAGAATTTTCCTTCTAGACCGGCAGCCACACCAAATTTATAAGCCACTCTGCCCTACTATTTGCCCATGGATGGAGAGGGAGGATTGTAGGATTCATTTGTTATAAGCATGCGCGAACACGGGTGTGCTTGGTGTCAATATGAGTATTCAAACATAGAAATTTACAAATCTACTCGTTTGCAAGAGTACCTATACACATACTACCCTTAATAAAGAATATGGAATTAGCAAACTTAGACGATGGTCACCTTTTTTTATTTAACAGTAAATGAACTGTTCTCTGCTAAAGTAGATTAAGACTATATATATATATATATATATATATATATATATATATATATATATATATATATATATATATATATATATATATAAGTCAGTAATAGATCCAGTTAAGCCGGAGTTGGGAATACCTCCAAGCAGGACAATTTAAATATTCAAATATAGAATACCAAAATCAAATAGTCCCGGTCAAGAGCTCAATGCAAATAAAATCTACAGAGCAAATTATTTTTTTCAAAATAAGAATCTGACCGATTGTTGTTTTTTATGTGAATATATATATATATATATATATATATATATATATATATATATATATATGAAACTAGAAATAAATCTGGCAGTATGAAAATGTAAAATATGAACATGCGTGTACGTGCTGTCACGTTCTTACGCATATATGAGTATTCGGAGTCTGATTTTATTTGCACTTTGAATTATTTGCCAACGTTAAACATTTCTGTCTTTTAAACATGAATGCATTAAACCTTTATGGAGGTGTTTGAATTTGTGATGGTCTATCTTCTGAATTTAATTGGTAAATAATCTAAAATATAAATAAAACATCCTCGGAAGTCCTTTTATATATTTTTACTTTCCCCCTACCATATATATATATATATATATATATATATATATATATATATATATATATATTACATTATGTTTACAATCTTATTCACGTAACAAGTGTAAAAATGAGTAATAAAGCTCATACGAAAATTCTAATAAACTTGTACGGGTTTTCTTTAAGTTTATAATTGTTACTTTCGCAACAAGATCATCTTAGCCGACACTTGTGAGAAAAAAAAAAAATCAATATCGAAAATCTAAATAAACGAATTGATACAACAACTCTTAAATAATTACAATCAAAATTCTAACAATAATTCGCCCCTGTTATCACTGATAAATGGTGTGTGTGTGTGTGTGTGTGTCGTCATCTATTAATCAACATTCTGTTACTATGTGCAAATGACATTTTCTTTTCCCGCCCGTTTTTCTTCCTAATTTCTGATGGCTCTATTTCCCCAAAACTCTTTCACTTTTTCCCTTTCACTATTCGAAATTAATATTCTTTGCCTACGCATGCGCGAACATGCACGTACGTACTGTTACGCACCTACATACATATGAGTATTTAAAAGAACATAGAGATTTACAAATCAACTCGTTTGCAAGAGTACCAATACACATGATAAAGAATAAAAAATTAGCACACTTAGACAATGTTCTTAGACGATGTTCACCTTTGTTTTTTATTTAACAGTAAATAAATTGATTACAGATAAAACGCAAAACATTTTTTCTTTATTGGCTGAATATTTTGGGCTTATAAAACATACCTTGAACGAACTAGATTAAATTTTCTAAATTAACAGTATAATTTTATCCAAGCCATGCAGATCGTTGGGTTCCAGTTCTTCGAGGACCAATGGGATGAGTACACCAATCTTGAATGATGACTATATTAGAAAGTAACGTTGTAATGCCGGTACATCTGTACTATGTAATAAATATTTTAGAAATAAATGATAATAGTAATAAATATTTTGGAAACGTAAAGGTTTGAACCTTACCTTGTTTTTCGGTAGCGCGCCCAGTGAAACAGTTATCATCGTATAAGCGACCTTCGTTCAAAACCTGAACGGGGTAGTTTGCATTGGCGGTAATGCCCTTGGCTAAGGAATGAATCCGTCTATTCTCCCCAACGGCCAGATTTAAGTAACTGTTGTCAACACAAAAAAATTACTGTTATATCCTTTAAAGTATTCTTGCCCAGTATTGATAATTTAAAAAAAAATATATTTGGCCTATCAATCGCCAGCTACATGCTCATTGCAGCTTAAATTCGAAGATTTCAATGTGAATTGATCGTCAGTCAATAAAAAGATCTGTTTGAAAATTGTTTGTATTGGATAAGAATACTTGATACAATATAACTGTGTGCAAACAAATCATTATTATAGAAAAATAAAGTGGGATCTAAAAATGGAACGTTGAAGATATTTTCATGATTACAATCAAACGCTAACAAACCGGTTGCGGCATTAAATAACCCATAAACGATTGATATGCCGTTAAATAAATAAATCAAACCAATTTGTGCCATTCGTAAATAGAATGATAGGGAATATTCTTACGTAAAACTTATTTGTGTCTGATGTATAAAGTCTCAGATTTATCTTTGAAGAGATGTTTACGCTGCAAAGAAATATATGTGTAAACAAATTCCATATTAATAGATTTTTAGTACCCTCCCCCACATGATTTAAAAAATCTACACAAAATCAATTAATTGTCGTGTTTTAATTTTTTTCAAAATTCAATACTTCATTAATCTTTGGTCACATATAATTATTTTTCTTTAAATTGTGAAAATAACTTTTAGGGCATCACAAATCCCAATGTTTGATTTGAAATAATTTAAGAATATAAGACAATATAATAGAAGGATAGACTGTGCTCTTTAGTCTTTTAAGGGAGCCTGGTCTAATAGAGGGGAAAAATCTAAATTCCAAATCGCAACTAGCTTGACTGAGTAACCTGCCTTGGTGGGAAGGCAAAGACAAGGACCTGGATTTTCTTCGGAAATCCGACGTTATATACAAATTCGTTCTGGAAACTCCTACGGCCAAGTTGTGCAGCACCTACTTTCCCGGGACATCATCCGTATCGTGAAGCATCCTCTTTAAATAAAGGTAAAATTGCTCTGTTTCTTTGAGTCGTTTTTTCATGTGTTTATTCTCCCGAACTCTAAAATATGGGATTGTGCAAAACCAAGCAGACGTAAATAAACTAATTGATTTGGTTTCTTTATATTAACCATAGTGGGTTATTTAATGCCAAAGCCATCCTTGTAGCTTACTATTTAATCCATAGCTAGAAGTTTAAAAGAATTCACACAATTCCCAATGGGATTAGTCCGAAAATGATCGTAATCGCGTGAATGGAATTCGAACTCGCTTACTTCAACGACACAGTCCAGCACTTTAGCCATTACACCTCATCAATTTCGTGAGCTATTAAATGAAAAACAGGAGAAATTGGTCAGCACAGTTTTTGGTGCCAAGAAACAAAGCACATTCCTCAGCTAATTTGATGGTGCTGATTCCGTAAATAACCTGAGTTTTTCATGGGCAGCTACCATTTTTGCTGTTATTGCTCATTTTCTGAAAAAAGATCAATTTACAATCTTAGCTGATAACAAAATTTAGTTAATAAAAGTCGTAGAAACCCAAAATTTTCAGCTTGACCGAGAAATTTTTGTCACCTACCTGAAATAATCTATTTTTATGCAAAAATAATTATCTTTGAGTAAAAGAATTTAAAATAGAAGTACCGAATTTTTCCATCAGCAAGCTTTAAATTCAATTAACTGATAAAATTTACCAGTAATATACTTTAGTAAACCTGATAATTAAGGTGACATAAAAAATGGAAACCTAAAATCTTCTGTTTGATTTTTATAAATTTATCCCATTACTTTCGTCCCTTCACAACGAAAAAACAAAACAAAACAAAACAAAAAAAAAAAAAAAAACGAAAAAAGCACATTGAGAGCTTTTGTTTTCACAGTTGGAAAGAAACTTCAACAAAAGGCATCCCAATTGAATGCACCAATTGCATAGTACATGATGAACACCAAGGAAATAGTTTCACCAGAACATCAGGAAACTCATTAAGGTTGATGGATTTATTAATTCAATGACTGACTAAGAATTACGCGCTTGGACATCGTTTGTTGACGTGGTAAAAAATATCTTAAGCAATCGCCAGGCAGAAAACGACAAGGAGTTACTGGAAAATCTGTTGAAATGTCGACTGGACACAGTCACTAAATAAATTTGGGGATAATTGCGGGATGTGAGTGATGAGCAAGGAGAACAATTCAATCAGGATATCAAAACAATGGAAGAGTGCTAACAGGGACGGTGGGACAAACGAATGATGGTTGACTACTGCTAAAGTATCAAAAGGGACTTAAGTAACATTGAACATGACAAACAATCAAAAAAGAGAAAATTTTTACCATAGTTCTTATGTTCAGGAAGGTTTTATTTCTGCCGTTAGTTTATTAAATGATTTGATGAAAATACTTGTTTGTTTTGGTGTATTCAATTTGTCATATTTAAAGACATTGGCCTAATGAGTAGAGTGTTCGCCAATGTTTCGGGAGACTGGGGTTCAGTCCCAGGCCGAGTCATACCAAATACTTAAAAAATGGAACTTGATGCCGCCTTACTGAGCACTCAGCATTATAAGGTTAGGGTAAAGTGGAGCAATCCAGAGAAAGGAGTAGCGCCCTCCCCAACACCTAGGTGTAGTAGCTATTGAAAAGAGATCCTTCGGATCGCCCTCAACTAAGGTCGCCAACTTTACTTTTTTAGATCGGAATACTTGATAACAGATAATTGTGCGCAAACAAATGAATATTAACAAAAAAGTGTAATTTATAAAAAGCAATGAAACATTGAAAATATATTTATGATCATACATTTTTTAATGAACCCGGAAGTAATTGATATGCCGTTGAATAAATCAAACCAAGCTAACTCAACCTGAATTCGAACTTGTTTTCCCCAGGTTCCTTTTGCCGTGTAATTAATCGTTAGACCAGCTCTGTGTCTGTTTGTATTCGCCAGTATAAATTGATTAAGCACACATACACTGACAGACAGAAACAATCTGCCTTTACGCATAGAAAATTTTTACATTTTTAGGACAATTTTTTTTTTTTTAAATTATTTTTCGTCCGCTTTCAACTTTATCGTTTGCTTGCATTTTGTGTTTGGAAACCACAAACCAAAAATTTTCGCCCGATCAGATATTTAAGGCGAATCTCCATCATTAGAGGTTTTGTCCTCCGCCTCGTTTCCGAAAATTGGCGGGAAAAACTAGAGTGATAACGTTGTGCGATTTCGGCGAGTCCATTGAATACGGCGGCTTTCGTGATAATGACAATTAAGGCATTGGCTAATGATACAGTGACGACATCAGGTGCAGCAGCCTGTTTGGTAATAAGTTGGAAGGACACACCACGTTCATTTATTAGACACTAGTCGCATTCGGCTTTGGTGTTGTCATCAAATGTTACTTTTTGTCTTTGTCAAATCAGAGCTCCAATATGTAATTACCTGTGGACAGTGTCAACTATTGCGCTAAATATTTCGTTGAGTGTATACATGTGTGTGGATGTATATGTAAGTTTGAAATTTGTGTGAGTGTTTGTGGACGTTTATTTGTGTGTATGTGTGAGCAAGTGTTTGCAAATGTATAATGATGTAGATTTGAAATTTTGGAGGTACATGTGTTTACTGGCATTTCTATCAAATTTCAGGAGTGTGGGTGTGTTTCTGTATGTGTTAGTATCGATATATACGTATGTGTGTGTGTGTGTGTGTGTATGTGTGTGTGTGTTTGTGTGTACGTGTGTTAGTGTGCGTATATAAACATTTATACATGTGTGTGTGTGTGTGTAAGTGTGTTCATTTTGAAGCTTTGGAATAAAATCCTATGGTTTCAGAAAAAAAGAAGATAGTTTCAAAAATCAAATTGATATGCTTCGTTATAGGATTGATTGATCGATTTAAACGGCATGTCAACCCGTCCGGGGTTATTTATCCATATAGTTTAGGGAATTGCGTATATTGTATTTGATATTTACATTTTTTTGCGGAGTTTCTTACGAGATTTTTTTGCACACAGTTATATGATATCAAGTTTTCCCATCTAATACAAATAATTTGCAAACAAATCTATTTGACTCAAAGATGGAATCCTAACAGGTGTTATCACTTCAGACCAGAGTGGACCAGGGAGTAATGGCATTGAATAGGTACTTCATACATCCCAGACCTCCACAATTTTTGGGAAGGGAGTCTTACCCCTCTGCCGGAGATACAGTCAGCGTATTTAAGCCCCAGTGATAGGATGATTCGTCATTATGATTGTGTCATCAAAATTAATTTATCACTCAACTAAAAAGAAAAAGTAAAACTCAGTTTCTGTGGAGTAATAAATTCATTCAGATGACACCATTCCTATAGCGAAACATGCAACCAGATTTTCCATCTTGCTTTTTTCTTATATATATATATATATATATATATATATATATATATATATATATATATATATATATATAATCTTTCATCTTTTGGGTGGTGGTAGTTATACTCAAATTTACCAAAAGCAAAAGTTTACTTAATGAAAAATGAAGAGCAAATATCTTACAAAATGTTTTACAAAGGGAACTTTAAACTAAAATATGTCTGAGATACGACGCTAAACTGCATTCGACGGTGAAGCTGCAGTTCTGGAGCTCTGCAGAGAATGGAGTCATCCCTTCGTTGCCATTACTCCCATATCTACTGTGGTTGTTTTACCTTTTAGAATCTCTTCTAAAATTGGTAAAATTGATCTATTTTTAAATAATGAAGTATTTAGCTGTTTAAAATGTTTGAAAATATATTTTGAATCACATAAAATTGGAAACTGATTGTTAAATTGGCTTTGGCATAAAATAACCTAATTGGGATTGATATGCCGGAAAACAATCAAAGGAATAGATGGAAACAATCACTGTAGCTCTTTTGCATATATTACGTAAAAGTAAAGTTGGTAAATTGATGTTTTATTTTTTAACGGCATATATTCGCTATGGGTTATTTAATTCTGAAATTTGATTAATTTGTAAATGTTTAATTGTTAGAACATTTTCAATATTTGATTGTATTTTATTTTAATTACTCTTTTTTGTTTACACGCATTTGCATAGTTTCAAGTATTCTTATCTAAAATTGATAATGTATACACAATTAAATATGCTGTCAAATATCCCTATTTGATACTAATTATTCATTTAACTATGTATAAACGAATGAGTAATGTTGAATAGAATAGTATTAAATAGCAGTACTTCCCTGTACTTCACTGTACGCAAACAAATGATTAATACTGAATTGAATTATTAGTGTTAGTTTGCAATAATCGAAACAATTTAACTGTATTGAAAGAATAGCACGACAGATTAGTTCTAACTCATGAAATTACCCGCAAACTATTCCCTTACAAATCATATATATATATCCATTTAAATGTGTACAAACAAATGTTAATATCAAATAGAATTATTCGTGTTAGATAGTAATGCTTGAAAGCATTTAACTATGAGCAAAAAAAAAAAGAAAAAAATTAGGCTAATCAAAAAATGTTATCAGCAAAATGTACTTACAAATCATATTCTCTCTCTCTCTCTCTCTCTCTCTCTCTCTCTCTATATATATATATATATATATATATATATATATATATATATATATATATATATGAGGTGCATACTATAAATTTCCAGATGTTTTTCGTATGGGCACTTTTATTGATAGTACACACATGAAACTCTAGTCCCCTTCGAAGTACTCTCCTCCAGCTGCAATGCACTTGTTGTACCGTTCCAATAACTTCTGGAAGGCCCCATCGAAGTCCTCTCGTGTGAGCGGATCAATGACCTTCGTCACAGCCTCTTTCATCTCCTCAATTGTCTCATAACGACAGCCTATGAGCTTAGGGAATAACCAAAAGTCACAGAGAGCAAGGCCTGGACTATAGGGAGGGTGAGGAACTGTCTTGATGTCCATCTTGTTCAAATAGTCTTACTTCTTACTTCCTTACTTCTCCCACACCTCTCATCATCCCTCACAGACTCCCCGCCTTCCTCGAATCACTTATGCCACGCAAAACTGATGCTCAATTCAAGCAGTCTGATGTATTCCATACGTTTCTGTGACATTTTTTTCAAGTTCAAAACAGAATTTTATTGCATATCGTTCTTCTAAAGCGTCCTCACTTGCATTTTTGAAATTCACCAGCTGTGACAATCAGGTTTGAGTAGGGTGTATTTCAATTGCTGCTGTAGCAGTTCATTTGAATCTGAAATCATAAATATTGGTCAGTCATCTCATAAGACGAATAGCAATAACATACTGAATTTTCAAGAGTCTACAACGATTTTAAATGCTCATACGAAAAAAATTTGGAAACTTATCGTATGCACCTCGTATACAACCATCTAAACTAGACGAGTAAGACATGGGGGATACTGCTGGAGAAGTAAAGGTGAGCTCATAAACAATGTACTCCTGTGGACCCCTTCACACGGGTAGGGCAACCAGCTAGAACCTATCTACAATAGCTCTGTACTGATACAGGATATAGTATGGAGGACCTGCCGAAAGCAGTGAACGATAGGGACTAGCGGCAAGAGAGTGTCAGGTAAATCCGAGCCAGCGGCACGCCACGATGATGACGATGATGATATAAGAAAACAGGTTTGGACATTAAATAACCAACAATGTTTGATATGATATAAAACCCAACTAAGCCAAACCATCTACAAATGGTAATAGAATGTTAAGAATTTTCTCATTTTCTCCTTTCATTTTTTTATTTGAATAGAATTCAGAAGATACATTACATATTAATATTGCCCTGGTAATATTTAAATAATGATAAAAACAAAACAAAAACGAAAGATTGAAAGTTGGCACAATATTCAGTTATAAATAAAACCATCCTCTGAATACTTTGATTTTTCATATTTTTATATTCACACACACACACACACACACACACACACACACACACACACACATGTATACATATATATATTATATATATATATATATATATATATATATATATATATATATATATATATATATATATGTACGAAGGTAGACTTAAAGGTTCATTGGATGATGGCGTCATATCTGCCGTTGACTTTTTTTACAAGCACTGCAAAAACGATGGAAAAAGTGTATTGACCGAAAGGAGGACTATCTTGAAAAATAAAACCTCAAAATCATACCTCAAAGAAAATCTTGGTCAGTCTATGAACTGTTCAACCGAGCCTTATAAAGAAACTCGTAACAAGTCATTTACTGCCAGATAACATCCAAAAATTTTTCATAGACAAAGAAGTAAGGAGAGGTAAAACTTTCGCGGTAAACCTAATCTGAAACAATTTTGTGTCGGTAGCAGTCTTAAATGAATGTGTATTTCAATTTGCAGGGTGACCTCATCGAAAGTTTTGTATGAAATAATTGAAGAAAACCAAAATATAAATCAGTTTTTCAAAAAGTGTCCGAAAACAAAACAAAACCCCAAAACAAACGCACATTTGTGAAGTACATACGCAGTACCTACGAGAAGGCAATGTTTTCCCTAATGATAATGTTTTTTTTATGGGGATGAGATATGCGATTGTTTTTTTAATATATATATCATTGATTGTTTTATATTTTTGATTGCTTATTAGCAACCCCCCCCAAAAAAAACGGGCTATTGGTCTAATGAGTTGAGTGTTTGCCAATGGTCTGGGGATACGGGAGGCCGGCGTTCAATCCCAAGTCGAGTTATACCAAAGACTTAAAAAATGGTACTTGACGCCGCTTTGCTTAACACACCATTATAAGGTAAGGATCAAGGGTAAATTGGAGCAATTCAGGGAATGGAGTAGCGCCCTCCCATACATCTCGGCGTAGTACCTATTGAAAAGGGAACCTTCGGGTCACCCTCAACTAAGGTCGCCAACTTTATTTATTAGCAGAAAATAAAAGTATAAAGAAATAAGTTTATGATTCTTCCTAGTCCTTTTTTGATCGTTTGGTTTGGTTTTATGGCATATCAACCATTGTTGGATATGTAATGCCAAATCAATTTTTATACATATAAACAGCTCCATTTCAGACAATTCAGTTTAACATAAGTTCACAGTTCAAATGTCAAAAACAATTCTATTTTAAACAATTCAGTTTAGCATAAGTACACTATTTGACCCAGAGATAATACTCTATCAGGTGCTACCATTCCTAGTCAGAGTGAACCGAGGAGTGATGGCAACAAAGGGACATTCTTTATTCTCCAAAGCTCAAGCATTACTGAAGCCTCGCTATCAGACTGTTTAATGTCATATCAGGATACTCTTTGGGGGAATCTTGCCCCTCCGCAGAAAAGCAGTCTATGTATTCTGCAGCCCCCCCAACCTAAAGAAAAGCACTTTACTTTTTTTTGCAGAATGCAACTCCCTCCTTCATAAGAAAAGCATTTTATTTTTTGTGTAGGATGCAACCCCCTCCCTCATAAGAAAAGCATTTTATTTTTGTGTAGGATGCAACCCCCTCCCACATAAAAAAAGCATTTTATTTTTTGTGTAGGATGCAACCACCTCCCTCATAAAAAACATTTTATTTTTGTGCATGATTCAACCCCCGCCCTCATAAGAAAAGCATCTCATTTTTTGTGTAGGATGCAACCCCCTCCCTCATGAGAAATGCATTTTATTTTTGTGTAGGATGCAACCTCCCCCCTCATAAGAAAAGTATTTCATTTTTGTGCAGAACGCAACCCCTTTCCTCATAAGAAAAACATTTTATTTTTGTAGGATGCAACCTCCTCCCTCCTAAGAAAAGCATCTCATTTTTGTGTAGGATACAAGCCCCTCCCTCATAAGAAAAGCATTTTATTTTTGTGCAGAATACAACCCCCTCCTTCATAAGAAAAGCATTTTATTTTTGTGTAGGATGCAACCCCCTCCCTCATAAGAAAAAGATTTTATTTTTGTGTAGGATTCAACCCCCTCCCTTATAAGAAAAACATCTAATTTTTGTGTAGGGTGCAACCCCCTCCCTCAAAAGAGAAGCAACTCATTTTTGTGCAGGATGCAACTCCCTCCCTCAAAAGAGAAGTATCACATTTTTGTCCAGGATGCAACCCCCTCCCTCATAAGAAAAATATTTTATTTTTATGCAGGATGCAACCCCCTCCCTAATAAGAAAAACATCTTATTTTTGTGTAGGATTCAACCCCCTCCATCAAAAGAAAAACATCTCATTTTTGTGTAGGATGCAACCCGCTCCCTCAAAAGAGAAGCATCTCATTTTTGTGTAGGATGCAACCCCCTCCCTCAAAAGAGAAGCATCTCACTTTTGTGTAGGATGCAACCCCCTCCCTCAAAAGAGAAGCATCTCATTTTTGTGTAGGATGCAACCCCCTCCCTCAAAAGAGAAGCGTTTTATTTTTGTGTTCAATGTGATTCTTTATTTTTGTATTTTTATCATTTATTTTGATTTTTGTTGGACCTTCACCATTTTTGTTTGTAAAAGGTTTGAATGCATTTTATTTTCATAAAGTAAAACATGTAGATATTTTGTTTCTGTTCAGAATGCTCCCTCTATATCTATTTTAGTAGTTATAAAGCTAAAAAGATACTTTATATTTTTGTCGGACATCAACACCGCCCCCACTTTTTTACGTAAAATTCACGAAGATACTTTATTTTTGAATACAATATTACCTTTTTTTCATCATATAAAAAGCTATTTTGTTTTTCTTGTACGCAACCCAGATTTTTGTACGTCAGAATCATGAAAAAAAATTATTTTGTGTAAAATATAATTCCCTATTCCTATACGTTAAAAAATGAAAATTTCTTATTTTTGTGTTAAACTAAACTCCTGTTTTAATACGTAAACACGTAATACGTTGTCAATGTAAGATTAGAAATTTTCAGGAATATGAGAGAGGAGGATAAAATGCAGTATTGGGGTGAATCCCCTGCCTGAAAAACGGACGGTATATAATAAGGGGAAAATAGTAATCTTATGGGATGAAATATAGGAAAACATAAATGTTCACTACTTTGCTCGAATCAGGTTGCAGCTCATACGAAAAGTACATCCGATATTGCAAGCGGTTGGAATTGTAAATATTATAAACGAAATCATAAAATTTTTGTTTGTTTGTCCTATGGAAACTTTGGTCAACGACAGACAGATTTCCGTTCTCCTTGACCAAATTCTTTGCGTTCATCTTCCAAGCTTCCAGTAAACGAGATTTTGGATTTCCGCTTTTGATGGGGCTATTTTCATTGCCAACAAGTATTTGGATGATAGACCCACACAATTAAGTCACTTGGGATTGCCTCTCCCCCTCCCCCTCTCTCTCTCACTCTCACTCTCTGTATTTATACGTTTGTGTGTGTGTGTGTGTGTGTGTGTGTGTGTAATGAAGTATTATTTAAAATCGAAAATGCTCAACGGAATCAAAGCATTACTTACAGTATAGATCGAAATTGTTGATATCAGTGAGTTATCTACGGTCAAGTCACTCTGAAAGTAACGGTTCCCGCTAGATCACTGAAGTTTAGCAGCGATGAGCCTGTTCAATTATTACATGGGAAACCACTTAAGCAACTGCAAATATTGTAAATAATCTGGTACCATATCTAAGCAAAGCTTAGTAAATAACGACAAGCAAGACACCTGAATTTTCTGGCCGACTGGCATTCGTGCCGGATGGGGTAATGAAAATCACAGGCAGACTCGAGGCCGAAAGGCCCCCGGCTTTGGCTGGGCCACTTCCAGGGGTGAGTGTGTTGCATCTTTTTCACCATCGTATAGGACTGGACTTCATGGTCCAGTGAAAGCTATAATCAGGCATCCGTGCTTCGATTCACGTTTTAGTCCATGTCCAGCTCGGCTCGTCAGGCTCACATTGCACTAACTGAGCCGATGATCAGTATAGTCCGGCAGGGTTTGAGCCTCGGATCGTGCCTGACCTTCCCTTTCCCTAAGCCCCACCATAAGCCAACCTTCGGATCATTGACCTTGTGTCAAATCCTGTCTGGTGGGAGGCAGTGACAAATAACCTTATCTCCCCACTAGCAGGCGAATCTAGCGTTCGCGTAGGGTGGGTTACATTATCAGCTTTGCTCCGGGGGGCCCTTCCCTGGCAGCACTTATCTCATAAAAAGGATAAGGGCAAGGTTTATTGCATGGTGCCTGAGGTGCTACATAGAACAATGTCGATGGAATACAAACATTATTTGAAACTCCCGCGCTGGAGGTTCCCTTTTTACGTGGCATCTTACATTCAACTAACCTTATATCACATTCTGGCCTTGTTGGGAGCCAAGTAAATTATTACCTAGCGTTCGTAGCCGGTTAATGAGTTAAAATTGTCTGCTTGATCAAAAGGGTGTAAAAAGTGTTCCTGAAGAGAAATGCCAATGGAACAAATTTTTGTCCCCGCCCAGCAGGATTTCCGATTCCTGCGAGGTATCACCCACTCTAAACTGACCTTGTGTCACATTTTTGACCTCGTGTGGCAGCCAAATCAGTAACCACTGGCGAGTCACTTGGTCAATTCTTTTCATTAAGTGTTCTGCATTTCGCTTTCCTGGTGCATGATTATCATATAAATCAATTCTGAGTTGATGGTATCAGCAAGAGTAAGGAAGAAATAATGATTTTCTTTTTTAAAAAAGTTACTAAAAGTTTTTAAAAAAAGAAAATCATTATTTCTTTTAGTCAAACGAACAGCGGAAACGGTAAAGCAGACATGTTGTATAGATTTGTCTATGGTCTGTGAGATGAGCTGGTGAACTCGACTGACAAAGATTTTTAGATAGATAATTGGTCGGGACATACTTTTTTGCATTGCTTTTAATAGGACTATATTCAGGGGTGACATTACTCTGGAGTTTCCGAAAATATTTTACCTGGGGGACACAAGGAGAAAATAATGAGATTTGGCGTTAAAAGAAATAAAATGTCCCCCACGCCAATTCACTTCTTGGATGATTTACCCTGTTCCCTGATTGATGGGTCAGAGAATCATACCGAGAAATTAATACTTTCATTCTTATTACCTTTATTTTTTTAATTCTTTTCTTTTTTTTTTTGTTTTTCTTTTTTCTGTCTTACCTTTCATTCTTCCTTTTCTTCTTTTTGTTTTCTTTGTTTGTTTGTTTGTTTGTTTCTTTCTTTCTTTCTCACTATTTATCTTTTTTCAGCCATTCGTTTTCTTTTCTTTCTTCATTTTCTTTCTTTTTATATATATTTTATCTCCTTTACTATCGTTGTTTTTTATATTCTGTATGACGTTTATCTTTTCTTTCCTTTTCTATTTCTTTCCTTCATTTTAACCCTTTTACTTCTTTTTCTTTTCCTTTGCTTACTTTCTCTTTATTGATTCTCCTTCTTTATTTCTTTTACTTTTTCTTTCGTTCACAAACATTAATCAAACGAGCCAATTGCTCATTATGTAATAATAGCTTATCCAATAGTTTCGGTTATTCAAATTTTCATTATTTTCTTTCATTTTCTATTTTTCTCCATCTTTTTAATCGTTTCTTTTTCCTTCTCTGTTATTCCTTTTACTTTTCTTTTTCTTTGAAGGTATCCTCCTATCCTCATGAAAAATGAACCCCGTCAAAAATGTTATTCTTATTTTCTTTATTTTTATTTCTTTTTATTTTCTTTTTCCAATTCTTTTCCTTTTCTTTTTTTTTTCTTCCTTTCATTCCTTCACATAATTTTACTGTTTATTTTTATTTAAGAGTTTCGAAACTTGAAATTTAGAACAACTAAGTAACTGGTAAGATAATGTGGGTAGGAATTGTTAAAAGTGGCAATTTCCCAAAAGAGTATCCAGCTGATCACCAAATATAAGCAGTCATCAGCATGTTTATTAATCATGTAAGTAACCGCAGATACTATAAACCATGACTAAATAGTTGTTTTGTGATGCTGATTGCCATAGAATTAGATTCTTCTTGCGTAATGTTCTTAGTTTGAACATTTAGAACTGATCAGTTAGAAGAAAATTGTCTCCTTGTTCAAATAATTATGAACAGTATTTCACACACATATATTTACATTTTTTGTTTAGTTTTATAAATTTTTTGGCACACAGTTATATGATATCAAGTATTCGTCTCTAATACAAATAAGGGGGTGTTCTCTTGGTGTAATGGTTATAGCGATGGACTGCGGAATCGTAGTAAGCGAGTTCGAACTCCAGTCGCGCTATTACGTTCACTTTCGGACAAATACCCTTGGGAAAGGTATGAACCCCCTTATCCTCCCAGCTATGGGTTAAATAGTACCACTACTGTTCTTCTAGGAGAATGGCTTTGGCATTAAATAACCTACATAGAGTTGATATGCCATTAAACAAAGAAACCAAACCAAACCAATACAAATAATTTGTAAACAGATATATTTGACCAATAGATAAGTCCTAACAGTTATGACAACTCCGGATTAGAGTCGACCTGGCTGTGAAGGGGTACTCCACACTCACCTGATCTCCAGTACTCACTATCAGATAGAGTTTAGTGTCTTAGCCAGGGTGTCCTTACTCCTCTTCAGGGAATACAGTCAGCGTATTATAAACCTTGCCGACGGGATGCTTTATTCCAGTATATTGTACAAAAGAAATGGAATTTCAAAAAAAGAAAAAATTATTTTAAAATTCTAATTAGCATACTAACATTCATGTTAGACTGGTTTTTGTTTTATTAGAGAAACAGTTGAAGTTTATATCTGCAGTTTTGTTTGTACTCCTTGTCACTCAACAGATACGAAGGCTGTATTGACTTTTTCGCCCAAAACGTGCTCCCCTGTCTTCATCTATGATAGCAACAGCTGTTGTGATATATTGTTTCAGTTCATCTAAATTACAAGAAAGAGGACGGATGAATCCCGTAAAACTTAATAATAAACATCATGTGTTAATCAGAGATCAGTCTTTTCTGTTGTGAAATAGTTGATTAATTCATTGATTGATTTTAATGACATATCAACTCGTCTAGGGTTATTTTGTGTCTGGAGTTTAAGGAATCGCGTTCATTGTACGTTTATATTTACATTTGTGTTGTTGTTTAATTAATTTATTTTTTATTTTGCATACGGTTATGTGATATTAAATATTCCTATTTTAAACAGTTTTATTAGACCCATTTTTGGAGCCCTAACTACCACTCCGGGTCACAGGGAATAATAGCCGTGAAGAGGTACACTCTCTCCAGATCTCCAGCACTGGAAACTGACCATTAGATGAAATTTAGTGTCATTGCCAGGACAGCCCCGGGGTCTTATTCATCGGCGGAGGATACACTCAGGGTATTCTAGGCTTGGCTGATTGAGGAACTTCTGAAATGGATTTTCTCTTTAGAACAGCAAGTTCCATAGGTAACTTGATGGCCTGTATGCTAAATTATCCAAATCTTAGAAAATAATTGCAATTTAAATGATGAAAAAATACATACATTAATTTTAGAATGGTGAGATTTTCAAAATATCCTAAAAACGATCTCAATATTAATTCTTCTTTATATCAACCAAAGATTTAATCTAAAACACTAAAGCCGCCACCAGTTTCAGGGTAGAAAATAGCTTCATTTGAATGACTAAGCAGTTTAATTATAAAAGCTAATCAGTCACTCACATTCAAAGATCATAAAATACTAAATAGAAAACTGTAGCTTTCACTTATAAACTTCAAGTGTTTATCTACAAAACGGCCTATCATGAGTGTCAATATATTTAATAGTTTTTAAAACACATTTTAAAACTATTTCCTTCGAATGATTGATTTTAACGGCATGTTAACCTGTTCAGGGTTATTATATGCCTAGTTTTTGGGGGAATTACATTTATTGGACGTTTATATTAATATTTTAATGTGTTTCTTAAGAGATTTTTGCACATAACAAACATATATAACATTTTATAGGTATTTTTCAAAAATAACAAAATTATATTGAAAACATAAGATTATGAAGTTTTATTTGTAATAAAGATGTAGAAATGGGTGTTTTTATACCAGGAGGTTAGGGAATCGTGTTCATTCTACATTTATATTTACATTTTTTGTGTAATTGCTTCTTAAGAGTTTTTTTTGCGCACAATTATTTGATATCAAGTATTCATATCTAATACAAATAATTTCCAAACAGTTGTATGATTTCATGTATCTTTATCCAGTACATTTATGCACAATTGTATGATTTCTAGTAATTATTTATATTTGATAATTATCATTTGTTTGCACAATTATATGGTTTCAAGTAACTAATAATCCTAATCCTAAGTAAATAATTAAAGCTTCAAGTAACTTTTCTTAATACAAAAATTTACAGTTATGTGTAATCAAGTATTCCTACTGAAGATCAATCATTTTCAAGCAGATTTATTTGAGTCATAAACGTGACCCTAATAGATTCTACCACTCTAGAACTGGAGCCTCGCCATCTGATACAGTTTTGTATCATACCCATAATACCCTTTTTTGAAAGGTGTCTTACCTCTGCTGAGGATGCAGTTAGTTTATTTTAAGCCCCACTGAAAGAGTTTCCTATCTAATGCTAATAATTTATACATAATTATGTGGTTTAAAATAACTATTTCTATTTTATAATAATCATTTGTTTGCACGCAGTTATATGGTTTCAAGAATTCCCATCTAACAACAATAATTTTCAAGAAGCTATATAGTTTCAAGTAACTGACAATAATCCTTAGGTTTCAATTCTTAATTATGATAATTCTATTTAATAATATATATTTACTCACACTTATATGATTTCACGTACATCTCGGCGAGACATGTGGAATACTTTACATGTTTTACAATTTATATATATATATATATACTTTTACAAATTAACTTATATATATATAAATATATATATATATATATATATATATATATATATATATATATATATATATATATTAAACGCTATATAACAGTCTACTACAGACACTTCAACCATAATTACAACTGTTGTCTTTTCGTAAGACGACCTCCGCGAACAGCAACAGCTGGTGACTTGCAAGCCGTGTATAGCCTCATTTCTTGCACAAACACTGTGCTTGTGAATACTGCCATCGATCCTAACAACATCTGTGATATTTCGAAGGAAAAACTATATTTTCTTTTATCTGTGTTTCGCTCCATTGCGCATTCAGAAGAATTAGTTATGAGGTTTTATGGGCAATTTGAGGATGTGAGGTCTCTATACATACCTAGGCCATGACATTACAGTGTAAAAAGACTCGATACGGTGAAATTTTCAGGTGGTTGTATTCTTCTTAGTGGCGTTGTTCTTAATTGTTTAATGTACGTAAGTCCAATGGAAGCTGTTATAAAGTCAATTCTAATTAGATGTATAATCCTAAAGGAGTTTTTCATTATACACAGGGTGTACCTAGTATTTGATAACTCACATTTAGCGGGATATGAATGAAAGACGACCAAACAAAATGTTATGCAGCAGATGCAAAATTAAAAACAAATTATCTCATTTCTTTTTCAGGTGTGTCGAGAGCATTAACATGACAGCTTTCAATATAACACAGAAAATAAAAAATGCATACTGCGCTTGTGGTCAAAGCCATCAATCGCTTCAATCAGTACCATAAAAAGAATAGGAAGAAAGACAAGTAGCGTTGTGCAGACCCCACAGACGTATCTATGGTGATTTATATCAAGTTCTTAACTTGCTTCAGGATAAGCAAGGACTCAGTATGGTCATTGTCTTTTCAGAGAGTTGTTTAAAATCTTTCTTTAAAAAGAAGCAAGAAAGGCTCCCTGCAAAATACGTGCTACATAGTGATATATATATATATATATATATATATATATATATATATATAATGTGTGTGTATTTTAACTATGGGATCCAATAAATTGATTAATTGAAGACAAATCAGTGTATTCTTGGTACTACCTCAGCTAAATGAAAAAGTGTTTTTTTTTAAATTTACAACAATTAAAAGTGGCTGACTCGCTACTTCTGGGTCTTGTGCAATGGAAGAAATACTGCTTCCATTTCTTAGCTCCCAGTTACAACGGTATGTTAAAGACGCTATCGATATCCAGCAGAAACTATGACTGATGCAGATTACATAGATGATTTAGAACTTGAGCTCAAGCTGAATCTCTGCTGCATAGCCTGGAGCAGGCAGCTTTAAGCATTGTTCTTTTCATGAACTCAGAAAAAACTGACTTAATGTGTTTTAATTAAGATAGTGCCGCCTCCTCATTAAATGGAAAGTCTCTGAAATTAGTAGCCCTGTTCATATTACTCGGTAGCAATATCGCATCTACTAAAAACGATTTCAATTTTCGCATAGGTAAAGCATGGGCTGCCATTGACAGGTTAATGACTAAATACAACTCTGATATCTCGGATAAAATAAAATGAGAATTTTTCTAAGCTGTAGCTGTGTCTGTACTACTACATAGTTGCACCATTTTGACTTTGACGAAACACCTGTAGAAAAAGTTAGATGAGAAATAAACAAGGACACTGCGTACTGTTTTTAACAAATCTAGATAGCAGCACCCTAAAAAACAGCAGCTGGTGGCCACTCACTTTCCATCTCGCCGCTGAAGAAGTAAGGAAGAACTCGTAAGCGATGTTCTTTTATGGACTTCCACACAAGGACACTCACATGCGGTTCCCTGGAACTGCAAAATCCACTAGATGGCAGGTTTATTTTTTCTTATTAACACTTGGTCTTGTCTCCTGGCCTGAATAGGGTACTACTTTTGTACCTCTTGTAATCATTTTTATTATTTATATAATTATTTCGAGTTTTTTTCACAAAAGATTTGATTAATTATCTTCAGTTGGAGTGACAGCAAGTCTCTTTAGCTCTTCGAGACTCTTCTAGTCGATGTTGTGCTCCGGACGGTTTCTAATTTTTAATTCCCCCCATCTCTTTTCTGTGGTCTTCAGGATGGTTCAGAGGGCTCCGACTATGGTTGGTATCAATGTCACTTTCATGTTCCATAATCTTTCTTTTTAGTTCTCGAGCAAAGTCCAGGTATTTGTTTAGTTTTTCGCTTTCCTTTACTATCATTCAGTGATCTACTGGTACGGCGAGGTTCAGTAAATGACACCTTTGTTTCTTGTTTATCACAGGTCTTATTTTCTGGCCGGAATTGGGTGATCCATTTATAGCTTAGTCAGAGGAATTTTGTGATTCTCGTTTTCCAAGACGGATTCTGCTATGTGCATATGCAATTTGTTTGTATAGTCAAAGTTGCTTGCACTAATTTTTAGTGAACCATTTTTCATATCGAGTCGTGTCTGCTTTTCTACTCCTTCTGTGCTGTTTTGCTGCATTATGTTGTTCATTGTTTCATCTCTTCTTTCTCCCTTTCTCTCTTTCTGCCTTTCTCTCTTTCTCTCTTTATCTCTTCCTGCATAGTTCACTGTCACCATGTTCTTGAATCTCGTCTGTTCTAGCTTTTACACAATCAAGTCTTCGGGCATTATTCTGGGTTGCTTTTGATAGGGATTTAGTTTCGTTCTTTAGGTTTCCTCTACATAGCCATTTCCAGCTCATCTTGTACATAATTGCTTTATTATATACAAATATCAATAATATCAAGAAAATTCAACAGATATTATGCCATGATAAATTTATTTCAACAATTCGTTCAGTACGGAGAAATACAGCTATTTCGGGGAAAGAAACTTTATCATAAATTAAACATGTAAAGATTTATACTTAAAAATTCATGCAAAAAATTTAATGAACCCAATTTAACTCAACAAATTATAATCCAGTTGTAATCCCTTTTCAATAGCCGGTGATACAGCAAAATAATATCCAGATTAAATATAGTCTATGGTTTTAAGTTTTATATATATATTAAGTGCGTGTGTGGTAACCGTTATCGACAGGGAACCCAAGTTCAATTTCTGCCCGTGGTTGTTTGTATTTCACATTGTGCTAATTACCATTGGAAAGGTATGAATCTAAATATTCTCTCCCTCAATTATGGTGGAATAGTAAACTTGGTATTCGCATAAAAATTATCGCTTCCTGCTCGTGACGAAGATATTGGGGAAATACAGCCCATAACGGGTTGATATGCCATTAAATAAACTAAAGCAAAGAACTGAAAATAATGAATTTGGCGGACGGTAAACCGAAATCTGGATTTATTTCTTTGCGATTGTGTTTCTGCAAAGTAGCTTCATTAAACCGATTCGTCGAGCGGGAGATGTTTCTTAGATTGAAAAAAAAAAACAACTTCAATTATGCACAAGAATGGCGTCTTCAAAATCACTTGTTTCGACAGTTTCTTCCGTAGAAATTATGTCCCCATTGCTCAGACATTTTTCGTCCCCTGAGAAACCTGATAGCTGAGAGCGAGTCCCATAGCGACGTTTATTCGGTTCAATTTGCCGTTTTTGGCGCTCTTCTATAAAGGGAAATAGAAAAGTTTACGTCTGATTTCCGGTGTCAAGCCAAGTGGATGAGTCCCTAATGGGCTAAGGATATCGATGGCGCGAAAGAGGTCACCAAATATGTTTCGCAAATAGTCTGTTGTTAGTTGCATAGGAAAAAAAAAAAGAAAGAGAAGAAAAACAAAATGTCGTGGTCTCAAATTATATATATATATATATATATATGTAATATCGCCCATAAATAATAACATCCCTACCACTTTGTAAATAAAATGTTTCTCTGAAACCAAAGCCACCAGGGTTTTCTTATTTCTTAGGGACCTTTATACGATTAAAACAAATATCATTGGGCACGGTTTCTTACCAAACTCTACTGCATTGAAAATAGGAATATGTTGTAGTTCACAGAAAACTATATATAATATAATGAATCATCATCATCATCATGTCGTGCTGGTAGCACAGATATCCCTGACCCTCTCTCGCCACTTTTCCCTATCGTTCATCGCCTCAGGCAGGTCTTCTGGACTACATCCCGTATCCTCACATAGTTGCTGAATGTATGTTCGTGCTGGTCGTCCTGCTTTTGCATGGCCATATGTGGGGGTCCATAAGAGCACATCACTTATGAGTGAGTCCCAGCTTCTCCAGCAGTGTCCTGCATGTCTGGTTCGTCTAACTTGAATAGTTTTCGTGATAGGAGGCAGGTGGCCGTACAGTTGGTGTCTTGTGAGGTGTTGCGGCCAGGACTCGTTCAAGAATGCTCGCAGCATTCCTGTGTAATTGCCGTCTAGCTTCTTCTCCAGCCGTTTTGTTAGCGTCCATGTAGTGCAGCCATATAGCAGTATCGATGTGACCGCTGCCTGGAAGAAACTGCGTTTCATTTTATCGGTTAGGTCTGATTTCCATATAATCGATAGCCTATTAATAGCTGTCCATGCTTTCGTTAACCTCGTTTCGATGTCCTTTTCGGTTGATTCGACGCTGCTTCCTAGGTAAGTGAATTTGTCTACTAGTTTAAGAGGGGTTCCTTCTAGAGTGGAGATGTCCCCCGTTTGATTATAGCACATATATTCCGTTTTGTGTGCATTAACATAGAGGCCTATGCCTGCTGCTGCTCGTTCCAAACTATGCAGTAGTGTTTCGGATTGGTCGGGTGTATTTGCCAGTATCGCTATGTCATCGGCGTAGTCGGCGTCGGTAATTGTTTTTGCGGGGTACCTTCTGCTTCTTTTCTTCGTCAGCTCGAAGCCATTCTCTCTGATTTTGTCAATCGATGGTCAAAGTACGTAGTCTAGACAAATGATAAAGAGGTACGGGGCCAGTGTGTCCCCTTGTAGTACTCCTGCTACAATGTCGAAGTATTCTGTGTCTCCATCTGGTGATCGTACTTTTACTTTGGGGTTTCTATAGATAATCGTTATTGCTGCTACGGTTTCTTTAGGTATGCCGTATGCTAGTAGGATCTGTTCCATCTTTCCTCTGTGAATGGAATCGAAGGCCTTGGTAAAGTCGACAAATAGTAATGTCTCTTGTATGTTTTTTGCCCGTACACCTTCAAGGATTGTACGGATGGTTAATATTTGTGAGGTCGTGGATCTATTTCTCGGAAGCCATTTTGGTTTTTCCTAAGGATGTTGTCGATTTTGGGTTCTATGCGGTTTCGTTGTAGGGAATTGTAGATTTTGGCTGCTATAGATGTAAGTGTTATGCCTCGGTAGTTTTTGGCTAATCCGAGGTCCCCCTTTTTAGGGAAGGGGAGGATGCATCCCTTCATGCATCTATCTATCTATCTATCGGATTTTGATTATATACTGCGTTGCAGTGTCGGAGCAGTGACTGAGGTATTGTAATTCTATATTTTGATACACATTTTCAGTGTTGTAGAATTTGATGAACATTTTCTTTTTAAGTAGAGGAAATGTATTATAGATTGAATTACCATGACCAGAAAATCCGACAAACAAAGTATGGGAGATAGGCATCCGCGTAATCATAACTTCATGTGGATACGAATTTCCAATGTTCTTAGGAAGACGTTGCTCTGGGGGTGACCGTGGCCTCCGTAAAGAGTACGGATGCAACTTACTAGATACATCGGTTTAATTGCCCTCGCAATTGCCATGATTAATTAATTTGGCAAAAAAAATTGTTACGTATGTACACATTTATGGGCGACACAACACGCACACACAAATGTATATATATATATATATATATATAAATATATATATATATATATATATATATATATATATATATATATATATATATACGTGGTGCATACAATAAGTTTCCAGACTTTTTTTGTACGAGCATTCTAAACGGTCGTAGACTCTTGAAAATTCACTATGTTATTGTTATACATCCTATGAGATGACTGACTAATTTTTACGATTTCAGGTTTAAATCAACAGCTACAGCAGCGATTAGAATACATCCTACTAAAGCCTGATTGCCACAGCTGGTGAATTTCAAAAATGCAATCTGGACGTAAGGACACTGTAGAAGAACGATATGCAATCAATAAAATGCTGTTTTAAACTTGGAAAAAATGCCACAGAAACGTATGCAATGCTTCAGACTGCTTTTCGACCATCTTGCATGAATCGAGCATCAATTTTTGAGTGGCATAAGAGATTCAAGGAAGGCAGAGAATCTGTAAGGGATGATGAGAGGTGTGGGAGGAGTAAGGAAGTCAATAGACCAGAGTTGATTGGCCAAAGGGATAGGGTCAGGGTTAGGGTTACTATGTTGAGGTTTTAAGGGAGTTCAGCAAGAGATTCATTGGGAAGAGGCCAGCACTCTTCAAATCGGGTCAGTGACATTTCCAGCAGGACAATGCACCAGTCCACAACTCCATCCTTGTCATTGACTATTTGGTCAAGATGGGCATCAAGACTGTTCCTCAGCCTCCCTATAGTCCAGACCTTGGTCCCTGTGACTTTTGGTTATTCCCTAAGTTCAGAGGCTGTCGCTATGAGACAATTGAAAAGATGAAAGTCTCTGTGACGAAGGTCATTGATACGCTCACACTAGAGGACTTCCATGGTGCCTTCCAGAAGTTGTTAGAACGGTACAACAAGTGCATTGTAGCCGGAGGAGATTACTTCAAAGAGGACTAGAGTTCCATGTGTGTACTATCAATAAAAGTGCCCATTAGAAAAAAGTGTGGAAACTTATTTAATGATCCTCGTATATTTGTACACAATGGACGTTCTAAAAGTAATGCTTCTTTTTTATTTACACGGAAACTATAACAGATGCAGGGACCAAAATAATACAGTTTGATCAGCGTATGTTCATCTATAAAAACTGCTTTCTTACATAGTCCATACAATTGGCGATGCATTTTCATTAGCGATGATACGATTATAAAAACATGCACCAATAGTGGTGACCTACATTATCACAGCAGTGATGACCGGGTCCGAATCAGGAAGATTTTGTCTGCGCACTCCATCTTTTAACGGCCCACTTGTTGTTGATGAGCTGAACGAAATACATCTATAATATGTATTATTTCTAAATTGCTTATATAGTGAAAGTGTAGCAAATGGCTATTATTTCCTTCAAATTTTGCTCTTTGTATCCTATATAATCAAATTTTTGAAATTAGCCTATTTTCTACGTAAAAACAGGAAAAATTGAGCTTTTTCATTTACACAGATCTGAATAAAACAATATATAAATCAAAACTTACAAGTATTTATACAAAAGTTACACAAAAATATTTTGAAGTGAGTAGTTTCTCGAAACTTTTGATTGCGTTGCAAATCATCCTTTACGAACCAGTCTCAAATATAATTACCAATAATTTTTTGAAAATTTGATTTTGCAGGTCACAAAAACAATGAGTTTTAAGAGTTAGCATAGTAGGAAATGAACACCGCGACCCGAGTTCAAATCCTAGATGGAACTATTTGCATTTCACATTGTGCTAAATACTCTCAGCAAAGGTATGAATCCAACTATTCATCGTCCCGCCATTAGTAAATAGCATAGTAGACGGGGCTCTTAAACTTTGGTATGGCAATCGGTCTAAGAGAAGAAAAACTCTAAATTCAAACCTGTTAAACTTAAGCAAAGACTAAAGAGAAAAATTGGTCTTATCCATTTACTTTAGGCGTGAACAAATGGGAAATAATACTTTTTACCCTGGAACAAGGAAAAGGAAACATTTTGTTACTGCTATTCATTTTTATATATTTGTTAAAACAGTGTTATATGCTCACCGTTGCAGATTCTCTCGGGAATCTCCCTTGATACCTACATACATATAGAGAGGAGGTGCGCTTAGTGGAACGATTACCGTCGTAGGAAATGGAATCGGCAACCTGATAAATTGATTGATTTTGACGGCATATCAACCCGTGTTGGATTATTTTATGCCTAGAAGCTGGGGAATGGCATTCATTGAACGCTGATATCAAAATTTTTTTGTCGTTGCTTCTTACTAATTTTTTTACGCATTGTTTTATTGAATTCGAGTAATTCTTAAACTAATCTATTTCACGCATAGATCGGATTCTCACAGGAACTACCATTCCAGGTAGAGTAGACCTGGGAGTAATGGCAATGTAGGAGTACTCCACACTTCTCAGATCTGATTTGTGTCATACTCAGGAGACTCCTTGTTGGAAGGGGTCTTATCCCTCCTACATGGAATAGATTACTCTAAGCCCCCCCCACAGGGCATCAGAGAATTTGAGATCGTATTGTAAACAGAACTACCGCTCTTCTAAAATTGATAAAGGTTGATATTTTTCGAAATTTACAAATCACTTGAGTAGTGGTGCATATTCTGTAAAATATAAAACTGAAAAAACTTTGCTGTTTTTTTATGGACTGAGCATCTATCTTTATTTTTGTCTGTTTATTATTTTTTCAAATTTTTATTTCTACTTATTTTTCTCTTTTACCAGTTCTACCGGGAAGGGGTCGTGGAAGTGATGAAGTCAGACATCAGCTGTTCTCTACTTCTACTTTCTTGAGCAATTGCTATCCATTGCCAGCCTGCCAAATATATCACAGGTTGTTTTGAATTTACAGTTTTGCATTTAGGGGAGTCGAAAAATATTGAAAGAATGATATAGCTTAAAAAACCTACAGCAAAATAAATAAACACTCAAGCAAACAAAAAGGATATATGTTTATTTCTGGGCGTTGCTTCTTTGACTTTGGAGCTGTCTTAAAAGGAATGTGAGTGATTTTGCACAATTGATGAAGGAAAAAAGACTATCTTTTCTTCATAAACTTGACCCTGTTAGTGGGACTTAGATTATGCAGAGAGGTAAGACCCCCTCAAAAAGAGCTGTCCTGAGAATGGCACTAAACTGCATCTGATGGTGGGGCTCCAATTTTAGAGTTCTGAGGAGTGTGGAGTACCACTTCATTGAGTTTACTACCAGGTTAACTCTGACCCGGTTTGATAGTACCTGTTAGGGTTCCATCTATTACTTTTGAGACCTTTGTCATTTATTCATCTACTCCTGTCTCTGCTTGGTTGGACTAAAAGTTGTGCAACGTTTGTGAATAAGAATGGTTTATGGAATGTTTCGGCTACAGATATTTCCTTTCCAGATGTTTCAGCCCCGTTTTATTTTTAAAAACAAAAAAATTACTTACTCAAAGTAATCTATATGAATAAAAGTTCATTTCTATGCATATTTTGCACTCTGACCAACGTCAAGGTAGCCTATATCGTACTAAATCGTTAATACACATGATCAACATGCATTGTGGATTATATGTTGTAACAAAATACATTTATCACATTCATGGGATATCCCACACATGGAATATCTAATTGATAACAAGATGGACGGTCACATCGTAGTAAGTGAGATCCAACTCAAATAGCCCAATTACGTTCACTTTCGGTCTAATACCATTGAGAAAAAAAATGAACTCCTTTATTTATGAGTTAAAAAATACCACTGTTGTCCTTTTAAATACCCCACGAAGGTTGATATGCTTGTAAACAAAGCGACCGAAACAAAATAAGCAGGTTTTATGAAAGTTATTCATTTGTAATCTTATAGTTTTATTTTCATATATAAGCAATACTTTTGTGTATCCCTTTTCGTAGAACGCCAAACATTTATTTCAATTTTATTAAGTTTCAATGAATTTGCAATGCATGTTAATGTTTTGAGCATTTTTTTTTTTTTTGCTTTTTCATGTTTTGCTTACTTGACTGCACTTTACTCGCGTGAGCGGCGTATTTACATCAACCACACAGATATGCATTCAAAGTGAGCAGATACAAAATGAGAAATTAAGAACAAATTGTTTTGTGATGACTATAATGAAAACACCTACGTATATATATACACACACACAAATTTATAGTAACATTCACCGTTTTCATATAGCATCATTCAAGTTATTTTGAGAATTAGTATTTATATACAGAAGTCTGAAATCGAAATCAATGACGAGCATTTTTTTACTTAAAAAATTAACTTGAGCAAGATTTTAAATTGAAACCATCTCTTTAAAAGAATGTCGTAGTGAAAGCGTGAATACTATGGCTTGTATGGCATAAAAACTTTGACAAAGAGTTTAAATTGTTTGCTCGATCTTAACGGCATGTCAACCTGTCTCGGATTATTTTATGCTTGGAGGTTAGAGAATTGCATACATTGTACGTTGATATTTGCATTTCTGTGTAGTTTCTTAAGAGTTTTTTTCACGCAATAATACGATATCAAGTATTTCTATCTAATGCAAATAATTAGCAAACATAACTATTTGACCCATACATGGGACCTTAACAGGTACTACCAATTTAGATAAAAGTGAACCAGGGAGTTATTGCAATAAAGGGATACTACCAACCCCAGTGGTCCAGAACTGGGGCCTCACCAACAGATACAGTTTTGTGTTATACTCTTGTTAATAAGTCAAGCAAAAACTTTATGAATATGGGTTTTATGAACAGTATGGACTTACTACAGATTTACTCCAATTGGATAATTTTTTTGAGATGAGGCTTCTTAATCTGAGAATTAATTTTTTTTAATTTTTTAAAAATTTATTTATTGCGGACTTTTTGTCTTCATCTTGGTAGGTTTTTTTGTGTTGTTTCTTCTTTCACTACGTTTCGGCCAAATTTCACCTCTGGCCTTCTTCAGGTGAAATTTGGCCGAAACGTAGTGAAAGAAGAAACAACACAAAAAACCTACCAAGATGAGGACAAAAAGTCCGCAATAAATAGATAAAAAAATAAAAAAAATTAATTCTCAGACTTACTCCATTTATATTTTTTTACTTTTCAGATTGATGTCCTAAAATAACACAATAAACCTGCAGAATGACCTCAACTCGATGGAAGTTCTTGATTTATCCACATTATTTTTGCTATATTTATGGAAGCTTTACAATCCCAAACCGAAGGATGGGCTCAGGATTTAAATAGTTTCACACAAATTCTACGAGTGGTATGAGTGATATGGTGTACAAATGTCTGAAAACGAAATCAATCAGGGTATGTTTTTTGCATGACAGCAAACTGAAACCCGATCTTCAAAATAAAAAAAAGACTGTCGTAATGAAATCACTAGTGATAAATATTAAGCAATGTACATTAATTCATAGTTAAATAACGTTATTCTGATCATTTACTTTTGTTGTTTTGTGGTTTATAGATATTATTTTTAACTATTTTGTAACGCGAGCTTTTGTTTATTTTATTTGGAAATAAAAGATAAAATGAGTTTAGATTTGTTTTCATTAAAAATTAATACTCTTTATTTTAAACAACGAATACCTAAAAAAGTTTGAAATAAAGAAACCTTATTATACAGATTTGTAATGCTATATAACAGAATCGTGGTGTAATGGTTAAAACGCCGGACTACGAAATCGCAGCAAGCGATTTCGAACTCCAGTCGCGCTATTACGTTCACTTTCGGACAAATACCCCTGGAAAAGATATGAACCCCTTTATCATTCCAGCTATGGGTTACATAATTCTTCTAGACGGATGGCTATGGGTATTATAGATGATATCAAGTATCCTTATCTTATGTATGGTTTAAAGTTACTAATACTATTAAATGATCATCATTTGTTTGCCGACAGTTCTATGGTCTGATGTATTTTTATCTTATACGAATGATTTTAGAAACATATCTATTCGACCCATAGACTGGACGCTAACACGTCAGAGTGGATCTAGGAGTAGTGGCAATGAAAGTTTACTATACACTATGTAGCTAAGGACCAGGATACTCCTTTCCCTGGATTGCTCAACTTACCATTGATCGTACCTTATAATACTGAGTGTTATGCAAGGAGGTATCAAGTACCATTTTTTGAGTCTTCGGTATGACTTGACCAGGGATAGAACCCTGATTTCATTGGCGAATACTCTAAGGATACTAATCCCTTTAACAAATTCAGTATTTTTCAGAATTGGATCATATTTTCTCATTATAATTCAATTATAAATCATTCTAATAAAGTTTGTTTACTTCTAGTAATTTTAAGGTAATTTTAAAAAATGTATTTATTACTTAAAATAGTTTTAAAATATTACGTATTTTGGTAAAAAAAAAATAGGAAAGAATGCTAACCCCTTTAGTTCGCTTTTATAAATAAAGTAAATTATAAAATCATAAAATAGATAAGTTAAAAACAGGTACTTGAAGAAATGTCCAAAAACGCACACCTGCTAAAGTAATATTTTCAACCCCTGCCCAACAAATCGGCAAATTATCAGATTTTAATGAAATTTTCTGTATTTAAAGCAATTAAAGATGAAATTTCTTTTAAAAGACATTATTGCCACACACCACCTTCCACTCCTAATGATTTTATTACTTTGATTCACTTAATGACGATGCGTGTTAATAAATTTTCATGTTTTAATGGAGAATAAAATTTTGTTGGCCTTTTTAAATATCGTTTTGTCTATTTGTTCATGCAGTTGACTTTTTTAAGTTAAAAAAATAAACTGCAAAATAACGTACAATATTGTTTTTCCAGGAATTTTTTTACTTTATTCGTTTTCGTAGTCTAAATTTCTAAGGATATGGTTCATAAAAGAAAAAAAATTCATTTTTTTCTTCTTTTTTTTTTCGTCTTTGTTTTTTTTTTTTTTTTCGTGTGTGTTATTTTTGAGTGGATGATATTTTTCTACTGAGTCCCACTAGAGAACCAATATAAAAGGAGATAAACCTTTTCCGAGAATTTAACATCGTTCATACTTTAGAAGAAATATACGCGTCGCTTGTCAATAATATTCTGAGAACAAGTACGTTTTCATTTTTATTTATTTTTTTACATACCTTTGTAATCTACAAAAAACATATATATAAATATATATATAATCACACACACACACACACACACACACACACACACACACACACACACACACACACACACACACACACACACATATATATATATATATATATATATTTATATATATACACATCAGATATTCTCTCGGCAAATATCGTAAAATGTTTTAAGAGTTTTTAAAAATACATAACAACAAACGTAGATTATATCAAATAACTATAGATTAATAAACATTATTTTACATTTATAAGATATGATTGCATTTCATTTCAAATTATATCACCTTAAAAAATAAATAGTGGCAGAAACGTTCTGGGTGGAAATATTCTTTACAAAAACGTCCGCGGTTGAAACGTCTCGGGACGAAATGTCCTATAACCAGCAGTGATCCATACACCACCAATTATAACTATTGTATATACTCTTCATTCTCTCTTGTACTTGACGTTATTGTTACGAAAGGTTGTTTTCTAGAACCACTAGACAGGAAAGAAAATAGAAATGTTAATGCGCCTATCTTTTTTCCATCCGTCAGGCGGCCGTACTAGTCGCCAATGGTGTGCCTTCTCGAGGGAGCACGTCGTTTTTATAGCCAGGCTATTTTTACCAGCGTCTTTCAAGTAGGTAAGTGTGTCAGTTTAACAATAAGACAGCTTCCGCAAATATTCGAAGTACGCAACTTTTTTTTGTTATGTTTTGTTTTATTTTATTTATTATTTTTCTGGCTATGGATGGGCTTGGTGGTGGGAATCGTCACTACCGTTAACAGCACAATAGAAAAAAATAGTATGAGCTGTGGAGTATAGAAAGGATGGAAGCCGGTGAAGATAAGAGAGATAATGGTGAGAAGAGTGAAAGAAGAAATGCCGGAGAGGGTTGAGAGAGATAGGTACATGAGAGAGTGACTGAAAAGAGAGTAGATAGAGAGATAAGTACATGAGAGAGTGACTGAAAAGAGAGTAGATAGAGAGAAGAATTAAAAAAAAAAAAAAGCATGGAGTAATACAAGAGACGTTCCAAAAGTAATGCTTCTTATTTATTTTCACAGACACCCTGTCGACGGGGTTTAGAATATGTAGATTGTACCCCTTGCATTGAGGTACGACCTGACCCAAGGGTTATCCTGAGTATGACACTAAACTTTATCTGATGCTGAGTCTTCTGTTCTGGAGCCATGAGAAGTGTGGAGTACCTCCTCATTGTCAAGTTTTCTGTGGTTCGGAGGGTTAAAACCTGTTAGAGTCCCGTATTTGTGTCAATAGATCAGTTTAAAATGATTTCTATTCGATAAGATTTTGCGCAAAAATGAAGCCCTTCGAGGAAACTACGCAAAAATGAAAATATGAACACCATTCCCCATTCTCTGAGAATAAAAACACCCTAGCCCAGTAGACATGCCGTTAAGATCAATCTATTATTTCCACTGGTAGGAAACGACACATGAACCATTAGATAGCACCGTTAGATAGAGTAAGTTTTCCGCTGGAAACTATTTTCCCCCATAATAATCACCCCAGCATTGACTATAGACTTCTGCACCGGCGAAGGCAATCCACTTTTTGCAGCAATACTGATGGCGTTGTTGTCAAGAAAATGTTATCTGCGTAGTCCATCTTCTATTGACCCGATTTGATGGCTTGTTAGCATGAACGTTTATCTTCTACAGTCATACAACCTACATACACCTCTGACATTACTTCGGAGAGGGACTTATAAGCTCTTATTCATCATGTATCGTCAATGTTTGTGACAGCGTTGGAAAAGTAGATGAAGACCATTGCCATATATTTGTGTCTATGTGTGGTTGTTTAAGCTTTTCTTTTAGTTGCATAGTCTTCTCGCCATCTTCTCTTTAATTCTTCGGTCGGTGGTGGTTCTTGTCGTCCGATGCTGTTCCATTTATTCTCAATGGAGCTGAATAACAACGAAGACTTCTTTATTACGTTACAAACGTCTTTCTCTACATAACCTGCTGTACGAAACGTGAGCACGTTTTGGAACATTGATAGAAATGATGTCTTAAGCTTTAGGCTCCTCTAAGATAATTTAGACGCATAAAAGTTAAATTCTGATTTTTAACTTCTAGGGTTTTAATTCGCTAACTTTAACTCCTTCAATGAAAGTCAAGCTTTCAACTGATCTTAAACTGTCAATAAAACTCGGTTGACCCCAGTTTAGTATCCGCTCTGAGTACAACCGTTTACATCTTTTTAAAATACTATACAATGAGTCGAATAAAAGATTCAGACAATCTATTATTCTACATCTTCATTGGTCGTCACAAAACAATTTCTTCCTAATTTCTCAATCCTGTCTATTTACTTGCATGTACATCTGTGTAGGAGACATATTTTCAAGGACAATAAAAAAAACCAAAGCATTAACGTACATAATGAATTGCAGCTTTTCATAAAAACTTAATAAAATCAAAATCACATTTGGGCTTTCTAATAAAATTTATATACAAAATTATTGAGTATGTATATGAAAATAAAGCAGTAAAATTACGACTGAATAACATTGGGCAGCCATTTATTAAAACCTTATTTTAATTCTAAAAAAGTAATTGAAACTTGATATTCTATGACTGTGATAAAAAAAAACAACATTTGTTAGTGCATATAATTCGCAATGACCGTTGATCATGCGTATTAACGATTTAACATGATGTTGGTCGTTTGGATATTAGCTTGGATGTGGAAAAAAAATGCACAAAATTTTGCACATAGATAAATAAGCAAATTGGCGACCTTAGTCGTGGATGAACCTTAGGCTCCCTTTTCGATAGCTACTACACCAAGATGTACGAGAGGACGCTTCTCCTTTCCCTTGACCCGTACCTTATAACGCTGAGTGTTAAGCAAGGCGGTATCATTTTTGAGTTTTTGGTATGACTCTACCTGGGATTGAACTCCGGTCTCCCGGACCATTGGCGAACACTCTACTGATTAGACCAATAGTTTCACATAGATAATAGTTCAATATTGCGAGTATTTTAGCTTTAACTAAATTCAGCTTCATTTTTTAACACATAGAGGACTTCTTAGATTATACCTGTAATTTGACGAATTATAAACTGTCAAAAAGTCTTCTCTTATTGTACATACAATTTAACTAAACAATTTGTTCTTAACTTCCAAATTTAGAACAAACTAATATCTTCTATTATATATCTTCTTATATATATATATTCGTTGTATCATTACCCTTCAGTGTGGGTAGACACGTTGGACGCTTCAAGCTGGGATTGACACCCGCTTAACTTTACGTGTTGCCGATACCGTGCCGCTCAGCCGTTTCAGCGCCTCTCTCTCTCTCTCTCTCTCTCTCTCTCTCTCTCTCTCTCTCTCTATATATATATATATATATATATATATATATATATATATATATATATATATATATATATATATATCATCCACAGACAGACTGTATATAATGTACTGCTAGCGTAGCGTATCCATTAGTCTAAAGAATGTTATCTGATCAAAGTGTCTTTAGTTGGTCTCATATGTACATTGTCAGAGCACCTAAAAAATAAACTACATAAAATATTCCTATTTGCCTTATCACTTTTGTTCCTATATATATATATATGTATATATATATATATTATAAACGGTGCATTAGTCGTGGAAAATGGACAAAGTGACGAAGCTGATTGCATTTCACATAGTGTTTATACCATTGAGAAAGGTATGAATCCAGTTATTATTCCTCCAGCTATAGATAAATGGCAGAATGGGTTCTTTCGTTAGGCAACGAATCTAGGAGAAGAAAAACTGAATTCAAACCTGTTAAATTCTGCTTATAAAATTGACCTTTTGTTACATATTGCCTATGCTGAGAGTTTGGGTAACTATATATATAAATTAGTTTGTCAAAACGCTTGAATATTAAAAAGTAATCTCATTTAACGACAGGATAGAGTACGTTACTGATACAATTTTCTTCGTTTATTTTCGGAATATCAGTCCTTTAAAAAATCTATCAAAAGTCTTCATAAACACTTTTCTGATGATGACCCGAGAAAGCTGAAAACAATTAAAAATAAACAAGTACAAAGAAATATTCCCGCTTTTCTTGGTTACACACACACACACACACACACACACACACACACATATATATATATATATATATATATATATGTGTGTGTGAGCGTATGTTTATATATATATATATACATATATTATACTGTTATTATTATTTTACTCTGCGAGTTATTTATACCAGCTCTAACTGGTTTTTTGTTTACGGGAGTTTGAACAGCTGCAAGTCTCCTCAGGTTTTCAGGACTCAGGTAAGTATCCTCGTTGATTTTAACAGTACTGTAGTCAGGATGCTCTCGGTTCTTCCTTTGATCTCAAGCTCCTTATATCTATTTCCAGTTTTTTGGAGACCGTTCCAAGGGCACCAACTAGAGTTGTTTTTACTGTCACCTTCATGGTCTACAGCTTTTCAGCCCTCTAGCAAGATCTAGGTATTTCTCTCTCCTCTCGCTTTCTTTTATTTTCATTGTATGTTCCGTTAGAAAAGTAAAACCCACTAGATGACAAGTTCTTTTCTTTCTGTTAATTAACACTAGGTTTGGTCTTTTGGTCGGCATAGAGTGAACCGTTTGCATCTCAAAATCCCAGGGAGTTTTATGCGTCTCATTTTCTAGGACATATTCTGGTTTGTGAATATACCAATAATCATAATGGTGAAATTTCAGTCTTTTGCATAATTCTCAGTAAATCACATTTCCCCACCAGTTTTGTATTCCTTTTGGGCCACTTGTCTGCTTTCGCTTATTATGTGATGAACTACATTATCTTTGTCAGCACATAATCTACACTTGCTATTCTTCTGTGTATTAGTTCACTCTAGCAAGTTTTTCACACCAGTTTTAACTGATGGTCTTTCACAGGAATCTGAGTGACAGCAAGTCTCCTCAGATTTCCGGGACTTTTCTCAGTATTCTAACCGATCTTAATGCTATGGTCTGGATGGTTTCGATTTCCAAACCCTCCAATCTTTTTTCCAAGCCTTTGGATACCGCTTTAAGATTATTATTATTATTATTATTATTATTATTATTATATTTTTCCTTGTGAGTTTTTCACTCCAGCATAAGCTGATAGTCTTTCACTGGAGTCTGAGTGATAACAATTGCAATTGGTACCACAGTCACTTTTATGTTCCTTAGCTTTTTTAGTTCTCTGGCAAGGTCCAAATACTTGTCTCTTTTTTCGCTTTTTAAAAATTTTTTCTCTGTGGGACGGCAAAGTTCACTATTCTGTAGGTTCTCTTTTTTTGTGAAATATCACTGGGTTTGGTCTTTTAGCAAGGATTAGATAATCTGTTTGTATCTTAGAATCCTAGAGAATTTTGTGTCTCATTCTCTTGGGCGGATTCTGGTTTATGCATATTCTATTTGGTAGTAAGGTCAAATTTCAATTTCTTGCACAATTCCCAGTGGATCACCCTTCCCCCTAGTCATGTCTAATCTCGGAGTCTTGCGCTAGTTTGCTGCATTCGCTTATTATATGATTAATCGTTTTGTCTATATCACCACATAATCCGCACTTACTATTCTATTGCGTCTTATCTATTTTCACTTTTACATAATTGGTTCTTATGGCATTCTTTTGTGCTGCTAGCAGAAAAGTTTCAGTTTAATTCGACTTTCGTAAGAGATGGTAGATGCAAATATTAAGATTCTAGCAATTATGAGGGATTATTTTAAACTGTACTTCAAGGCCGCCAATTCTGCTTGCAGAATTAGAAGGAAGTAAAGCAATGTATAGCCATACTGCATAAAAACTGATTTAAGCGTTCCTTCTAACTTGTTCCTTGAAATCAAACCTTGGTGTTGAAGTACCCGATTATTCTGCTTAAAAAAAGAAGGCAGAGCACCGATTATCAGCAACCGTAAACAATGATCTCCGAAATATATCGTGCAAAGAGTATGGCATAAACATAAAAAAAAAAAATTCTTGGATTCTCGATAGATTCCGCATGAGCTTTTAGTTGATTAACGATTCTGTCATTGAGGTAAAGAATTCGCCGATTAATCCTCTGTAGAAGAGTAATATCCCTCCCCAAAGGGTGTCCTGGGTATGAAACTAAACTATATCTGATTATAAGGATCCAGTTCTGGAGCTCTGAGGCGTGTGAAGTCACCCCTTAATTGCTATTACTTACAGATAATCTCTGACCTTGTGTCCCAGCTATGATTCAGATAGATCTGTTTGAAACTTATTTTTATTTGATTGGAATACTTGATATCATATAACTGTGTGCAAAAAACTCCTAAGGAACAGCTACACAAAAATATGAATATAAACGTACAATGAACGTATTTCTTTAACTTCTAGGCACAAAATAATTCTACATTGGTTGACATGCCGTTAAATCAACAGCTCAATCAATAGATTAAAAACGAAAATACGTTTGATTCCCTGTCAATTGGGAGTATTTAATCCTTATTAATCAGTCATTTTTCCCGCAATAATATGGTTTAAAGCATTTCTTACTAATGATTATAGAATTCAAGCAATTATATGATTTCAGTTGACCATTCCTATTTAATAATAATCGTTTGCAAATAATGACAGCTTCAAGTAACCATACTTAAGACAACTAATTTGCACACAGTAATACGGTTTGAAGTATTCCTATCTAATACAAATAATTTGCAAGTAAACAGGTAAATACTTCAGACTTAGTAGCAATATCAATGTTTGAAGAGCCAACGTATTAATAAAGTTCACTATAATTTCAAACATTATCTCAAATAGGTCTACTTAAGTCATAGATGGAACCCTGACTGGTTCTACCATTCCAGATCTGAGTGAACCTAGAGTAATGGCAATGAAGAAATGATTCCACATTCTCAAGAGTTCCAAGAACTGGAGACTCAACACCGGATGCAGTTTAAAGTTTGTTTACTTAATTTGCCCAATTTTAGTAAGTAGTAGGTGTGCGCTAATTTCCCAGTAACTGTTTTCAAATATAAAATATACAACTGAAACATCTCTCCCTCTCTTTCCCACACGTACACTTTTTCTTTCTTTCTTTCTTTCTTTTGCTTGAATAAAAATTGCTGAAAAATTCGCAATTCATTTCATTATAATTCACCACATGTTCGTTTGCCCGTAAAGCTAAGGCTCAGCCATTTTGACTCACAGGGCTTTTTAAGTAAAATCTGTCTCTCACACATTATGTCTTACGATTCGCTCCGTAGTAAAAGGGTGTCCGTCTCTCTGATATTACCCACCCCCTTGGTAATCACCACGAGAGCAGATAACTCCTCTCTTCTGATATGAACTTAGACGCTCTCAAATGCAAGCAGTTGTCTAGTCTCTAAGAGCTAATTCACTTCATTCTAACGGTCTCCCGGCCTAAAAAAAAAGCCTTAGAAATACATTTCAAAAAAGAATTTGGTTAATACAAAATAATAGAATGATATATATATTCGAAATACATAATAATTTTAATGGTTTTTCGAAGGTAACTGAGATTTCCGAGCAAATCTGAAATCGTCCTCCGTATACTACACTCGGTATAAAAAAGCAGTGACCCGAAAAAGTACACGACAAAAAAAAAAAAAAAAAAAAAATGAATAAATAGATATATAAAAATAACCCCCCTTTAAATTCGAACGGTTATTCTAAACTTTAACAAAGGCGACTTTGTGTCCGTTATTTTTTTTAAATAATGACCATCTTAAAAAAAAGGATGTAATGTGGGAAAGTTTTGCTAGAAAACAAATAAAAGTTACTCTACGTTCTTTGATTTTAATAACAGACATTAATTAATATGGATAAGTACGGCTAATCTAACAGAACGCAGATTATATAGGGTTTATTTTACTGCTTGACCTAAAGTGATAGCTGGCAAGCTAGTCTAGCAGGATATTAAGAAGTAATTTTGGTCCTCACAGGGTTATTTTATTGTGGTTTCGTACCATGCAAATCTAAGTTTAATACATGCTGTGGGGGTAAATGATTATTATTATTGAATTCGCTGGAGGGGATAATGTTGAAATGAAGATATTGATTCGTTTTGAAACTAGATAGGAAGAAAATACAGAAGAGAAGAAGAAGATGATGAAATGTGTTGCAGAAGGAAGGGAGAAGATGCAGAAGGAAGCGGTAACAGAGAGAATGAACTGCAGAAACAAACTAAAGAGAGATGTTGGTGAAATAATATGTAGTTGGAAGATGTATCAGAGAAAATAAAAAGAGGGAAAAAGATGTAAATGTAAAAATGCATGGAGAGTAAAGTGCAAATAAAAGATGTAGAAAGAGGGACCAGACTCACGGAGTGAGAGAGACTGAGAGAGAGAGAGAGAGAGAGAGAGTGGAGAAAACAAAAGTATACACACACATAGTGTAATTAGGTAAAAGATTCTCTTGTCGGCATATTTTGAAGAGAGATAGAGAAACATTTAAAAACTGGACTCTTTTATACAATGAAAAGGACTGTAATCATTTACTAATCTGAACAAAGTCTAATACAAAGGCAGTAGTATGAGGGTAGCCACTGAGAATCGAAATCACTGGTAATTTTTTACCAGCCTAGCTCGCTAACAATTACACTAGACGAGGCAACCAGGTCGAGGGTTGCAAGTATGAAATGGACTTATCTTAGGACACCTGATCCGTTTGTAATTGATATCCTTTCGTAAATAATACTGAAACGGGTTTTTAACCTTCTTTTCGTTTATAATTGAGATGGCGCTTTTATTGTTCCATCATTGCCTTTTTAAATATCGTTAGACGAGAAACAGATGCCGAAGAAAAAAATGTAAATATCAGTGTGAGTAAGAAAAACAAGAAAAACAATGAAGAGGATTGTTCTTCCTTCAGCACTGGAAATTGGGAAGTTGATCATGATGTGTATGTAGCGGCGTCAAACGAGGTCTCGATACAGTAAGGGTGACAATGATATTAACAAGTGCCTCATGGTTTCACATTCACAGTGCACTTAGGGACTTTATCTCTACAAAACACTGACTGGCATATACACAGTCAATTTAAGTTGCTTTTCGAAATATATCGCATTAAAATGTAAAGGATTTTAAGTTATATATATATATATATATATATATATATATATATATATATATATATATATGTGTGTGTGTGTGTGTGTGTGTGTGTGTGTGTGTGTGTGTGTGTGAATGTTAGGTTAAAAAGAAAAGAGAAGACAAAGAAGAATAGAGAAATTTTTAAGGGAACATAAATACGGATCAAATGAATGTAGAAATCATCTGAAAAATTTGATGTTTTCAGCGCTTTTGGCTGTAAGTATTTACATGGTTCCGCCAGGATGTGACATAAGGTCAGTTTTAAAGGAAGGTAAAGTTGGTTTGAATTCAGTTTTATTTTCCTAGACTGGTGGCCTAACCAAGGCAAAAGAACCCAGTCAGCACAATTATTTTCCTATTGAGGGTGGGGGTGAGGGGTAGAAAATAGTCATTACCATGAAGTGAATCACATTGTCAATAACCAATAAGCTGAGTGCGCTTTCAGTTGCTTCTCCAGCTATTTTCTAGAATAGCACAATTTATTCTTAATAGGGTTAAAATATTGCTAATTTTTATTGTACCATCCTTGAAAATGGCTGGAGACACATCCAAAAGCGCTCGATTTGTGTTCCACTTGTCGTCAATAAGAATCACTTATTTTTAAGAAGTCACACATTAATCTAGACCAGTTTCTGCCTTCGATAATTTTCAGATAATGTTTATTTCTTGACTGTGAACATGTCAAAATGACCCGGGATTGGCTTCATGTCTCAAGGAAACTTGAACATTAATACTTAACGATTTAAACATTCGACTTTGCATATGTTTGTAAATAATTTCAAAAGATTTTCTCTTGAAGATATTGTTAAGCAAAAAATACAGTCTAAAAGATAATGAAATTGTAAATAAAGAGTTTTTAAATAATAATTTACAAAGTATTTCAGGGATAAAAGGTAATAATATTTGGTGGGGGGTGTTGTTGAGTTCCTTTGTAGTTTGAAGATTTAGTATCCATCTGTCTTGATTAGTTTTTAGAAGTGATCTGGTATTTGGTAAGCTATTTTTCATCATTGTGAATTTAGCTAATCTGATAGTCGTAGTCTGTTTGGTAGGATGGTGTTGTTCCGGGAGAAGTTTGTTTTGATTCAGAGATTTAATTCTCTCGCGATAGTCGTTTATTTTAAAATTAAAAGCTTTGTGATCGATTTAAGTGCTCTTATATATCAACTCGGTTTGCAACAGGAATCATTACTCAAATAAACAAAGGAAAAAAAACAACGAAAAAATGCCAAAAAAAGAATAAGTTTGAAGAACAAGTGAAATTGAAAACGAATAAGTGACATAGAGATAGAGAGAAGATTGAAGTTATAGTGACAAGTAAAAAGGAGAGAGAGAGAGAGAGAGAGAGAGAGATTCGTAAATAATCCTGATATTTCTGATGGAAACTATGGAAACTATGCTTGTATCTTTTTTTTTCATCAAATCTTAAATATACTTTCGATCAATCATTGACAATACATTTTCTTCCTGATTTTCTTTTGTAAATTCCCTGATAATTATATCATCATCATCATCATCATCATCATCATCATGTCACGCCATTAGCACGGATATCCCTGACCCTCTCTCGCCACTTCTCTCTATCGTCCATTGCTTCCGGGCAGGTTTTCAGGGCTACATCCCGTATCGTCACATAGCTGCTGTATATAAGTTCTAGCTGGTCTTTCTGCCTTTGATCGTCCGTGTAAAGGGATCCACTGGAGTACATCACTAATGAGTTCGTTCTTACTTCTTCAGCAGTGTCCTGCATGTCTGGTTCGTCTAACTTTGATAGTTTTTGTGATGAGTGGTAGGTGGCCGTACACCTACTGCTTTGTGGGGTGCTGCCTCCAGGACTTGTTCAATATTGCTCGCAACATTCTTGTGCAGTTGCCTTCAAGCTTTTTCTCAATACGTTTCATTAGCGTCCATGTAGTGCATCCATATAGCAGTATCAACATGGCTGCTGATTGGAAAAAACTGCGTTTTATTTTATCGATTAGTAATGATTTCACTAATTCCTGACTTAACAATGCGTTTTTATTTTATAGTGGTCCTCAAGTAACAATAAAACCCTAGCATACCAAGTTTGGAAGAAAATCAACATTTTATGATTTATGACCGATACTGCATACATACGACTTTTGCTATGGCACGATGGATTTCAAGCTCTTTAGTTCTGGCATAACCGGAAGAGTTTACTTCATTATCAAGTCCCATCTTGCTGGTAAATCCATGTAAGTTGTAGTCAATGGTAAGTCCTCTGGAGTCTATGAAATTGATGAAGGAGTTTTCCAAAGTCTCTATCCTAGTTTTATCAATGATCGTCCTTACCACGTCTCGTCGGAGTGTAATTGACAGCAAATGGGTCTTAGAGATCAATAATTATTCAACTCTACAGATTTGCAGCCCGTCCAGTATCGCCAGTAAACTAACCTCTGCCATATGTTGTCTTTGATTTTTAAAAGGAAGCCGGTTTTGATTGAAAGCGAAGAAGCTATTAGTAAGATCTACAAAGGAAAAAAAGTCAAGAATAAAAACGTATGGTAGTTTTTATTGATGATTATTACAACTACTCTTTGACTGATTTTGTTGCGGTGCATGTTGGACTTAGCCTTTAAATCTAAGTCAAGCAGACACTAACAATAGCAATATGGATGGAGGGAGGAGAAGCCCTCTTTCTTTGGGTCCACTGACCAACGGTTCCTAGCATTGCCCCAGATTTACTTTGACAAACTAGGACCCAGAGCTTCTGCGAAATAAATGAGGTTCGACTTCTGGGCAAAACCCCGTGCTTTTTTCATTTCGACCACCCAAGTACTAAAAACAGTAAAAAAAAGATTAGATTTTTGTCGACTGACCTCTGACAGTACTTCTGTTTATTATAGACATTACAGCATAATCTTTTAATTTCTGTTTCATTAATGTCCACAAATCTTTTCTTTCCATTTTATCATTTAGAAATTCTTTTTTACTTCCTATCTTTTAAAATTTGCTGATTTTCCAACTTTTATAGCCACCTATTTAATACTTGTGTAAGCACATATTCCAGTCTGTAGAACACGCCGACTGCACCTCTGCAGAGAGTTAAGACCCCCACCTCACAACTAGTGTCTTGTGTATGACACTAAACCATAAGATGATGTGGCTCCATTTCTGGAGCTTTGGGAAATGTGGAGTACCCCTTCATTACCATTACTACCAGTTTCACTTTGACCCGGAGTGGTAGCTCCTGTTAAGGTCACATCTATGGGTCTAATAGAAATAGTTAATCTTTGACAAAACCAAGAACTATTTAACCGAATGCAATCGAATGAATTAAGTTGAATAGAATTATTAGTACTAGATGGCAAAACTTAAAACCATTTAACTGTGTGAAAACAAATTAACTCTAGTTAGTTTGAAAATAATGTTAACTACAAACTATTCGTTTACAAATCATATATATATATATATATATATATATATGCATAAGCAGGATTTGGCATTAAAAAATCTACAAGAGTTGATATGCTATGAAACACAACCATCCAACTAACATCCATGTGTATGCAAATACATATATATATATATATGCTACACCTATACTTATACATACAGATACACTTGCACATATACACATATGCATTATTGAACCTAAATTTGTGCTTCTATAGGCAGAATAATTATAGTATCACAACTACTGAGTAATGAGCTTGAATCTCATTTGGTGCCCCAGAAAACAAGGGACGCGTCATGTAGTATAATTGTAAGCAAGCTAAGCTAACAGGCCATTGTTAATGAAATCGATTCTCATTGGTTACCCTTTACTTCTGCTTTTACGGCACTCACTGCTATAGTTTGCAAATAAATAATACCTAATAATATCCACTTTGCTAATATAGTGTTCGATTAGAAATAGTAAGATCCTAATATCCTTGGTTTATAAAAAATAACTTTTTATATAAAAAATGTTTAAGGCGTATTTACCCAACCCCTCCGCTAAGAACAGGAAGTGACACAAAGTCAATTTTTAAGCTGAATACAACTTGTTCGAATTAATACTAGTTGCCAAACCAAGGTTATATAACCGGGAGTATTTAACCATTGCTGGGCGTGGAGAAGAGATACTCTATTTACAAAGCTTAGTCTGATACATGTCACTTATTTGTGGCTGATACTGTATATCGAAAACTACTGACAGAAAGGAATTATGTTTTTTTTTAGTTCGGACATAATCAGAAAGGTTTAACTGACTTATCGTGAAGTCATTCTGAAGAGACCAGTTACTATTAGATTACTAAAGTTAAGCAGCAATGAGTCAAATCAGTTCTGCGAGGAATTACCATTTGATGAACTGTAGGTATTGTAACTTAAAGACTGTATGAAAAAGAGTATCATAGGAAAAGGCTTTACTCGGCAAGTCATTTATTACTGATTGAATCAGGTTTTTGTTTTTGCTACTCCTCTAAAACCCATCAGAGGAAAATAGGAATTCTTCAAGACTTTGCCTTAAACCATCTCTTCTTATCTTCATCAACGACCATGTGTTCCGGCCATTTGTCTACGTCTTTGCTGATGACACAACGCTTTATCATATAACCTCAAGGGATTTTAAACATCTTGACAATATCTTTAGTCTGTAAACTGACCTTAACTTGATAATATAATGAGATAGAAAATAGTTTGCGTCCTTAAAAACCTTTAAAACTAAACTGTTATCTTTCTATAACGATCGATACTTTTATGATCCCCGGGCTATTTTAATCAGGGGAACTTGATTGAAACAGGTCGACTGATTTGACGAGCTTTTAGGTCTTCATTTTATTCTTGAAGGGTACAAATATTACATTAACTGCACTGAGTACTGCAAAAATGGTCGGTCAATTATAATGCGACGGAAAATATCTAACACCCGATGCATTATTGCATCGATATAAAACCAGATTCGCCCTATGATGGAATATACCCTCTTTTCGGTGCTTAGAATACGCCGACTATATTCCTAGAAGAGGTTTAAGACCCACCCAAAAAGGGGTGCACTGGGTAAACTAAACTGCATATAATGGTGATACTAGTTCTGGAGATTTGAGTAGTGCGGAGTACTTCTTCATAGCCATTACTCCCATGACTACTCTGATTCAAACTTGTATCAATTAGGGCCCCACCTATGGGCCAAATAAATCTGTTTAAAAATTATTAGTATTCGTTAAGACCTTGAGCCTCTCCCCAAAACGTTCAAGAAACAACAATACAAAATTTGTTAATATGAACGTACATTGAACGCGATTCCCATACCTCTTGGCATAAAATAACCGAACATGGGTTGACATGCCGTTAAAATCAATTAATTACTTCTCTTTCCCTCCTTACTTAATACAAAAGACAAGATAAAGACTGGTTGAGAAAAATGGATTTATTACAAGAATTTAAAAGAAAAAACAATTCAGGTCACTTTATATAAGAATTGAGAAGTTATTCTAAATAATCAATTATTACTAAATTGTAAGTTTAATGCTTTCTGAGGGCACCAAGTTAATAGCTTTGTACCATTCTAGTTTTGATCCAATGGATTATGCTGATCCAGCTACGGCAATAAAAGCTTTCAAATAGTTCTACGACGAGCTTTCCTGTTTTAAAGGAAAGCTCGTCGTAGAACTATTTGAAAGCTTTTATTGCCGTAGCTGGATCAGCATAATCCATTGGATCAAAACTAGAATGGTACAAAGCTAGAAACTTGGTGCCCTCAGAAAGCATTAAACTTACAATTTAGTAATAATTGATTATTTAGAATAACTTCTCAATTCTTATATAAAGTGACCTGAATTGTTTTTAAGTGCTGCCGTTTTATACTAAAAGAGAACAAAGAAAGCCAAAAGGGAATTGACTTTTATTGATTTTTTCTATCATATATATATATATATATAATAGAAAAAACTCAATAAACCGTCATTCAACAGTTATAAATTTATTTCAGGTGGAAAGTGAAACCAGTTTCTTTAGCCATCACACAATGGAGAGAAGAAAACGTTTTTTCAATGAACTCTTACTCGCTTAAAAAAAAGCAAAAAAAAAAAAAAAAGCACAAAAGAACAAAAAAATAAAAAACAAAACCAGAACAAAAAAAAAAAAAAAAAAAAAAAAAACGGGAACAAAAAGACAGAAACGGGCGTAATGTTACTGTCTGGTGTCTTGTATCCTTATGTATTTAAAATTTTTCACACAACTCACAAAACTCTCAGCAACTAAAATCTTGTCAATGAATTAACCTATTTTATTTTAAGAAACAAATCTCTCTATTTATTTATCTATTTATTAAGAAAAACGTGGAGATAAACACTTCTACTAATATCAAACTTATCTTGTTTAGTTAGAATTTTTTAAAAATAGGTTTTATTTGATTTCCATCTAAAATCAAAATCTAATCTTTTTTAATTTCTTAATATTTCTATGTATTTTTTATTCTGAATACAGTCATATTAATTACCGTTATTATCATTAATATTATCATAATAATTATCTATGTATGATAATTTTATTATAAATGATTTAAAGTAACCATTTTTACAGTTATTGCTCATTTATCATAGAAATTATTTTAACTTGTTGAAAGCCTATTCTTACGGATAATAAGTTTACTTGGATTAAAAATTGCACGGATAACTTTGATTTTCCCATACATACATAGCTGATAAGATACATTTTCAAAAACATGCACAAACAACACACGCACGCATGCACGCACACACATACCTATTCAATGTTGCCAGTTCATTTGACATCGTTTTTTATATAGTGTACCAACTCTTTTTTTAGTAAAAGAAAAAACTTTCTACAAAATCTTTTTTCACGAAATCTTTTCTCCTGACGATGACCTAAAGTCAAAAATAGTTAAGAACAATCAAAAAATGAATAATCACGAAGGAATATCACTGATTGTCTTATATGTATCTCTCCATTTCTCTCTCTCTCTCTCTCTCTCTCTCTCTCTCTCCACACACACACACACACGTACACACACACACACATATATATATATTGCCATCAAGCACTTTTTCTTGCAAACCATTCGTTTTCATTAATATATATATATATATATATATATGTTGAAATGATAGATTGTACTGAATCTGACAGTATGACAGAAATATGTGGAAAGTTTGATAAATCAAACCCTTAACTCCAATTCAAATGCGTGATATTTCGTTCGTTTTATTTCATTATAAGTTTATTTCGGGTACGATTACCCTCGTTAGATGGAGATAATACATTTGTGCTAAGAATATGATGTAGACATCCTTATCTTGTTTCCGGCTAGAAGAGAAAAAAAATTATTTTTTCGTAGAAGATATATTTATATGTTATTATTTAAGTGTTCCTCTTTTTTAAAAATTTTATTTAAAGAATTCGTTACCTATAATTTGAATTACTATTTTTTTTTTCAAACCGGCGAATCCTGAAGGGTGTTCCTAGTGAGTAGAGACTTAGTTGAAAAAAACAAAAAACAAAAAACAAACTATTATTAAATGTATATTTTTTCGTTTTCTTCTTATTTAAGTAAACCGTGATGAATAATGGATTCATATTGTAATAGATATTAAAATCATTTATCTATGAAACCTTTATTTGGTAATATATACATTAAATTCAAATAGCAATCTCAAATATAAATCTGTTCGGGTTGCTACACGTTTGTTTACCTATTTTCAGACGGTATTGTACATAGAATAGTTCCTCTTAATTTTTAAGACTAGTTTTAAGTTTGAATCTTTTTCAAATTTGCATTATTAAATTATTATCCTATTTTTTAAAAATGTCTTATATTTATACATAGATATATTCTTTTTAAAAATATTTTATAATAACTTTTAAATGTAAAGACACGCTTACTCTACTGTAAACCCAAATTGATTTTAAAGACTCTCTCTGTCCTAATGTCAGCGAACACGGCAGAATGTTTTTGAATCTCTTCTATAATATAATTTAAAAATTGTTAAAGAAAGCCCTAACAGTAGTTTAGAAGAAAAAGTAAAAGCCTAAAACGCCAGGGAAAAAAAGAAAAAGAAAAAAAAAAAGCAATTGTAAAAGCTCTATAATTCCTGAAGCCTACTAGGTTCCCAACGGTAGTATAGAGAGAAAAGAAAACAAAAAACAAAAAAAAAAAACTAAAAAGCCTAGGAAAATGTCCCAATACCGCAAAAAAAAAAAAAAAAAAAAAAATTCAGTACCAGTGAAAGTCATTCGAAAGTACCTTGATCTTGCTTGGACTTTAACTAAGTCAAAACTTATTAAAAAAAACAAACTTCAATCAAATTTATTTTATTTTATTTTATTTTATTTTACTTTATTTTATTTTATTTTTTATTTTTTATTTTATTTTATTTTATTTTATATACGTACACATGGGAAGCAGCATGATGTACGTAAAGGTATTTGAATAAACCCATGGGCGACCAAACTCAATACCTAAACGGGTCCTGGACGTGAGTTTGACGACTTTACGCTCAGGATCGATAGTTCGATCGGGGAACTACTGCTGCTCCTCTATAAGAGTGGCTTCTATAGAAGAGAATAAAACAGCCCTCGAAAGATAACCATGACCCACACTCAAACCACTTACACAAACCGCATCGCTCTTCGCGCGGGTAAAAAAGGGGCGCGTCCTGCTGAGGTTGGAGCCCTGGCCTCAGTGTTCGAAAAATCAGCTACAGAGCTCAAACAATCAAAACTACTAAAATGCAAGCAAACACTACAAATAGCCACATTTAACGTAAGAACCTTAAATAGAATAGGACAACTACCAGAGCTAATCACATCGGCCGAAGAACATAAGATTGACATAATATGCATACAAGAACACAGATACACGCACACCGAAGATATCAAATATTACGAAACTGGCAATGGATGGTCGCTCGTCACCGTATCCGCATGGAAAACTCTGTTAACGCTGCAGTAGGAGGGGTAGGATTACTTATAGGACCAAGAGCATTAAAAACGCTAAATAGCGTTGAGAAAATACAACCTAGAATGATGGCAGCTACTTTTAACGGCAACCCCAAAGCAACAATCAGCTCATGTTACAGCCCCACCAATGTTAGTGAAGAAACTGAACTAGTCACCTTCTACGATGAGTTATCCTCATTAGTGCATAGCATCCCGAAACACAACATGTTAGTCATTGGCGGAGACATGAATGTCCAAATCGGGAAAAACGGAAACAACAAATACAGCCTCCACAACACGTCAAATAGGAATGGGCAACATCTAACAGATTTCATGATATAAAATAGATTAGCATGCCTCAATACAAACTACCAAAAAAGGAAGGGAAAACTATGGACATACACGTACGCAAACAATACTAAAGCTCAGATAGACTACGTCCTTATAAACAAGAAATGGAAAAATAGTGCAATGAATTGCGAGGCATACTCCTCTTTTGAGGGTGTGTCCACCGATCACCGAATAGTCACGGCGAAAATACGGTTAAGCCTACGAAAAAACGCCAAACGAACAGCGACCACCAAACACTATGACTGGGCCCTATTGAACAACAGAGATATAAGAGATAAATACGTATTAGAATTAAGAAACAGATTCGAAACACTACAAGAAAAGACGGAAAAAAGTACACCAAACGACGAATATGAAAATTTCGTCAATGCACACCTCGAGGCAGCAGCGAAAGGCATTCCAACAAAACTCAAAACTAAATATAGAGTCCCTTGGGAAACATTAGCGGTGAGAGAAAAACGTGCACTAGTGAAAACAGCCTCCAAAAACTATCGAAAAAACCCAACAAACACAAATGCCTTAAAACTAAAAACGGCACAATATCAATTAGCAGGCGTATATATAAAGGAACAGACAGAATACATTCAAAATCAGATAGATAAGATTAGAGACTCGGTGGAAGATAGACAATCTAGGATAGCCTGGCAAACAATAAACGAAGTGAGTAGAAGAAAGAACACAGCCAAAGCAAAACTGAAAGCAGCAAACCAACAAGAAAGAATAAAACTGTGGAAACAGCACTTCGAAAACTTACTAGGAAACCCACCGAAAATAACACATGAACCAATCACCAGAATAATTAGCAAACAATTAGACATTCAACTAGGACCGTTCACACAAGAAGAACTCGACTCGGTTCTCAGAAAAATTAAAAATAGGAAAGCTGCAAGGCGGGACGAAATTCCCCCGGAAGTATGGAAGACCAGACAATTCGATGACATACTGCTCCGACACTGCAACGCAGTATACAATCAAAATCCGATAGATAGATGGATGAAAGGATGCATACTCCCCTTCCCTAAAAAGTGGGACCTCGGATTAGCCAAAAACTACCGAGGCATAACACTTACATTCATAGCAGCCAAAATCTACAATGCCCTACTACGAAACCGCATAGAACCCAAAATCGACAACATACTTAGAAAAAAACAAAATGGCTTCCGAAGAAATAGATCCACGACCTCACAAATATTAACTATCCGTACAATCCTTGAAGGTGTACGGGCAAAAAACATACAAGCGACATTAATTTTTGTTGACTTACCAAGGCTTTCGATTCCATTCACAGAGGAAAGATGGAACAAATCCTACTAGCGTACGGCATACCTAAAGAAACCGTAGCGGCAATAACGATTCTCTATAGAAACACTAAAGTAAAAGTACGATCACCAGATGGAGACACAGAATACTTCGACATTGTAGCAGGAGTACTACAAGGGGACACACTGGCCCCGTACCTCTTTATCATTTGTCTAGTCTACGTACTTAGAACATCGATTGATAAAATCAAAGAGAATGGCTTCGAACTGACGAAGAAAAGAAGCAGGAGGTACCCCGCAACAACAATTACCGACGCCGACTACGCCGATGACATAGCGATACCGGCAAATACACCTGACCAAGCCGAAACACTACTGCTTAGTTTGGAACGAGCAGCAGCAAACATAGGCCTCTATGTTAATGCACACAAAACGGAATATATGTGCTATAATCAAACGGGGGACATCTTCACTCTAGAAGGAACCCCTCTTAAACTAGTAGACAAATTCACTTAACAAGGAAGCAGCGTCGAATCAACCGAAAAGGACACCGAAACGAGGTTAGCGAAAGCATGGACAGCTATCAATAGGTTATCGATTATTTGGAAATCAGACCTAACCGATAAATTGAAACGCAGTTTCTTCCAGGCAGCGGTCACATCGATACTGCTATATGGCTGCACTACATGGACGCTAACAAAACGGCTGGAGAAGAAGCTAGATGGCAATTACACAAGAATGCTGCGTGCAATCTTAAACAAGTCCTGGCGGCAACACCCCACAAGACACCAACTGTACGGCCACCTACCCCCTATCACGAAAACTATTCAAGTTAGACGAGCCAGACATGCAGGACACTGCTGGAGAAGCAGGGACGAACTCATAAGAGATGTACTCTTATGGACCCCCACACATGGCCGTGCAAAAGCAGGACGACCAGCACGAACATACATTCAGCAGCTATGTGAGGATACGGGATGTTGTCCTGAAGACCTACCTAGGGCGATGAACGATAGGGAGGAGTGGCGAGAGAGGGTCAGGGATATCCGTACAACCAGCGCGATATGATGATGATGATGATGTATTCGTTACGACAGGCCTTTTAGTTCAAATTTTTATCCCTTGACTCTGTGTTAAAGTTAAAAATTTGTACTTTATTAATTTTTTAGTTATATCTTAACGTTAACTATATTTGATATAATTAGGATATAAATCTAATTTATATTAAAAACTTATTTCTGTGTCTACATTTTATAATTAATTCGTATTTAGTAGGTTCCTATCTTTATATTTCAATGTACATATTTTTTCTTCTAAGCATAAATCACATCTACCGTGTACACTGTGAGTAGAGGTGGATATTTTAATTATTTTCCAATTTATCATTGGTATAAGTCTCAGTTCTTTAAATGCCAATAGTATTTAGATTGAGCTGTTTGATTTTTAATGTTGGGTTTTTGAACGATTGGAGGTGGTTGTTAAATCTGAGTTTCCAGTTTAAACTGGTGATACCTATAAACGCTTTTTTATTTGCGTTATTTTCTTTGGTTGAGATATTAGCCTGATATATGATATTATATCGGTTGCATTTATTTCCTTGGAGGCATTCAATTTTTATTTTGCAATTACAATATTGTTTTGGCTTGTTATTGTCATTTTCGTCTAGTTTATCTCTCTCTCTCTATATATATATATATATAGTCGTAGAATAGTGTGTTTATGGGATGATAAACTAAGGTGATTACACCCATATTTACTTGTATTTGTGAAGAAATTAACCAGAGAAAATAACTGTTTAATTCGGCTGAAATTGTTATGTATATTTAATTTGTAATGTCAGATCCCTTTAATCGAATGCAAGTGGGAAAAAAACCCTGCTCTGTAATGTTCATTTCCTAGGCAGACATCCGCTCTTTTTGGCTTAAGATGATCTTGTTTTATCTACTTTTGACCCAGTGCATTACTAATAGATAAAGATGGGACCATTTGATAAGAGGGATATAGTCTCACTGATACGGTAGCTGTCATTTCGGGCCTTAACGTTCAATAATGATAGTTACTAGAAATAGCAATTGACGTAAAAACAAGGCATTTACAATCGCATTTAATAGTATTAGCATGTTCTCAGTCATGAGAAAGTCCATTTACCTGGGGCAGAATACAAGTTTGCCCCTTACCCTTAATTGACAAAAAATAGGCTTAACAATGACGTCACATTGACGTCACAGTCATCAAGCTCTTTGTATTTTTTTAATGCATCGCGTGAGAATCAAATGAATGAACACCAGTGCGAGAAAAGGTAAGATCAGAAAGTACAAAACTTATCCTATATATATATATATATATATATATATATATATATATATAAACACACACATATAGCTACGTACCCATCTTAAAATAAAGATACGTATTATATATGTGATTGTATATTCATTTATGTGTAGGTATTAGTCAATAAATGCGTGTGTTTTTGTGCTTTAATCTATATCTGTGTACCCCTCAATGTATATATGTGGATTGATACTTGTATATGTATGTCTCGTATTCTCTGTATATGTACGTGATATGTGTACATGCTATCTATCTATCTATCTATCTGTGTGTGTGTGTGTGTGTGTGTGTGTGTGTGTGTGTGTGTGTGTGTGTGTGTGTGTGTGTGTGTGGATATATATCTTGCTGTGTGTTAACGTCTTCCTATAAGTATTTGTGTGTTGATATATGTATACATTCGTGTATTGATGTAAGTACATCTTCGTGAGTGTGTGTATGAGTTCGTGTGAGGGGAAGGGGTTTCTCCAAGTCATTGTATCTTCAGGCAGTTTTTTTCACCTTTCTACGTCAGAACTCAAACCCGGCGGCCTTTACTCACCTGATTGACACAACTATTAATTACATTTCATTGGCAGCTAAAATATAAATTCAAACATACCTACGTCCGAATATATACTTGCCTTATTTCACTCTCTCTGTCTGTATGCCTCTCCCACACAAATGCACGTAAGGTTTGTGCAATGCTATAAAAACGTTTTATTTGCAATCGCAATCCTATAAACCTTTAATTGTTTCGTATTTCCGAACAAGCATATGCATATGATCATACAAAATCAATACTTCTCATTCGTGAAGGTTTAAGAGTGCAGAACCTTCGTAAAAGCAGATGACAGTGTATCTAAAGCCTACAACCAGTTCAAGTGCCTTGTCATAGGGGTTTAGAATACGCTGACCGTGCTTGTTGCAGAGGGGTAAGATCACCCAACAAAAAGAGATGCCCTGAATATAACACAAAACTGCATCTGGTAGTGAAACTCCAGTTCTGGAGCTTAGAAAAGTATGAAGTACCCTTTCATTACCATTAATCCCAGGTCCACTCTGACGTAGGGTATTAGTTTGTGTTAGGGTCTCATCTATGTGTCAAATAGAACTGTTTAAAAATTTTTCGCATTCGATAGGACCGTGTTCAAAAATCTCTTAAGAAACATACGCACAAAAATGTAAATATGAACGTGATTCCCTAAACTCTAAGCATAAAATAACCTTAAACGGGTTGATATACCGTTAAAATCAATAAATCACTCACTCAATCAATCATTCAACTCGCATCTTAGATTTTACAGTATCTTGCTAAAATTTTGCGGCTTCATGAAAAAATGAAACAAAGCACCTCCCCAAAAAACCCCGATAAATTGATTTTAATTTTAACGGCATATCAATTCTTTATGGGTTACTAAATCTATTTGTAAACGTTTTAATGTAAATATAATTAGATTTTTTATGTTCCATTGCATTTAAAAAAAATTTCCCTTGAGTCTCATGGGGTGTACCATTTCTTGTGCCACATCTGAACAAAACGCGTAGTAAATTACAACATGGATAATTTATACACAATTATATGTATTAAATTAACTATTCCTACTTAAAAATAATCATATGTTTGCATAAAGTTTTAAATAATAATAATAATGAAGGACTTAATAATGATGATAAAAAGGGAGGCAAAAAAGATTGACGGGGCTGCAAAAATCAGCTCCCCATCAACAAGATGACCATGGAAAATTGTCGATACAAACAGAAAAATCAAAGTATGGCTTAAATTGATAACAAAAAGCGCTTGATAGCGGTATTTGTTGCCTGCCCCACCAAACTGGCAAGGCCTTTTTTTATGGTGGGTCCGGGTGCAGGGCCGTAGCCCACACGCACCCGGCAGTTTCCAAAAATGCCTTCGGCCCCGTCGGCATTCCCCTTTTTAGGGCGCCTCAGGCGCCGGGCGATAAACCCAACCCTCCCGAAGGAGGTAAAAGCCTGGGGGGAGGCCCCCTGAGACCGAAGGATAAAAATTCGCTGGCCAAAAGGCCGAGAAGCGATAAAAGCGCTTGATAGCTTTACTCTACGAATTGTTCTAAACATTTTAAAGATATCCCCAGTTATAAAAACACTCCTAAAATACAATATGGAAAGGTAGCCTACTAACCTCAGGTAAATTCATGAAAAATGCATGCTAAAAACTAATAATTTGACCATTAACAATGGAATCGTCCAAGGACACACTCTTTCTCTTCTTCTTTGTAAAATCTCTCGTGCCTCTCGACACAGAACTTGAAAACATAGACGATTAATATGAAACAATTACCTTAAAAAAATAAACCACGAATTCTTTATAGACGATTTAGAAGCAGAGTAAAAAGATTTAGTGACGACATAGAGATGCAATTTGGTTTGGACAAATGTGCGAAAGTCACAGTTAAGAAAGGCTCGCTAGTAAACTCTAAAAAATCACTTTAGACATAAATAGGGAAGTTATAGAGTTAGAATACAATAAAACTTTTGACTATTTAGGATTAAAGAAGCAAATTGTACCAATCATGCTATTAATAAAGGAAAAAATAAAAGAATTTTATCAGAGAATAAGAACCATATTAAGAACAGAACTTAATGCAAAAAATAAAGTTATTAAAATGAACCCCCTGGCAATACTAGTAGTGACAGTTTTAATATATTAAACAGGACATTAGGTGAAATTTTTAAAAATGGATTCTTAAGTTAGGAAACTAATAATTTGCCACAGAAGCAGGTATAAAAGAGAGGAAATGGCGGAAAAGGATAAATCCAACAAGAATTGATCTACAAAACAATCACTTTAAAATTAAAGAAATACTTAGCTACTATTACAGATGCTACAAGTAGTAAACACACACGAGGAGCAAAAGAAAAAAAATTACTTAGTAAAGAAAGTAACAAATTTGCTTATCAACTCGACCTCACGCCGAAAACAATTGACATAAAAGATTAAACAATAGAAGCAACAAAAAAAAACTTTAAAAAGCAAAAACACAAGGACGAAATCAATTAAAAATGCCTAGGAACAAAACCAATTATTGGATAAACATTTGGAAATGCCGATATAGATATAAGAAAGACTAATTGATGGCTGAAAAGTGTTGGACTAAATGTAGAAAGAGAGGGGTTAATAATAGCAACACGGCTAGAACCCACCAACAAGAAACTATCGAGAAAACATGATAAAAAATGGATCAAATTCATGTAGATTGTGCGGACAAAACGTCTCCTAATTGATAAGTCAGAGCCAACAGATAATAACACATAAGTCAGAGAATATTATGAATTAAGTAAATACGAAGGCCTGAAAATAAAAAAAAATTTAAATTAAAAAAATATGGCTCCTTAAAACTATCAGTATGATCAAGAAAGGGACAGATAAACACATTAAGATACCTGACAGTTCTAGTCAGTATGAAATACAAAAAAAAGAAATGTACTTTGCCGAACTGTTCACTTTCTTAGGTGGGGTACTGTCTATGTGACTGAAAAAAAATAATTAAAAAATTGTGTATGCATAACGTGATGTAATGGTTAATAAGCAAGGCAAGTATTTCATTGTTTGTGAGTCCGATTCTCACTGGGCGTTTAATGCTAAACAAAGCTAATCTTAGTAAATGATAACTCTCTGATGTCCAAACTTGGGCAGTTATTGAATCGAAATGTGCAGTCAAGAGTCACCAATGCGATATTTAAGTAACTGACTCTATCAAAATTTACTAGTTTAAAGTAGTCGATTTTCAAAAGTATCAAACCAAATCAAAGAATCGAATAAAAACAAGCTCAGGGGTCTCTTTTCTGTCTAGTGAACAGTTTTGTTTGTATCCTAAAAAGATTGATTGGGTAGTTAATTTAATGGTTTTACGACATGTCTACACTTGTATAATTTTATGCTAAAGACAGTTTATGGCCGCGAATTATGTACGGTACAAAAATAAATGCTTAAAATCATTTGAAACCGGTGGACCCTTCGTAATTAACTACAAAATGAATATTTCAAGAGCCAGTTTATGAATAAAGTTCACAAAAATTTTAAACAGGTAAACACTTCATATTTAAATAGATTTCTTTTTGCAAAATCCGGTAGAATAATTTCTCAGGTTGGGAACATAATTAAAAAAGACAACATAGATCCTGTTCAAAAATTAATTTTATTAGGAAAAAGAAATTTTTGCCATTTTTTTTTTGTATAGTCATGACTTTATTTTAAAGATTATATTGTCTAAATATTTTGTCTTCAACGAGCTGTACACTCCTGAAGATTCACCCTGATATTCTGCAATGCTCATTGAGTCATTGCCTCTGGTATTAGTGCGACGATGAAATTGCTTTTTTAAAGCGGAAGTTGTCTTAAATTTTTAACCCATAACAATATGTTTTCTTGACAAGAAATCTTTTATGTCGATCTACACGGAAATGCTAACGAAATAGCCTTTATATTGCAATGATAAAATAACTATTTTTAAATAATGTACGATATTCACCATTCCATGATGACAATTGAAATAGCATAACTTCTGCTGCAAAAAAAAAAAAAAAAAAACTGCGTATAACTAATAGTGTTTGTGCGGCAGCAATTTTGAATCGGGTGAATCATTCTGCTGGACACCATTGTTCTTATATAGCAAGTTTTTGTGTGTTTTTTTAAAAATCTATTAAAGAATCCAATATTTTAAATTCAAAATAAATCTAATTTTCATGACTTTGGAGATGGGGTTTCCAAACTTTTGAAAAATATTGTAAAATATTTGGCAATATGCAATACCAAATGTTTTCTAAAGAAATTCATTGTGTTGCAACAATATGTTTTATAAATTTCTAATTGCTATATAAATTAATCAGAAATTACTATATCCTATATTTTATGAATTTAAGACTTAGAAAAATGAACAAATGTTTCACTTCGTGTTAATATCCTTGTAAAACACATAAATTCATATCGTCTTCTCCCAGTTATGGGTAAAATAGTAGGCCAGACTGGGCTCTCTGGCCACGATGCTTTTTAAATGATGGCTTGGTTCTTTCATGAAAATAATTTTGGCAACGGTGTTTGAGAATTCTCTTATTTATTTTTTTCGTGATCATTTTGACAAAACCTCCGTCGAGCGACAATCACAAATTTCTTTTTTGCCTATTTATTTTCTCTGTCTTCTTAGAAGGATTATTCAGCCATTGTTAGCTGATTGTTTGTTTGTGTTTTATGGCACATCCACCTTTGTAGGTTATTTCACGCCAAATCCATTTTTAGACAAATAATCACTTCTATTTCCAACAATTCAGTTTAGCATGAGTATACAGTTTAATTGTCAAAAACATTTTTATTTCACGCTACTCAGTTTTCTCAAAAAGGTCTAATTCAAACAATTCAGTTTAGTATAAGTATAGGTTTTGTCCACACAGTTAAATGTCAAAACAGTTCTATTTCAAACAATTCAGTTTAGCGTAAGAACAATTTCAATGTCAAAAACAGTTCTATTACAAGTTATACAGTTTAGCATAAGTAAGCAGTTTAGTTCAATTTGGCCCATAGATAGGACCCTATCAGGTGCTACCACTCTGGGCCAGAGTGGACCAGGGAGCGATGGCAATGAAGGGGTACTCAACATTCCCCAAAGCTCCAGCATTACTGGAACCTCACCATCAGATTGTTTAGTGTCATATCTTACCCCTCTGCAGAGGTGCATTCAATGTATTCTACAGACCCAGCCGAGCGTGCCATTAGCCAATGTGCAATTTTTATTCGAGAATTAAGAGACTTTCTTCATGGTGATAAAGTACACGACATTTCCCTATCACTTAAAATGAATTTCACTTGCTTTATTGTCGGTAAAGTCCTATGGTAAGTTGGGAATCTACCACTTTTACACCCTCTCTGACTATATGTAAATAGTAGGGCAGATTGGATTCTTTTGTCTTCGGACGGCACTTGTTTAGGAGGAAACTTTGAGTCCAAGCCAGCAATGCTCTGACTAAAATTCTTAATGCAAAAACAGTACATGTTATCGAGATTTCTATTTTAGCAATATGCGTAAAATGCATTAATTTAGAGAATAAAAGAATTTCCTGTTAAATCTGCAACTGAATTTTACCTGTTTGTGGTCAGCATTCGAACTAGACATCATTTTAAAAAATTATCAAAATTCTCAATATAACGGAGATAGCTAATTATAAATCATAAATTTTTCACTCATAAGGTTCATAAGTCGACAGGTTGCTTACTTGTAATATATATATATATATATATATATATATATATATATATATATATATATATATATAACCAAAATTATTTGAATTATGAATTCTTTAAGTCCGTTACTTGAAGTTTTATCTGACGAAAATATTTCGGATAGATGATTGTGCGCACCATACAAAACTTCAAATAATGAACTTAAATAGTTCATAATTTGAATATTTTAGGATATATATATATATATATATATATATATATATATATGTGTGTGTGTGTGTGTGTGTGTGTGTGTGTATAAGTCGGCAAAAATGACACATCAGTGATCTAACGTCACTCAATATCATCCAAAGTCCAGTTGATGGCTCATCCGAATCGAAACTACTTCCTTTTACATTAAATTCATCTCTTTGGATTATCTTGTTTTTCAATTTCTCTCTCTCTCTCTCTCTCTCTCTCTCTCTCTATATATATATATATATATATATATATATATATATATATATATATATTGCGTCTGTTTAATATATTTTTGTCTGGGTCCGAGTTCTGCATAAAAATCAGCAAAAACGACACATTATAACGAGATTTTTGTTAGAATATAAAGCTAAAAGTGAAGATAAAAATTAACTGCAAGTGAATAATAATCATGATAGGTCAACGTTCAAATTGAACATCAATTTTTTATCAGCCCAATTCTCTATATAACTATGCAATCTTGCAGTCTTTTTCCAAGTTGAAGCTCCACTATCATCATGGACGGTTGTTACTGCATAAACCTAACGCGTCCACGGGTCCTCGAGGAACTTATAATAATTCCTCTATTTTTTTCTTCAATTGCTTTAACGTTTCTTCCTAAAATTTACTAACACTGCTATGACTACTGGCGATTTTATTATCATCAACAATACAACAATTACTCAGCCTGTGTATCAGACTAAATAAGGCTTAGAAAATAACAACAGAAATAAAACAATTACTCTTACTACAAAGAACTATTTCTACTACAACGACCGTACTTTTCTCAATATTTTTCCCACGCTGTAGAAAAAGATAATCAAAGAAACAGACGCATAAACACACACGTACGCGCATGCGCACTCCATGCATACGAAGAGAAAGACAGACACATATGCACGCGAGCACATGAACACACATGAACACACAAATTCAATTCATTTTAGTTGCCAAAGGGAATGGACTAAAAAAGAAAAGAAGAAACTCTTTATCTTAGTGTCGATAAATCTACTGTTGGATTAAAACAATTCTTTTACTGGACAGTCATCACAGTTCAGCAGCACTGGAAACCCTGTCGGCGAGGCTTTAGAATATGCTGATTGTATCCTTTGGAAGGCGGGGGTAAGACCTCCCTCCAAAAACTGGAGTAACCTGGCTATGACACGAAACAGTATCAAGGAATGAAGCTCTGGTTTTGGAAATCTAAGGTGTATGGAGTACCCTTTCTTTGCCATTGCACCCTGATCTACTGTGAACCGGATTGGTTGAATCTGTTAGGGCCCAGGGAATAAATGAATTTAATAAATGTCAGAAACTTTTTCGTATTAGAAATGAATACTTGATACCATTCACATTTGTGCAAACAAATGATTACTATCAAACAAGAATAATTACTTGAAACAATATAATTGTGTATAAATTATTAGCATTAGATTATGATTATAATCAAGCATTTACAAACAAATATAATTTCGACTTTACATAAACCATGGAGAATTGAATTAACCAAAAAAACATCAACCCCTTAAATTCATAAAGGTGTAGAAAAGTTGTCAGTCCGACAAAGAAGGGAATGACTGAGAGCTAGGAAACATCCTAAAGTTGAACACTGTTGATATATCGTTCTTTAAGTTTTTAAGAAACTTAAAGAACGATATATGTTCAGTTTAATAAAAAAAAAGAGGATCATTTTAGTTGTTGTTGGTTGATTGGCTGTGTTTTATGGCATATCAGCCTTTGTTGGTTATTAAACGCCAAATCCATTTTTATGTAAATAATCAGTTCTATTTCAAACAATTCAGTTTAGCATAAGCACACTGTTTAAATGTAATTACAGTTTAATCGTGAAAAACATTTCTATTTCAAGCTATTCAGTTTAGTCGAGCGGTTTTAATTCAGCTAATTCAGTTTAGTATAAGTACAGATTTTGTTTACACACACTTAAATGTCAAAACAGTTCTATATTAAACAAATCAGTTTAGTGTAAGTACAGTCTCAATGTCAAAAAACAGTTTCATATCAAATAATCCAATTTAGCATAAGCGCGCAATTTAAAAGTACGAGTCAAAAACATTTCTATTTCAAGCTATTCAGTTTAGTCAAACAATTCAGTTTAGCATAAGTATGCCGTTAGTTCTATTTAACCCATAGATAGGGCCCTATCAAGTGCTACCACGCCGGGTCAGAGTGGACCTGGGAGCAATGGCAATGAAGGGGTGATCCGCATTCCCCAAAGCCCCAGCATTACTGGAACCTCACCATCAGATTGTTTAGTGTCCTATCCAGGACACTCATTGGGGCGGGGTCTCACCTCTCTGCAGAGGTGCAGTCAGTGTATTCTACAGCCCCAGCCAAATGGGCAACATTTTGATTGTATCAAGAATTTTGAAAATACGGTATTGCCCATAACTAAGGATATCCCCAAAATTTATTGTTTTTATAAAAGTTAATTTTATTTTTTTAATAAAAGTTAATTTTCTTCTAGACCAAACATCACATGGTCAAATTATTTCGAGTGAAACAATATATACTCACCGCATTGATTCTCTGAAAGCAAAAATAAAGTTGTACAAGTATATATAAGGCGTGTAGCAATATCTCATCCATTGAAAGTGATGTCAACACATGTATAAGTAAATTATGGACTGCCATTGACAGGTTATTGATCATATGAAAATCTGTTCTCTGAGGGTAAAATAAAACGGAAATTCTTTCAAACAAGCAACCGTGTTGGACTTTAACGAAAATAGCTAGATTCAAATTACACAAGGATGTTGTGTGCTGTTTCAAACAGATTCTGGTCGTAGAACCCAACAAAAGCAATAATCCGAAACAAACTGTGTATATTCATTTCATTTCATTTGATATTGCTCTGTTCTATTAATACTTCTCCAAAGTTTTAGATTTAATTTTACGTGTATGTAAAAATTCAGGTAAATATCAAATCTTTTTCAACTTATTACAAATTGAGGGTTATAAATACATTCCTGGTAAAGTTCTGGCTCATAAACGTGTATTTATTGTATAGTTTATCATATTTTTGACAAATTTGGAATGTTCTATCCAAATTTGCTATGTTCTATCCAAATATACAGGAAACAGCTAATTAAAAGAAATTTTCCAAACATCCAAGCCATGGAATAATAATTGAGGCGCTTGTGGTGTAACGATTAATGTCGTAGGAAATGGACTTAGCAGTTCGTGTTCAGATTTTGGACAAGGTTGTTTGCATCTCTCATTGCGATAATAACCTTCGAAAATTTATGGCTCGAACTATCCCCCCCCACCACCACAGCTATGGGAAAATAGAAGGGCAGATTGGGCTCTTCAACCTTGGTATTGTAACTGGTCTAGAAGAAAAATTGACCTTGTGTCGGATTCATCTCTTGACGAAGGGGTTGGGGAGATACATGCACCTTATGCTTATTGACTAAAGCGGGGTTCTTCCACACACTTTCCTTCCGGTGCAGATCTTCCGGGTACAGTAGAAGTTCTTCCTCGATCTTTTTATGGTCGATCACACACACTTTCTGTTTCCATGAAACGAGCAAAGATCTTACTGCTGGTTCTGTAGTTGATTGCTAACCTTTCGGAGTGCTTAGCATTGAAAGTATTTATAACCGAACATCAAGTGGCACTTTCCTTTGTAAACAAATACATTAATTCTGTTCTTTCTGCTCGTGTTAACTTAGTATCTACACTGTATGGATTTGCGTTAACCCTCGGCCACAAGCAGGATATGATACAAGGTCCATTTTTAATCTCAACTATTTTGAAGTGAGCTTTTCTTCTCTTAAAATTATTGCCATTCCAAGATTAGAGAGCTAAGGGGCAGAATAATAGAATCCATACCTTTCTCAAAAGCATTTGCGCTATGTGAAATGCAAACAGCCTAATCTAGGATTTGAATCAGGGTTGACTCCATTTTCTTCAGTAATAACTATTGGTGGGACTTGACTGTATCTCCAGGAGAGAGGTAAAAACCCAACAAAAAGGGCGTGTCCCTGGTATGACACTAAACGGCATCTGATAGGAATCTCCACTACTAAAGATCTCGGGAGTGTGGAGTACCCCTTCATCGCCATTATTCCCAGGTTCACTCCTGAGTGGTAATAGCTGTTAGGGTCCCACTAATGGGTCAAACAGATCTGCTTAAAAATTATTCGTATTGTTAAGAAACAACAACATAAAATGTTAATATGTCAGTACAATGAACGTGATTACTTAACCTCTTGACTAAAAATAACCCAAGACGAGTTGAAATGCTATAAAATCAATCAATCAATTAATCAGTCAATAGTCGTTGCACCAGAGGGTCTCTGGTGTAATATCCCAAAATGATTTATTAATTTTATCTTGATGGTGATCAAACCTTTGGTAAACATAACAATGTTTTTAAGTGACAAATCATCTAAGTACTGTGATGCTTACTTTGGTAATCTAGTGTATACCAGTATTTTCCAAGGTTCTTGGTTGGGTCGAGGACTTTTTTCTTCTGTACACAAAACAGTGTAATGTGATTTTCTACTAAGGAAGGGCTACTCATTTTGTTTGTTAAACTTACAAACGTTCAGTTCTATATTACCGAGAGTCAAATGTTAGTAGAAATGACTTATATCTTATTAAAAAAGGGTTTTGCTTTTGGAGAAATGACCTGATAGAGAGCTACAAAAAAGCATCGCGTCTTTAAATTTTTTTTTATTTGTAATTCCATCCTCAGCTGCTTCTTGATTATGTCATGGCTGGCGTTGCAAATCATATCAGTTGCAGAATAAGTGATTTTCCCTTTGCGGTAACTTAATAGTGTCAAGTAGAAAACAAGATTATTCCTAAAGTATACCCACCTCATTTATCTTACATTATATATATATATATATATATATATATAAACCTCTCTTTCTTTCTTTCTTCCTTTCTTTCTTTCTTTCTTTCTCTTTATATATATATATATATGTATGTATCAAAGCATATAAATATGTGCGCTTGTCTGTGTTTTTGCTATATATAGCGTAATCTTCATAAGTACTGAAGAAAGTATGCATTCAAGCACCCGCTCCACAACGGGTAGAATGTAATGCAAGGTCATTTCTCAAGCGGAGCACAGCTGGTTTGAATTCAGATTTTGCTTTTTCCTAGATCGATTTCTTTTCCAAGGCAAAAGAACGCTGTCTATCCTTCTATTTACACATAGAAGTGGAGAGAATAGATAGATTAATGCCTTTCCCAAAGGTATTAGCATGAATGAAACGCTAACACATTCGTCCAGTATTATAAGTGGGGTCACCGATTCCACTTTCTATGATGATATTCGTTACACTAAGCATGCTGGCCAACTGCTCATAAGTAATTGAACGATTATAAAATATGTAGCAAGGACTATTAAGTAACAGGAAACAAAATTAATTGGCTACTTTTGCAGTTCATCGAAATAGCAAATTCGCCTCTGCTGCAGAAATCTCACCAAATGAATAAATACCTGCGCGGTTTCTTCTGTACTTTGAACCTTCTTAAAGTAGATAAGGAAGTTGGAAATACCGAGCATAGAACAAAATTCAGGGGAATGCCGACGGGGTCCGAGGTATTTTAGAACCGCCGAGCGTGTCTAGCCTACAGCTCTGCGCCCGGACCCACCTTAAAAATGGCTTTGTGCCGTACTCGCTCGTTTGATGAGGCGCACGACAAATAAATAGCTAAGCAGACTTGCTTTCCCTAAGACTCCAATGAAAGACCACAAGTTAACGCAGGAGTGAGAAACTCCTTCACAGCAACAACATACAATGCTTTTTTGTGTATATATTATTGTGGAAACAATATTTGGAGTAAAATTCCATTAAAAACGAAAATACCTTTGCAATTGTCACCTCTTCAAGATATTCTCCATTCTTTTATTTCTAAAAACATGTGCATTCATATTCATTTATTTCTCTGCACAAGTGCATTCATATGCATTTTGATTATCTAATTCAGTATAAAGTTTCTGGAGATCTATCATTATGAATAACAAAATATGGTTTTAAATCGTGTTGATTGTTGATTCTATCTATCTATCTATCTATGTGTGTGGATGAGTGTTTATATATATTTACACAAACCGTTGTATTCGCACTTCCCAACATTTTTTTGTCAAGATGTTGTTTCAAAATGACTTTAATTGATTTTGGTTTCAAACTTTCGTATACAGATACATCAGCCTAAAAGAACCTGAATGATTCTATAAGAAAATAAAAACCGTTACTATATATTTCGGTGCGTGTATGTGTGGGTATTTTTGTTTCATTATTTTCGTGTATATCTATTCAGGCGCGCATCTTTGTGGGCGACGTATTTTCCAAAGGCAACAAAAAAGTCTAACCATTAACATATATTACAATTTGCATTGAAACTTTACGAAATTTAGATAACTTTTTGGTTTTCTAATAAAACTTATTCGTAAAACTTTTTCTTATATATATATATATATATATATATATATATATATATATATATATATATATATATATATATCGACTATTTTGATGTTAGCGTCAGTACTGAAACACACAGAGAAATTATGATACACTACACATAATCCTATTGGTGGAACTTAGAATACCTTAACTTTATTCCATTTATAGATTAAATAATAATACTTGAAACCATACAACTGTGCACAAACGAATGAGTATAATTAAACAGGAATAAGCCTGGTCGGCTGGGGCTGTAGAATACACTGAATTTACAACTGGAGAGTGGTAAGACCTCACAACGTGTATCCTTGATATGTCACTAAACCATCTGATGGTGAGGCTCAAGTCCTGGAGCTTTGAAGAATGTGAAGTAATTCTTCATTGTCCTTACTCATTACTCTGAACTGAAGGGGTAGTACCTGTTAGGGTCCCGTCTATGGGTTAAATAGAACTGTTCAATCATTTATTCAAGGTTTATTATAAGTTGCTTGAAGTCATTTAACTGTGTGCAAATAAATGATTAATGATAAATTGAATTATAAGGGAATACTTGTAACCATTTAACTGTGTCAATATTAAATAGAATTCTTACTCTTAGATAGCAATACTCGAAACCATTTAACTGTTTGCAAAAACATGATTGATATTAGATAGATATTTGTGTTTGGACAAATCATATCTATAAAAACAGGACTTAGCATTAAATAACCCACAAAGGTTGATATTCCATTAAACCAAATAACCTACTCTAAATAGGAATCATTATTTAAAACCATATGAGGGAAGTTCTCGTAACGTAGTGGCTTAAGTGCTGGTTTGCGACATCGTAACGAGTCAGTTTCAATTCAAGTTGCGCTATTACGTTCACTTTCAAAAGAAAGGTATGAACTCACTTATCCCGACTCAACTATGTGTTAAATAGTAACTCAACTGTTCTTCAATAGGTATGACTTCGGCATTTAATAACCTACGAAGGTTGGTATACCATTAAACAAAGAAACCAAACATTGAAACCATATACATGTGTATAAATAATTATTAAGAATTTATAAACATAAATATTCATTAAGAATAGTTACTTGAAGGTATAATTGTTAATAAATTATTATCAATCGTTACTTAAATCAAATAGTTACTTACATTAAGTAAACCAAAAAGAGTTGTCATGCTGTAAAACCAAATAAACCAAAGTATATATATATATATATATATATATATATATATATATATATATATATATATATACCAGGGGTTGTTTGAACAGTGGAGAACACAAGGCTGTCGAGCCAATAGAAGTGGGATCTCGAGCGATTAAAAATGAAAAGGAAGTGATTAGAACCAGAAAAGGCCACTAGGTGGCTTTCGATAAAGAAGGTAAGCCAGGGATAGATGCTGCGGGAAAGTGATTTATCCCAGCTGGGTGATCTCGGCAACGGGAATCTGATGTTGAAAGACCGAAAATCTCTGATAAACCTAGGATCATCACTGGTGATGCTTCTTAGTGCATCGATAAAATATATCTTTAGGAACCCCCAGCACACACACACACACAAATATATATGTATAATTATATACATATATATATACATGTGTGTGTGTGTGTGTGTGTGTGTGTGTGTGTGTGTGTGTGTGTGTATACGAAAGGCGTTCAAAAAGTTCTACCTGAACATTTTTATTGTGTCAACACATTAACACTTCTTAATTTCTATGTAGATGAAACCCATGTAAAGGTGATGGTTAGGTTTGAGTTTATGGCATATCAACCATTGTGGGTTATTTAATACCAAATCCTTTCTGTACATATATATTGAATATACGATTTCTAAACATTTTTTGGCGATAACATTTTTAAACGAACCTGAGCTCATTTTTTGCACATAGTTAAATATTTTCACTTATTTCTATCAAATACGAATTGATGTTTTCAAGTATTGCAATTTAACACTAGCAATTCAATTAAACGTCAGTCATTTGTTTACTCACAGTTAAATGATCAAACAGTTCTATTTAAAAGAATTCAGTTTAGCATAAGTCAGCAAAGTTAAATGATTCTAAGTATTGCTATGTATCACTAACAATTCAATTAAACATAAGTCATTTGTTTACACACAGATAGATAATGATACAGTTCTACTTTGCACTCAAAATAAATCTCTAACAGTTCTATTTGATCCTTTTATAGGACCCTTTCAGGTGTCAGCACTCCGAATCAGAGTTGACCTGAGACTGATGGCAATGAAAGGGTATTCCCCAAATCTCCAGCATTACTGAAGCCTCACCATCTGATTGTTTAGTGTCATATCTAGGACACTCGTTGAGGGAGTCTTACCCTTCTGCAGTGATACAGTCGTTGTATCCTACAACCCCAGCTGACTGGGCCGCGTATATAGATGAGAGACGTACGATAAATCTTAAATCTGGGTGAAACGACCGTGATGAAGTTCCGTTAAGAATTATTTTAGACAGGATGGGAATAAATTCATTATCCTAATGTGACCGAATATTGTTTTTTTTTTTAAATAATATAATTTGCTCTGTGAATTTTATTTACATTGAGCTCTTTACCAGGAATATTTAAATATTCGAAATTTGAATAAATTATTTGTCCTGACGGAATTGTTCCCTAATGCTGCGTGCAATCCTGAACAAGTCCTGGCAGCAACGACCCACAAGAGACCAACTGTACGGCCACCTGCCCCCTATCACGAAAACTATTCAAGTTAGACGAACCAGACATGCAGGACACTGCTGGAGAAGCAGAGATGAACTCATAAGAGATGTACTCTTATGGATCCCCACACATGGCCGCGCAAAAGTAGGACGACCAGCTCGAACGTACATTCAGCAGCTATGTGAGGATACAGGATGTTGTCATGAAGACCTACCTAGGGCGATGAACGATAGGGAGGAGTGGCGAGAGAGGGTCAGGGATATCCGTGCTGCCAGCACGATATGATGATGATGATGATATATATATATATATATATACGAGGATCGATGAGTTTATATAGCTGAGCATGTAAATATTCACAACTTTTATTTCGTCGTGTTTATTGTACAATTTTCAATCGATATTTTTCCTCTTTGAATACAGTTCCTTAATAAATAAGTATACAATGTTAAAAATGTTTTCCTCATCATTTGACTTCAGTAGATTACCATTCTTCTCCCACATTGGCTTACCAGGCACCTTATGGTCTGTATCAGACGTGGAGAGGCTAATATTGTATGATCATTTTCGTTGGAAATGGACTCGGTTTCTCGAAATCCTGGATGAGACCGCTTGCATTTCACAAGGCGCTAATACCATTGGGAAAGGTTTGAATTCAACTATTCTCCTTCCATCTTGCTTGATAGACTTGGCTTTTTAACTTTGGTATAGCAATCTGTCTTGGAGAAGAAAACTCTGAATTCAAACCTGTTAAACTCTGCTTTTCAATAGCTAGTTCACCGGGGTGCAAGGGAAGGCGCTATTGCTTTCTCTCGATTACTCCACTTACCCTTGATCTATACCTTGAAATGCTGAGTGTTAAGCAAAGAAGGATTAAGTACCATTTTTGTGTGTTTGGTAAGATTCGACCGGGGATTGAACCCCCCTCTCGGGACCATTGGCGAACACTCTATTATACCAATGGGCCTGCAATATATATATATATATATATATATATATATATATATATATATATATATATATAATTATATATATATATATATATATAATTTTTGTGTTTTAATATATTTAGCTGCATAGAAACAGAGATACTCAGAAATAAGCACGTGCGTGCTTGTATGTAAAACCTTGTATCCAATGTCATTTGTTGCACATATATTAGATTTCACATGCTGTAAAAAGTCTATCATAAAATGAACACTAACAAGCAAGCAGTTTGAACGAAAGAACAGATATGGAACAGTCAGAAAAATAGGGTAGTATTCATATATACATACATTCTTATATATGTCTGCACAATAGCCGTAACACACACACACACACACACACACACACACACACATGGACCCAAGTCAAATTCAATTTCTGGAGGTGGTATATTTTATTTAATAGCTGAACGGCTTAAACAAACTACTACGTTTTGTAAAAGTTGTGGAATTACAACATTTGGAGAATTTTCTTCTTAGTTTCTTGTATTTATTTTTGTGTAAATTAACTAATAACAGATTAAACGTAAAACATTTTGGGTTTCACAAAATGTTCCTTGAACAGACTAAATTAAATTATTTAGATATTATAATTTTTCAAAGCAGAAGAAAATATTATGAAATAATAATATTGAAGAAAAAATACGGAATTAATTGAAAAAAATCTAGTATTCACATTCAGTAGCCCCTTCTCGAGCTTTTAGGGTTGTATTAATTTTTTCAGACATGGATTTCAAAATTCATTAGTCGTTCTTCTTTGGTGGATAGAATCTTCTGATGGACCATTTAAAAAAATTCCGCTGTGAGTGTTTAATTGTATATAGACAGAGTTGTTTGCAGAGTTTATCATTGATTTTTATATGCTTTTCCTGAAGAAAAGCTTTAATTCCTTTTACTTTGTGACAAGATGCATTATCATCCTGGAAAATGACTTCATCTTCTCCAGATCAATTTTCTATTAATGGAAAAAGAAAATGATCCAAGATTCCAATGTATTGATACCTGAAATAATGATTGTCATCTTGCCAACTTCTCTAAATGACATATAGCCACATTTTACGATTGACTCGGGAAATTTATTTGTTTTCTTTATATGTTTTATTTGAACGACACGAGACAAAAGTTTCAGCATCATCGCCTTGGCCAATGCAAATTTTTAATTTATCAGCGAATATCACTTTTATCCAAATCTCCACACAACATGATTATTTCCCTTTGGCCCACTTTAACCTCATTTTCTTCTCTTTATATGGTAGTATTGGATTTCGTTTATCTTTTTCTCTATGAAATTGAATTTAACCTGAATGAAATAGGATTTGAATTCAGAATTTTCCTTCTTCTAAACCGACTGCCCTACCAAAATAATAATAATTATTATAATAATAATCAAGGCGTACTGGCAACACGGATTCCTTTGACTCTCTCTCTCTCTCTCTCTCTCTCCCTTTATCTGCCCCTATCGACAACTTGGTAAGTCCTCAAGATGATACCAGTGTCCACACAGAGCTGATAAATGTAAGCTTTTGATTGTCAGCCAACCCCGGTGTGTCAATACGAGAGAGTTCATAGGAAAACATTACTTATGAGTTGCTCCTCACTTCTTCAGCAGTCTTCAGCATGTTTGAAAGTGTATATTTCAGATGTAATATTGCAGGAGTTGAAGAATAACAAGAACGCTACAGAAATAGTTAAAGAAATTTGCAGTGTTTATGGCCAAAAGGTGTCATTACTGACCACGAAGTCCAAAGCTGATTTTCAAAGATTCTTTCTGACGATACGACAGTACGATATAAACCATGACCAGGATGCTCATCAGATCTCGATCAAGATGCTTTAAGAGATTTGGTAGAATGCAATCCGCACAAAAGTACACGAAAATTAGCACTTGACCTCAACACATCCAATTCCACAATTCGCCACCACTTGAAAAAAATAGGAAAAGTAACCAAGTCGGGAGTCCTCATACTCTTTGTGAGAAGGATAAAGAAGGTTGCATATTTATAGTGACAAGTATTTTTTCAAGTCAGAGAAAAGACTCGTTTCTCAATAATATTATTACAGGGGACGAACAATGAGTATTTTATCATAACGTTCAATACAAAAGGCAGTGCATTGACAAAGATAAGTTTCCGCAGTATACTTCAAAAGCGGAGCTTTATGGAAGAAAAGTTATGCTTTTTGCATGGTAGGATCACCACGGTATTATTTATTTGGAGTTTTAAAACCGCATGAAGACACTCACTGCAAACTAATACTCTCAAAAGTACCAAAGAGTGCATGGAAATCTTCTAAGAAAAATGCCCTGCACTTGTCAATAGGAGAAACGTTGTGCTTCTCCAGATAACGCAAGATCACATTCAGCAAGAATCATGCAGGAAAAAATATTGGATTTAGTCGGGTCTTTTCTACCCCATCCATCATATTTACCAAACCTTTCACCAAGTGATTTATATCTTTTTCGTTCTCTACAAAATGTTCTGAATAACAAAACATTTTCTCCGGAAAATCAGGTGATAATGTTTGCGGAAAATTTATTGAGCTCAAAACCAGCTGAATTTTACTCGTAAGGAATCAACAAGCTACCTAATAAATAGCGAAGGTAATTCAAAAGAATGACGAATATACTATTAACTGAAATTAATACATTATTTAATTAATCATGAATGAATTATATTTAACTAAAACGAGCATAATTTGTGACTCAAACCAACATTTATAAACACTTGCAAAGTGGAATATTTAAATCTTTTAGTAATATAAATATTCTCAAGTGATGGTCGTAGGCCGAAACAGGTCGGGATTAACAAATTTATGTATATAAATATATTAGGGTCTACTTAGACTATCAAAAGGTGCATATGTGCATCTGTGTTAATAGCTCGTGTAAATACTCATTTATATTCAGATGTGGTTTTGGGTTTATTGTGCTACGTAATACCTCCCACTAACACCCTCAGCACTCTGGATAGCGGATGTATCGGATATCGGCAGAGGTTTAATTTGCAGATGAGTTGTCTAAGTTCAACTTTGTTTGAGCAAGCCTGAGAAACTGTACGAAAAAATTGAAACCAAATGGGCGCTTGTTAATTGCAATAGGCAGTCATGTGGGATTTGAGTGATTTGATTAGATAAGGAAAGGGAGTTGAAACTGAAATTGCAAAGAGTAAAGTCATGTAACTTAGGGCTTACACGAAACTGTTTTCTATTAGAACGGGGGCAACCGATTATAAATGAAGGCTCTTTGCTTCTGTCGATTGAATGCAATCACATTACATCTTCCCTTTTTTGGACGGGTCCGAAGAAAAATGTCGCATCGGGAAATAAATGTGGCTTGTTTTTGTAACTAATGTTTGCCATTCCTTCTTGCAATCGGGATCAAGTGACAACGTTTTCGCTTCAACATTATAATTGTATATATGCATAAAAATCATGTTTTACGACTATATTCTATATAATATATCGATAACATAAATTAGTCGACTAGTCTGGCAAATGGGCGCAAATCTGAAGCTCTCAGGATCGAACTCGTTTGACAATTGTCATGGTCTACTAGATGACCTTAATAACATCTGCATTGAACAAAAGCCGAGAAACCATTCCAAGCTAAACAGGTCCCCTTTATTTTATATGCCTAGTCGGCTGGGGCTGTAGAATACACCGACTGCATTTCTGCAGAGGGATAAGACCCCCCAACAAGTGTCCTGGATATGACACTAAACAATCTGATGGTGAGGTTTCAGTGTTGCTGGAGCTTTGGGGAATGCGGAGTACCCCTTCATTGCCATCACTCCTGTAGCACCTGATAGGGTTCTAAAAACTATACTTATACAAAACTAAATTGTTTGAATTAGAACTGTTTGATTAAACAGAATAGCTTGAACTAGAAATGTTTTGACAATCAAAATGAGTACTTATGTTAAAGTGAATTGTTTGTTATATTGTATAATATGGATTTGGCATTAAATAACCTACAAAGGTTGACATGCCCCCTCTCCCCAAAGAACCCCCCCCAAAAAAAAACAACCAACCTACCAACCAACCTTTATTTTATGATAAAATAGTTTTTGTGCTCTAAGATTTTGATCATTTTCATTATATATTCATTGATTTATATATTTATTCTTATTTTTGTAAATTATATCGCTGTCTCTAACGATAAGTCATGGTAATCTTTCGGTGGTTATTTTTCATTTTTATTTTCATTTTTTTTCAAGAAATATTATTAAATCTGTCTGTCGTTCTGAAAGAAGAAAGAAAAAAGAGGTCATGGTTAAGAAAGAAAGAAAGAAAGAAAGAAAGAAACAAACAAACAAAGAATGAATTTTGAGGAAAGAAATAAATAAAGAAGGAGATTATGGGTTAAAAAGAAAGAAAGAAAGAAAGAAAGAAAGAAAAAAGCTTATATAAACAGCTGAGAACACTCCATCATAATCCCTTTTCTCCCTTTCCGTTTTTTCCTTTCAACTTGGTTTATTATTATTATTATTATTATTATTATTATTATTTCTTTCGTTTTTTGTTATTCGAACTTTATTCCGGCTTTTACCAGTTTTTAATGTGAAGCAAGTAGTCCTCTTCTTCGACCAGCCCTTAGGGACTTGCAAAAAAATAAACATAAAAATAAATTCAAAATAATAAAATAAAACGATAATGGATAGATACGGATCGGGAGAAAGGTCAAGAGAAAGTGAAAGGGTAAAGAAAGAGAGGTAGAGACAGAAACAGAGAGAAGACAAGGTAAAAGTAGAAGATGAAAGATACGGGGAGAGAGAGAGAGAGAGAGAGAGAGAGAGAGAGACGAAGACAGAAAGTAGAAGGAAGGGAGCTTGCCCCAATTTCACTGAGTTTGAGATGACGTGACTAGGCGCGACGCTTGCATGGGTGTTTTCTAACAATGTCTGATTTCTATAAATAGAAATTTGGCTCACAAACACATGTAGAAGAAGAAGAAGAAGAAGAAGAAGAAGAAGAAGAAGAAGAAGAAGAAGAAGAAGAAGAAGAAGAAGCTGAACAGATGACAAAAGTGTTTTGTGTCAACAAATAGAATTTTTTTTCAAAAAGTTCCTTGCCTGACACATTGTTATGAGTGGAATTTTAACTGAAATTTTCACTGTATGATATGCCATGCATATGATCAGTAAAGAGAATACATGAAAATAAATATTTTTGCGCTTTTTAGTATTTAGTTAATCTTATTAATTTATCTTAGTATGACAGTTGTATTCTATTACTAACGCTAATATCAGTTCCTGGATGTGCGCTTAGCGTAACGACAATCTCTATAGGACATGGAATCTGCAAGTCGAGTTCAAACCTGGACGAAGCTGTTTGCATTTCAGTTCGCGCTAATTCCCTAATGAAAGGTATGAATCCATTTATTCTCTTCGCAACTAAGATTCAGTACTAGGACAGACTAGGTTCTTTACACTTGGTTAGGCAACCAATCTAGGAGAAGGAAAACTCGAAGTTCGAACCAGCTTTACTCTACTTAAAAATTGACTTTGTGTCACATCCTTGGAGCTAATCGCTTTGGAAAAGCTATGAATCCTCCTTTTTGACCACAGCTATTGGTAAATAGTTGGGCAAACTGTGAGCTCTCTCTCTCTCTCTCTATATATATATATATATATATATATATATATATGTTGTATACATATTTTATTGAAGATAACAGACAGAGGATTGGTGTTTCATCTTTAATTTTTGGCGACCGAGATGTTTCAAATGTGGTTGATGGCAGTTCAAAAACTGAACACGGAACAAATACTGAACTCGAAAATACGGTCGTGCCCACGTCCTCGACAATGACCAAAAATGGTCGAAAGTAGCCGTACCTGGACTATACTCTAAGCAGACTTTATATATATATATATATATATATATATATATAGTATACTTAGTCCAGTTAAACCGGAGTTGGGAGTAATTCCATCAGGACAAGAAATTATTCATGAATGAATAAATTTTCCTGGTAAAGAGCTCAATGTACCAATAATACAGAGCAATAATTTCTGTAAAAAAAAACAAAGAAACCAATCACAAAGGATTTGTGATTGGTTTCGTTGTTTTTTCTTAAAGAAATATATATATATATATATATATATGTGTGTGTGTGTGTGTAATAAATATTAAGTTAGGATATCGTCGGAATAGTGTCCACTGCGATTGGTAACTGTCAGTTTCTCGCCTATGCGATCTAATATATCTTGATTCAATGATTGTATAGGCAAGAAACTGACAATTACCAAGCACTGTTAACTGTCTGGATAAGCTATCCTATCTTATATATATATATATATATATATATATATATATATATTTCCTCGTCATTTGTAAACGAACAAAAAGACGCATACATACAAATGCAAGTACATACACATGAATTTTGAATCTGTACGAAATGTACCCTACAAACTGTCGTAATTGCCTAACGCTACGCAGCTTACCGTTGTTTATTTTATCATCAACAAAATGGAGCCATAATACCATTTATTACAACAACACTAAACCGCACGCTTAGTTGCAAAACAATTTTTTCGCTTTCGTTTCACTTATGGGTTGATTGCAGACATACACTTTTCGGATACTAAGTAAAATATATATTACCTACTTATTTCGGTGTTTATGCGTATTTTTGTGATTTTACGAGATGTGAGGGCATATATATATATAATGATCATTAAGTTTTAGTGATCCTTATTTCTAAGTTGGGTGATTTTATTTTTATTCCTTCTGCTTTTTGGAAATTTTATTTCTTTTAAAAGATTGTTTTAATATCAGTTCATAATTATTACTATTATTAGAGTTTTTCGCATCAGTTTTAGCTGATGGTCTTTCACAGGGGTTTGAGAGGTAGCAAGTCTCCTCAAGTCTCCTGGACTCTTCTCAGTATTCTGTCCGTTCTCAATAAGGCTGTAGTTTGGATGGTATCCACTCGTCCTCTGACTTCCAAGTCCTCAAGTCCCTTAAATAATCCTTTAATAACTGTACCACAAGCACCAATCACAATTGGTATAATTGTCACTTTCATGTTCCATAGTTTTTTTAATTCCCTAGCAAGGTCTTAGTACTTATCCTTCTTTTCACATTCTTTCAGTTTTATTCTGTGGTTTTCCCGGACAGCAAAGTCCACACTCTTACAAATTCTTATAAGGTCTGGTCTTCAGGCCAAGATCAGGTGATCCGTCTGTATGTCAGAGTCCCATAGGAGTTTATGTGTGTTATTTTTTTGGACAGATGCTGGGTTGTGCATATTTCATTTGTTTGTATTTAAATTTCTTGCACATCTCCCAGTGGGTCACCTTGCCGATCTATGGTTAGATGTCGTTTGCTACTTTTCATTACTAGCATGGCACCATTTTCTATGCCAAATTCTATTCCTATGTCCTGACTGTATATTCTAACGGTGTGTATTAGAGTTTCCAGTTCTTTTTCAATTTTTACAAATAGTTTGATGTTATCCATGTGCATTAGGTGATTGATCTTTTCCTGCAATCTACTAAGTTTGTATTCGGCTGTGCATTTTTAAGTATGTGGTTAAGTGGCATCATGGCAATTATGAATAGTAACGGTGATAGTGCATCTCTTTGAAAAATGCCTCTTTGGATCTTTGCTTCAGCTAAGATTATTCCTACATCCTATCAATTCCACCTTTGAGGTTTTCATGGTTTTCTCGATAAAGTTAATGACTTCATCTGATATTTTGTACATTTTGAGGTAGTTTATTTTCCTGCTTTGCGGAACCTTATCATATGCTTTTTTGTAATTAATACAGGCCATAGCTAGATCTTTCCGTCTGGTCTTGCTCTCGTTTAGGATGTGCTGATCTATGTAAAGTAACTCTGTTGAGCCTCTGGATCCTTTGCAGTATCCTTTCTTTTCCTCAGGGAATAATCCGCAGCTTGTTAGCGAGTAGTAAATCTCTTCCCTCATTTGTGCTGTTAATATTTTCCCCCATTTTCCGTAGGCAAGTTATGGGTCTGTAGTTGTTTGGGGTGGTTCTTTTGTTTGGTCCTTTTGGATCAATGTTATCTTTCCTTTCGTCATCCATTCGGGTGCTCTGTGTAGGCATTTATTCATTTCTAGTGCTAGTCTGTCGTGAATAGAGGTGATAGATTTTTCTTTCGTTGTTTTATAATGTCCAGTTTTGTCTGTATTGTTTTAGCCTTTGTTGATATCTCTTTAATCTTACTTCTTTCGCCAGCAATTTCTGATTTATTTCCTTAAGTTGTATTGTTATTTTTTCTTGTGTTGCTTTTTCCTTTTTGTTCCTACATATTCCAGTGTCTTTCCTTTGTTTTATCATTTTGGCCTGTTTTCGTAGATTTTTTTTAATCTGCGTTTCCAGTCGAATTTCCCATCCTGGTTTTGATTTTTTCTTTGTGCTTTTTTGAGGGGATCCCAGTTTTCTCACAAACTAATTTCGTTCCTGCATAGATTAGTCCTGTTAATTCGGCTATATTATTCGTTGATATATAAGGTAGTATTTGATTTATTTTATTCGTTTCCCTTTTAAGTGGTCTCCATTCTATGTTTCTAAGTGATGGTAAAGTAGTTTTTTCACTGTTCATAATTCTCTTTAAATTTTCCAGATTTACCTTTTGTGCTTGTATTAGTGTTTGTTGTTTGTTTGTGTGGTGTTTCCATTTTCCGAAGTTGGCCGTTCATTTAGGTTGGGCTGTTTTTGTTTGATGTGTCCGGTACTTTATTACTTCCTTGCTGATTATTTATTTTTTGGTGTATTTCTAGTATTTCAAGGTCAGAAAACTAACCTTTCTTTATTATTGTCCTGACTTGATCAGCAAATCTTTGACTTGTCTGAAAACTAGCACATTCTTGCCAGATCTATCATTCTTTTCATATATCCTCTTTATGTAGGGTTGCTCCTAAAATAACAATGAAGTGTAAGTTGGTTGTCTTTCCAAGTCCATGTTTTGTGTTTACGTCTCTGGTTGGTGTGGTTCCTTAAATCGTCATTCATGTACCTGAAAAAAAAAGCCAGCATTCGCAGGATGACGATTCGATCTCCCATGCAGGCTATCAGGAGAGCACCTGCCGATTATGACACCTAAGCCTGTTGCCTGGGTCCCATGTTGCGTCATATTTTGTTTCAACATTGGTGGTATATTGTGGCTATACTAGACCCAGGGGTTGTTTATTATCTGCGCGTCTGACACAGATGTGACTGAGAACAGCCACAGTGACTGTTCATGAATAGCTAGTCACAAAAAAAAAAACAAAAAAAAAAAACAAGCCATAAGTTTTAACTTTGTTAAAGTCCATTAACCTATTTTTCGTTGTTTATTTCTTAACTGAGGACCTTAACTAGCTTCAGGTGTTCCTGTATATGGTTTATATTTACTGTCCTATTTTGAAACTTTATTTCCGTAAAAGTTGGTCATATTCTAATAAATACTAAGCTCCTGATGTTTTTCCAGTTATATGGAGGACGGTAACTGTTCTTATTAAAGCTTAGATTAAGAGTAGTCATAGATGATATATATAGAAATTGCGGTGGCAATTTAAACAAATCAATTTCATGATTTCGAAATAATTTAGCCGAAAATAATTTGAGGAATTAAAAAGTCTTCATTTAAAATACAACCATTCACCAAAAGATTTTACGAGTAACGAAAAAATTCAATGTTTTTTAATAAAAACAGATTCTACTGACCCAAATTTCTTCGAAAACCTCGCAGTAAGGATTCCTTTGATTATTCTGGTTATTATCATTATCATTATTATTATTATTGTCTCTTTTAAAGGTTTTTCACACCAGCGTTAGATGATGGTTTCTCACTGAAGTTTGAGTGACAACAAGCCTCATCAAGTCTCCAGTCCTAGTAATAATCCGTTGATGACTGTACAAAGAGCGCCAATTACAATTGGTATTATCGTCACTTTCATTATTATTATTATTATTATTATTATTTACTCCTTGAGAGTTTTTCCCATCAGCTAACGCTGATGGTCTTTCACTGGAGTTTAAGTGACAGTAAGTATCTAGGACAAATTTGTATTACATAGGAATACTTAATATCGTGTAACTGTAACATCGTGTAATATCGTGTAACTTAATATCGTGTAACATTTTTTGTGTAGTTGTTTCTCAAGAGTGTTTTACTCTTGAGAAACAACTACACAAAAAATGTTAATATGAACGTACATATGATGCCTTAAAATCTTGGCAAAAATAACCGTAGACGGTTTGTTGTTAAAATCAATCATTCAATCTAGATATTATTCATTTTTTATATTGTTTTCTATTTTTTAATATTTCTTTTTTAATATTATATCTTTGATATTATTTCTTTCTTGATATAATTTCTTTTTTTCTTTTTTTAGATCTATTAAGAGTTTTTCACATCAGCCTTAGTTGATTTTTTATTGGAGTCTAAGCGACAGCAAGTCTCCTCGTGTGTCTAGGAGTCTTCTCAGTATTCTGATTGATCTCAACAATGCCGTAGTGTAGATGGTCTCAACTTGTCCTCTTATCTCCAAGTCCTCCAGTCGTTGTACTAATCTGCGTGACTGTACCGAGCGCACCAATTACAATCGGTATCACCGTCACTTTCATGTTCCATAGTTTTTTTCAGTTCTCTAGCAAAGTCAAGGTATTTGTCTCTCTTTTCGCTTTCTTTCAATTTTATCCTGTGGTCAGTGAGGAAGGCAAAGTCCATTATTCGGAAAGTTCTCTTTTTTTGTAGCTTATCACTCGGTCTGATCGTCTGGCATTAATATTATTATTTCGCGTGACTTTTTCACACCAGTGTTAGCTAGTTTTTACTGGAGTCCAAGTGACAGAAGTCACCTCAGATCTCTTTTCAGTATTTAGGCCGACCTCAACAATGCCGTAGTCTGGATGGTCTCTGTCCGTCCTCCGATTTCCAACTCCTCTAGTCCTCTTACCAAAACTTTGGGGACCGTTCCAGGTGCACCATTTACCATTAGTATTACCAACATCTTCATGCTTCATAGCAAAATCTAAGTATTCGTCTCTGTTTCTATTTTCTTTGATTTTCACGCTGTGGTCTGCTGGGACGGCAAAGACCACTAATCGGCCGGTTCTCTTTTTTTTTCTTTTGTTAACTATCACTAGGTCCGGTCTTCTAGAGAGGATTAGGTGATATACTTGTATTTCAAAATCCCAGAAAATTTTGCGTCTCATTCTCTGGCAGTATGGTGAAATTTCAATTATTTGCACAAATCCTGGTTGATCACCTTCCTCACCCAGTCATGTCTCGTCTTGAGAAGTTTGTGCATCTCATTCTCTTGGATGGATTCTTCGGTTGTGCATATACCATTTGTTCGTACGGTCAAATAATTTTTTTGCACTACTCCAAGTGGATTGCCTTCCCTACCTAGTCGTGTCTAGTCTTATACTCTTTTTTGTATTAATTTACTGCATTTGCTTATTATATGATCGATCGTTTAGTCTCTATCACCACATGACCTACACTTGTTTTTTTTTTTGTTGCGTCTTATTGTTTCTTTAACGTAGTTTGTCCTTATATCGTTGTTTTGTGCTGCAATTAGAATAGATCCAGTTTCTCGCTTAAAGTTTCATTTCCGTAGCCAAGACTTTTCGAGTGAGATTTCGCTTGTTTGTCTCTTGAAATATCCATACATTTGTTTTTCTTCCCGTTTCTGTTTTCTAGTTACTGCTATTTGTGCTGTTTCTGGCCGCTATAATAAGTCTTTCTTTGCTTTTTTTCGTGTAGTCTTTGAGTCCTTGTTTTGATGCATCCCCGCAATTTTCAATGCTGGCTTCCTCCTTCTTTTCTTGTATAGAGTCTATATATGTGATCCCTCGAATGTAAGGCCTTATGCATCGTCATTTGTTTTCTTGTTCTCTGGTCCATTTATCTTCCCTTGTCTTTTTTATGAATTGTCCCAAGTATCTTACAAGGAGGACAGCCTAGGTGTTTTATTCCTTTGATAAGATTCCTGCTGTAGAGCACGGTTTCGAAAATTTTTCTCGTTCATTTGAGATACTCATTTATTTTTTTAATTTCATCTCCGCTTATTTGATGGTATCTGCTTTCAATATTTCCTTTTACCCTTTTCTCCGTGCGTTCTGATTTTTTTTTCTTGATTTGGCAGTTTTATTCCTTCTATTATCTCTATTTTCCAAATTTTGATGATAAGCATAGCAGTTTTCAAGCCAACTTCCATTCCTATATCCTGGCTGTATATCCTTATTACCTGTACTAAAGTCTCTCATTCTTTTTCAATTTTTGCAAACTGTTTGAGGTCGTCCATGTACATTAGGTGATTGATCCCTTCTTGCTATTTAGTAAGTGTGTTGGTCCCAGTGCATTTTCTCAGTATGTAATTGAGTGGCCTCATCACTCTTACAAATGATAATGGTGAAAGTGCATTTCCCGAAAGTTATTTCTCTGGAATTCTACATCAGCTAAAGTTTTTCCTCCTGCGATCAATTTTACTTCCCATTTCTTCATAGCTTCCGTGATGAACTTAATAATTTTGTCGGATATCTTAACATTTTTAAACAGTTCATCATCCAGCTTTGCGGGACTATATCGTTGTCAATCCATGTCATGGCTAAATTTTTCCGTCTCGTTTTGCCCCCCTTGAGGATGTGTTGATCAATGTATAGTAGTAGATCTCCTGTTCTTCTTGTTCTCTTGTGCCATCCTTTTTGTTCTTCGGAAAACAGTTTGTGGCTTAATAGCAAGTAATAGCTATCTTGCCTAATCTGTGGTGCTAGCATTTTCCTCATCATAGGAAGATACGTTATTGGTCGATAGTTATTGGGGGCATTTCTTTTTTGTAGGGTCTTTTGGATCAGGGTAGTTTTTTTTCCTTTAGTCATCCAATCAGGTATATTTGCTTCTTCTAAGCATCTACTCATTTCAAGAGCCAGTCTTTCGTGGATAGACATGAATTTTTAAAACCAGAATCAATGTATGCTGTCATTGTCAGGCGTTTTCCAATTCGATACTTTTTTCAGTGTTGCTCTGAGCGATTCCAAGATTTCTTCTTCAAGTTCCTGTAATTCTTTTTCCATGTTATTTATCCATTCAGCCTTTCTGTTATGTTCTTTTCGTTTCCATACTTTACTCCATAATTGTTTTGCTTCTTTTGCCTCTGGTTGTTGGTATGTATTCGAGCAATCTCCTTGTAGTTGTTAGTAGAATGTTTTTTCGTTATTTTGCTTTGATTGTATTGCTTGGCCCTGTCTCGATATCTTTTAAGTCTCCCTTCTCTCGCCAATTTTTTTTGGTTTCTCTCTTCACGTTGCATAATTAGATTTGTCTCTTGTTTTGGTTTTGCCTTATGATACTTTGATCCTAACATATTCACGTGTTTTTCCCCTTCCTTGGCCTCTTTGCTTACCGTTTTAATTTCTTTACCCGTCCTTCAAGCCTCAATCCCGATCCAGTTTTCTACTTTCTGTTCGGGTTCATCACGTATCAGACTAATTTCACCCCTGCATAGTTCCCCATGTTTAATTCAGCGATGATCTCCGTTGAGATATTTTGTAATAACTTGTTTATTTTTTCGGTTTCTACATTGACTTTTTTTCAGTCCTGGTTCCTGAGAGACGGTAAAGTAGTCTTCTTTTCAGTCATGATTTTCTCTTATGGAGTCTTGTTCATAGTCTTCCCTATTTATTTGTTGGTATATTTCCAATACCTCAAAGTCAGAAAACCAACCTTTCTTTAATATAATTCTGACTTGATCATCAAGTCTTTGACTTATTGTATCAAATAGAGCGGATTTGCCCAAATTTCTCTCATTCTTTTTTATATCCTCTCTGAGTAGGCTTACTCTTAAGATAACAGCAAAGTAGATGTTTGTTGTCTTACCTATTCCATTTCTTCTATTGGTGTCTCCGAGTTAGGTGGTTGATTGTGTATCTGAAATTAAAACAGCCGACTTTCGCAGGATTCCCGTCGTTTCCCCATGCTGATTATCAAGAGAGCACCTGCCGATCATGACACCCAGACCTGTTGTTTTTGACCCACATTGAATTATGTTTCGATTTGTCATTTTTTCATGGTTTCGCCAATGGCCCGGGAGACCTTGGTTCAATCCCAGGTCGAGTCATACCAAAGACTTTAAAAATGGAACTTGATACCACCTTGCTTAACACTCAGCATTATAAGGTACGGTTCAAGGGTAAAGTGGAGCAATCCTGGGAATGGAGTAGCGCCCTCCCCTACACCTTGGTGTAGTAGCTATCGAAAAGGGAGCCTTCGGTTCACCCTCGACTATGGTCGCTAACTTTACTTACTTATATTGTGTCTATACTAGTACCAGGGGTTGTTTATTATCTGCGTTCCTGACACAGATTGGACCAGGTACTTTTAAAAGTTAGATGACACTTCAAGGAGTCACAAAAAAAATTAACATATATAAATATGTGTGTGTGTGTGTGTATAAACTTAAATTCGCATTATAAGAACCATTATTATTATTATTATTATTATTATTAACATTATTAGCTTTTTTGTATTGAACACTATGTTATTCACAGCAATTTTAGATTTTAAACTGACTTTTTGTAGTTTTTAAACGAATGGTATTTGTTTTACACTCACGCACTCACACGCATATATATATATATATATATATATATATATATGTGTGTGTGTGTGTGTGTGTGTATGTGTGTGTATATATTTATGTTTTATTGACGTTACAATACAGGAGGGTGGAAGAGGACACAGTTGTAATAAAGGCTAATGTGTATTAGTGGATTCGAAATCGAAAAACTTACCTTCTCGCCTGATGATAAAAAAATCGTGAAACTGGCAGTTACAATCTATATTTACATTTTAACTTGTTTTCATGGTTTTTAAAAGTTACTCCTACCTTCCCTGCCTCCGTTTCTGTCTGTCTGTCTATCTTTCTATCTCTCGCCACGCGCGTGCGCGCACACACACACACACATATATATGATAATTTATAGGGCAGTAATCATGTTATATATACTTCTGTAATTCAGTCTCATGTCATTTGTAAAACGATGACTCCATCGTTCGCTAATGCAATTGGTTTAATTCATTTAAGTGCTCTCGTTAATGGGGCCTTATGCCTGATATGCCTTGTAACTATTTAGAGAGCCTACCATAGAACAACAGATAGCAAGTTCGTCTCACATTCTTAAACTCTGTCAGGAGTTTGACCCTCACTGAGTGTCCCTTTACTCTTGCGCTGTACCATTTTAGGACTCCTGTCTGTATTACATTGGTTTGCAAACTCGTTTCATGTACTATCACTGTTGTTTATTCGGATAATCTAGTACATCTTTCAGACAATAGTGACTGCATTTGCGTATAGATTTCGTACGGTAATGATCCAACAATTATGGGACAGATAGAGTACATTTTTATATATCTACATTACTTTTTTTTTCATTGTGTTGAGAAATTTGTTACACATGACGAAAATTTGAAGATTTGTTTCTTCTTTCTTTTTATATTCTATACTAGCTTTATTCTATGATAGTCTCTACCTGTATATATGAATTTCACGCACTCTGTGTAATGTTATGGGATAGCTGTAGCTATGATCTCCTACTTCTGTCCCATAATGGTTGCTAAATTTTCAAGTAAGTTCAATACATTAAATGGAACAACTATAATAAGACAGACGTAGACACGGTCTACGATCTTTGTCTCATTATGATGGTTACATTTGCAGAATAATTTCTTATAGTAAAGGTGCTAGCGATTATGGGACAGAGATTGTTGCACATTCACATTACGTATTTGATAGGAAATTTTTATACCATATAATTGTTTACAAATAATTTGCATTAAGAATAGTTACTTAAAACTATAATAGTTGGCTAAGCATTATTATTATTATTAGTAGTAGTTGTAGTAGTAGTAGTAGTGGTAGTTGTAGTCGTAATAGTATTCAAACCCTATAATAGCTTACAAATTATTGCTGTTAGAAACACTCGGAATTACATAACTGTATGCAAACAAATGATAATTATCAAATAGGAATAGTTACTTTGTCAATAATTACTATAATTGTGCATAAATTATTAGCATTAGACAGGTATACTTGAAACTATACAAGTGTATGCAAATTATTTGTATGAGAAACAAATAATTGATATCATATAACAGCGTCTGACACAGATGTGACCAGGTACTCTAGGGGTCGAATGACTGTTTTGGTATTCCTCAGCTGAAAAAATTCTGTAAAGATCAGATGGCGAACTCATAGAACAACTCTCCCAAGAAGATATACCAATAAGAATGGAAACCAAACACTTAGTCTACATGATGATGTTTGGGATGGTCACAAGCGATGGTAACGTTATGTCTCTATTCATCTTCTCACATCTTCTGAAGGAGGTACTCCTCTCCTGGATCGAGTGGAGGGTCACTGGAGGACACTACCGCAAGCAACTCAACTCTGCACCATGCCACACAAACAGGAGAACCTAGTGTTGGGTGTTAAAAATCACACCACCCCAAAAATGAAGTCACCCAACTCCCTAGATTGCATCGCTCTTAATTAATATGTGTGTTTGGAACGGTCGAGTGATAGGCCAACAAAACTCCGTGCACAGCAAATATGAACTGAAGGCAAGGATAATGACAGCATTTATTGATTTAAACAAGGAGACCATCGATAAAGCTTGCAGGAGATTCCGAAGTCGTCTGGAGGCCGTGCTTGAAATCAATTGCGATTTCTTTAAATAAATGTAAATCTATAGTATGTCAAGATATTTTCATGTAATTTTGGTAAATTTATCTGAAAAAGTGAGATGCCCGTATCATTTTCATTTTTGCCTAATTTAGACGACCATTTATCCATCGAACCCTGTATATTGCCTCCTTGCCTCCATTGATATCTTAAAGACGAAAAAATTTTAAAGAAATATTAAGTTTATTGTTACAAGTTAAACCACAAAATGCAAACATTTTCTTCTTGTACTGCTTTGTCGATAAATTTCTCTAAAACTAAGTCAATTGTATGTACTTACGAAACCCTGCACCCCGAGCGGAATGTGACACAAGGTCAATTTTTAAGCGGAGTAATATAGTTTGAACTCAGAGTTTTTCTTCTTCTTGACAGATTACCTAAGCAAGGCTAAAAAATGTCCATAGTTTTGGGGGATATAGATTCATGTCTTTCTCAAGGACACTAGTACGAAGGGAAATACAAACGGTTCCGTCTATAATTTGAACGCCGGGCACCGATTTCATTTCCAGCATCGATAATGCCCCCACTCCTAAGTTCACCCATCACAGGCAGGATGAGACACTATGTCATTTTTAAGCTGACTACATCTGCTTTGAATTCGGTGTTTTCCTTTTCTTGAACTTGTTGCATAACCAAGGCTAAAGGTCCTAGTCTCCCCGACTATTTACCAATAGCAGGTGGGGAAAGATGAGATAGATTCATGCTATTCCCAAGGGTATTAGCATAAAGTGAAACATAAACAGTTTCGTCCTGGATTTGAACACGAGTCAGCGATTATATTTCTTACGACGATAACCGTTACGCAATGTAAATTGTAATTTGTTGAGAACATCATTTTCCATTGACATGAGAATAAATCTGCTTAGTCGTTTTTGTGCTGTTTTCAACGTACGTACTTCTTGTTTAATCTTGGAAAATCTCCTCACCCACCCCCGTCGAATTAGTTAACATTAAGCACAAATAAATCCGCAGTGCTGTGATAATATTAGCGAATCCAGACGTTGATGTTGTCTATTACACGGCTGAAGTTATCAGAAGCTTGCAAAACTTATACTTTTATTCTGCATTCACAATTGAAATAACTTTTTATTTAATCTCTGGAAACTCTCGAGTTGTTTGTGGTGGTCTCTAGATTGCAACTTTTAAAGCTCACGCCTTAATACAAAACTAGGACTAGCTAGTTAAAAAATTGACCAGACCAAAAAATTGAACTCAGACAAGCTGGTATATGTGACAAGTTTAAAACAAGATGAGCAACATCTTCAACCACCGGCATTATGTTGTTGCTGTGACTGGAAGTTAATACCAGTATCCGCTGACACACATGGAAAAGGAGAAGGCGACAGGAATAGAAAACAACACTGACTATGGAGGGAAAAACAACAAAAAACAAAATGTAGTCTTATGGCGGTAACCATTTCCGTAGTAAGTGTTACCGAGAATGCATTTGTCTTAATTAGGACAGTGTTGCATTTTGGGGACAGCCCTCTATTTGCCAGCATCACCGAAACACTCCACCCGGATAAGTATATTCCTCCTTCCCTGCTTCTTTCTCGCAGGCAATAAATTTAATGCCACTGTCGCCCTAGAATTCGCATCGGCAAAAAAAAAATGTCTGTCTGTTTTTGTTGATTTCGAGTAGATGGAGCTGGTGACTAATTCTCTGTTTGGGACACACCTAAAGAGAGAAGGGAATCCCTGGCAAGTATTTGGGTTTGACGTTGCAGGGAGAGTGGCAGAATATTGGGGAGGTATGAGAATGTGGAATCTGAAAAAAGTGTATGTGTGTTGTGTATGTGTGTGTGTGTGTGAGAGAGAGAGAGAAAGAGAGAGAGCAGGGAGAATGGTGAAATACTGGAGACGAATAAGAATATGGAATCTGAACTAAGAGAGAGAGAGAGAGAGAGAGAGAGAGAGAACAATCTATCTATCTATCCACACACACACACACACACACTAGTTGACTTATGCAGCATAATCTGTTATAAGATTTAGATTTGAAATGTGTAGATCAGTATTTTTTCAAAAGCATCATTTAATAAACAGACAAAAGTTGTAATGCGAGAAAGGAAAAATAAAAATGTAAAAAAAACAAACAAACCCCCTAAGCAATGAAAGAAAGCTTTATTTGAAATTAATGTTTAGTTTACTTTTTTATTTACAACGTTGCATTTTTCCCCCAAAGGAGGGTATGCATAAAGATTCGTTGAGATGTAGGGTTCATTTCGGCAATATGTGTCATTATATTTCCGTGACGCAATACAGGGGAGCGATGAAAAAAAAAGAGAGAGTAGGAAGAAAGAGTCTGCACCTAATACACACACACACACACACAGAGAAATATATATATATATATATATATATATGCTAACTGACATAAATATGTATACAGTGGGGTTTTCATCAAATTATGTATTAAGTATATAAAGGCTGTGATGCAAGAAATGAAAACAAATTCAAGCAAACGTTTATTTAAAATCCGAATTTGCAATACTATTTTCTAGGGAAGTGAAAAAAAAAAACATGGTACATGGAGGTGACGATTATACCAATTGTAATTAGTGCTCTTCGTACAGTCACGAAAAGGATTGGTACAAGGACTGGAGGACTTGGAAATAACGGGACGCGTGTAGACTGTCCAAACTACAGCATTGTTGAGATCAGCCAGAATACTGAGAAGAGTCCTGGAGATTGAGGAGATTTGCTGTCACTCAATCTCCAGCGAAAAATCATTTGCTAGCGCTGATGTGAAAAACTCTCAAGGAACATAATAATAATAATAATAATAATAATAATAATAATAATAATAATAATAATAATTATTAGTAGTAGTAGTAGTAATAGTAATAGCAGTAGTAGTAATAGTAGTATCAGTCTTAAATGATGATTTAAATTCCTTGTAATTCTTTCTGGTGGAGTTGGTTAAATTTCCCATTTTAAAATGATATGTCACGTGGCTGCAATGAGTTTTAAAAAGATCGAAAGAACTTTTCTTTTAGTAAATTGAAAGTAATTTTTGAAAATAAATTTTAAAAAATCAAATTAAGAAAACATGAAAATTATAATAGAAAGCTGACATATTTTTCGGCTGACGTAAGATATCAGACTAAGGAATTTTTCCCTAAACCTGTTTTAAGAAAAAAAGTACTTGTCTTGTAACCTTGTTTGGTTGTGGGGACGCTGCTTATCTAATGTGTCTTGGACACAAATAGCATAGTTTGAAGTGGAAGTTTTCCTTCTCCTAGATTAGTTAAAGAATCCAGTCAACCTTATTTAACCATAACTAATACTATTAAGGCAATGTGAAATGAAAACAACTTCTTTCAGAATTAGAACTCGGGTCTTCGAGCTCATTTACTTTGACAATAACCGTTACATCACGAGCACCTATTTTTTTCTTTTCTTTTATTCTTTTTTTAAGAATTACAATATTCTTCAATCATGCTGCACCATTTTTTACGACAAAAAAAATGAAATTTGCAATTCAAACTCTGTTGTTTCACTATATTACGATTAATACATCTGAAACAGCCAATTTGAAATCTTTATAATAAAATATTCATGCAATAATCAGTAATTGTCGATTTTGTCATTCATTACCCCATCAAACACAAAGTAAAAAAACACCTTTAATTCTTTTGTAATAAAAGAAAATTAGTTATTATGTAGGTATCTTTAAATTAAAAATTTCATCTGTTTGATTACGTACAGCAAACAAATAAACAAACATTCTCTTATATATATATATATATATATATATGAGGAATGTTTTCAAGAAAAAGTGTTCAATGTCACATCATAGTTGGTTTAAAATCTAAAAGATATCATAATTATGAACACTATAATTTATGTTTCATATGGTGTGCCCAATTATCAGACGGAAAAGCGAGAAAAGTGGCCAGTCGAGAGAAAATAATATATATAACTGAGATCTTATACTCTAATTCTACTTCTAATTTTCAAGAAAATTCTTTTGTCGTTCAGTGTAATGCCGTACTATTTAGCCAGTTGATTAAAATTTTACAAAATTGAATCAATGAATTATTGGAAAGTTGGTAATGCAATAAAATATAAAACGAAGAGTGACGGAAAACCAACAAAGTACGGTGGTATTGTAAAACACTGGTGGGACGCTCCGGCTTTGTGATTATATATATATATATATATATATATATATATATATATATATATAGAGAGAGAGAGAGAGAGCGAGGAGAGAAACAGAAATATGCATATGTATGTATATATTTACCAAACCCTCCCCTTCAGCAGAATACGACACCAGCGGAATTTAACAGGTTTGAATTTAGTTTTCCTTCTCTTAGACTAGTTGCCATCAATGGTTAAAGAGACCAATCTACCCTACTATTTACCCATAGCTGGAGGAAGAATAGTTGATTCATACTTTTCTCAAAGGAATTAGTGCTACGTGAAATGCAAATAGGCTCTTCCAGTGTTTGATCTCGGATCACCGTTTCCATTTCCTACGACGACAACCGCTATACCCTGAATGCCACTACATTTCATGATCAGACTACTAGTGTGCTAGTATACCGATTGAATTGCAATTCGATACGTACTTACGTGTATGTATATACGTATGTATCTATGGGTGTGTGTGTGGGGGGTGTAGTTGAGTTCAAGATTGCTCAAGAAGAATCAGATTAACAATCATAATTTCTATCAGCAATACCAAATAAACAGACAGTAAAGAAGATAAATATTTAGATTAATTGCCTCAGATTTCAATGAGCATTGAGAATTTTGCGCTAATTAGGATCCAAATTTTAATTAATAGCAAAATAAGACACCCTTTGAATTACGGTTAATTCCCACTAAAAGCGTCGGTTCCCTTGTGATCGACAAAGTTAAGTTGCGATGCTCCGATTCAATATTCAAACAGGTGACCATTTAAGAGTCACATTAATCTGGTGTTGGTGTCACCTTTGTTCGATTATTTCATGCTGAAGATATAATTTTAAATTATTGCTTCCTCTTTGGTATGGTATGAAAATAAAACGTCACAATCATTTTAAATAGATAAACATTTTATATTAATTGCAAAATCAATATTTTAAAAGCCAACATATCAATGAGAAACTATTGTGAATATAAATGATATGAACAGTTATATAATTTCAAGTCTCACTATCTAATAATTTCTGAATAGACCTATTTATGGGACACTAACATTTACGGATCAGAGTGGACTCGGGTGTAACAGCAACAAAGAAGTGACCCACACTCCTCGAGTTCCAGATCTGGAGCTTTACCACCGGATGTAGTTTTGTTTCATACCTAGTCCACTCTCTTCGGGGGAGGCGACAGTCAGCGTAACAAAATCTAACAGACAGGACTATGAAACATATTGTGTCTGACTAAGCAAAGCTACATCAAATAACAAGAAGGTAATGACCTGATTTACGTTCAAGTCCCCCTTAAAGCACCGGCATTCATGAGATCAACGAAGTTAAGCAGCGATCAGCCTGTTCAGTACTGAACTAGGGGACTATTTAGGAGCAATAAGTACTCTACGTAACCTAGGGGATGTTTGTGTGACTAATTAAAGCTTTGTTAATAAAAGTAAAAAGTGAATGACCTTTCTGTGAGTGTGTATATATTTAGAAAAAAATTACAAAACAAGATATAACACTCATATGCAAATAGATTCGTATAACTCTCGTAAAAGCATTTTTCATTACACGGTAAAGGACCAGTGTTTTTATAAATAGTATGACCCATAAATAAGTATTAGGTATTATAGATATAAAGTAAATATACGAATACAATATCTCTTATAAAATAAGTACACTCTTATTTTATAAGGGATATTGTATTCGTATATTCACTTTAATACATATATACATATGAATATATCCAATTATGAACACCAAGTTCGTTATTTCAAGTTTCATATTTTTATTTTCATCCCTTTTCTCTGAGGAAGCAATTTTTCATCTTATGTCCCCGCGAACATTTGGGTTACACTCCATCTAAATTATAATGAATAGACAAATGAATATTTATAATTAAGAATGCCTATTGCATGAGTATATCTCTGCACTTAATGTTTCCTTGTTTGTTTCTTCTTTTTTCATTTTATTGTTTTCTTTTCAACTTTAATTCTTTCTTTACTTCAACACTCCAGCAATTCATTTCAGCAGATATTTTTTATGGATTTAATCATCTTTTTCTTTCTTTCTTTCTTTCTTTCTTTCTTTCTTTCTTTCTTTCTTTCTTTCTTTTATCTTATACCATATTATCTTTGTATCGACGATATTTCATGTCTTTTTCAGCTGTTAAATAAAGTGACGTAATATACTTGGTATTTCTTTCCTCTTGTTACATGAAAATATTCAGCAAACACTTCACATATTTCTGTTTACATTTACATTTCGTTATGGATAATTTCCCGTTGAAATTTTACTGATTTTTCTGGTTGGCATTTTCTTTGGAAAAATCTTTCCCTTCTAACATTTAAATAAATAAAATCACAAAGAAACTAGAGATGAAATGAAATGCAAGGTTCATTTCTAATGCACTCCACTTACAAACAATAAATAATTGCATTGTTTTTCGGTAATTTAATACAATCTGGCATTGATTTGCCATTCATAATATCCTGCTCATTTGTGAAATTAAAACAATTTTATATCAGGTTTTTCAGCATGAAAAATACATCCTTTTAATGTTTCTAGAGCTAAAATTCTCCCTCTCTCTCTTTCTCTCTCTCTCTCTCTCTCTCTCCCACTCTCTCTCAAACACATCCACCCCCACACACGCGTTTATGCACACATACAGAAATGCTGACCTATAGACATGCACATAAATAAAATCAACGTCTGAAGACCTTGAGTTTTTTTTTATCTCTCTACATTTTCATATTGTCGGATTTATTTCCACCTTTTCTCATATATATATATATATATATATATATATATATATATATATATATATATGTATATGTGTGTGTGTGTGTGCGTGTGTGTGTGTACAGTGACACGCATAAGGTTTGGATACATGTTATTTTCTGTTATAACTCTAGTTTATGTTCGCCATTTTGCCTGGTATTTGGTAAGTAATATCTCGTAAAGTTGTTTTAGTTGTATGTGGAAGGAAAATTAAAAACTCATGGTTGAATCATTTTTTTTTATCACAGTTCAAAATTATCCTATGCAAAAGTATTGGATAGATGACACTTTTTTCAAATTTCCAATCGAAAATGTGTATTTTTAAAATTTAAAGTCTTTTAAGACTTTAAATATTCAAATTTTCGATAGTATTGGAATGTTATCTCTGATCAATCAGAGAAGCACATAATTTTTTACGATATAGTGCTACTAATCAAAGAAATGAATCTAGCATTAAGTACAGTAGGAAATATCATCAGAAAGTAAAAGAAGTATGGAGACGGTACATTAAAACTTCCAAGAAATCAAAGACCGAGAAAAATAAATGTGCGTACTTCAAAGTGGATCAGCATAAATGTGCAAATAAACGTCTTCATTACTCGTTCTGAAATTAAAACTGATCTTGAGGGTGCTGGAATTAATGTAAGTAAGGATACCATTAGCAGAGCTCTGTATCGTACAGGCTTTAATTCAAGATCACCAAGAAAAGAAAAAAGTCTTTACTGAAAACAAAACATATCAAAGACCAATTAAAGTTTGTCGAAATTTATGAAAAGAAAAATATGCTGTTTTGGGAAAAGGGAATCTAGTCGAATGAAACGAAAGCTGAACTATTTGGAAGGAACACAGTGACAAGTATTTGGCGAAAAAATAGCACTGCCTTCAAGAAGCACAATACCATCCCCGCAGTTAAGTTTGGGGGTGGTTCCATTATAATATGGGGAAGCTTTTCATCCAAGGGCACTGGTGAATTACAAGTTATCCATGGTAGAATGAATGGTAGCGTGTACAGGGAGATTCTAGAGAAGAACCTTCAGAAATCTGCAACTTCTTTAGGAAATGGTCGGAATTTCGTGCTTCAACACGACAATGATCCCAAACATATCGCAAAACTTACAAAGGAATGGTTTGAAAATAATGGTATTAGTACTCTCAATTGGATTCAAGTCAGGAGACTGATTTGAATCCATTTGAGAATTTGTGAAATACTTTGAAGGTTAAAGTTCATCAGCGGAATCCACAAAATATCAAGCAATTAGAGGAATTATGCAAGGAAGAATGGAGTAAAGTAACGTTGGATCAGTGTGGAAAACATGTGGCTAACAATAGAAAGCGACTGGAAGCAGTGAAACAAAACAGAGGTTACGCAACAAAATGTTAAATTGATGTATCCAATACATTTGCATAGGGTAAATTTGAACTTTGATAAAAATAAATGGATTCAACAATGAGTTTTTAATTTTCCTTCCACATGCAACTAAAACAACTTTACGAGATATTACTTACCAAATATCAGGCAAAATGGCGAACATAAACTAGAGTTATAACAGAAAATAACATGTATCCAATAATTATGCGTGTCACTCTGTGTGTGTGTGTAGTTGAGCAGCTGTCTTTGATTTAAACATATTTGATTAAATAATAAAGACAAATTTTGTCTATAAAATTTTATCACGATCCTTTCAAGTTTCCCGGTAAGTGTCTTAGTTTCAGGTTGGAATTGGTGGATTAATTTACCAAAATTGTCCCGAGCGCTTTCGGACCTTTCATAGGCCATCATCAGAGGCTGCTTGTATGCATAAGGTGTGTTTTTTAAGAGTTTTTTGAAAAAGTTTAAGTTTGTGTGTGTGTGTGTGTGTGTGTGTGTGTGTGTGTGTGTGTGTGTGTGTGTGTGTGTGTGTGTGTGTGTTTTATTTCAATAACAAGATGAAGGTTTTAATAATAAGCTCTGTTTATAATTCTACCTTTTCCGGAAAATCAAGTCTTCTCATATCCCAGAAAACTGTCAGCATGACCTTCTTTACTGATCAATGTATTTGGAGCTTTTCCTTTACTGAGTGTTTCTCCTCGATTGACTATCTTTTTGACTCAACCTTGCAGTGGCAAACCCCTGTTGAACTCATTTTAAAGATATCTAGTGTAAAATGCTTCTCCGTACACATCACATATTTTTCTGTAAATTTCTCATTATTTGCACTTCTTAAAAAGGCAGTAAGTTTTGGAAATAAAATCAGTGCACTAAAATAATTTAAGCAACATAGATTATACTTAAATCTTCCCAATATATATATATATATATATATATATATATATAAAAGAAAAACCTTTAAAAATTACACATTTTTTTTAATATTTATTTCAGCAAACCCTATATTTTTAAAATGTTAGATCTGCATCTTCAGACAAAGAAATAATGAGAAATTTCTAATAAAGATTTAGAAAACCCACAAAATTCCGGCCACCCTATCTCCCTAACCCAAATTTCATTTTTTTTTTTCAATTTTATGTAAAGACCAGGCTATTTGTTTATTGGTTAACAAATAACATTCAATTCCTTTGTCAAGATATATAAATTTTTTACTTGTTTTTCCTTTTCACCTCTTTTTTATGTAATGGCAAACAAACTTTTAAACCCAAATGAAGGAAATAAGTAAAAAATATAAAATAAATTTACTCTGTAATTTAATTCATTATTATTTTATATTAACCTCTCTTTTGGATTTTGAATTACATGGATATTGTAGATAGAAAATCCGAAAATAAAATCGTTCCTACCGTCGGCTGACTTGGTGTTGGATAATATATATATATATATATATATATATATATATATATATATATATATATATGTGTGTGTGTGTGTGTGTGTGTGTGTGTGTGTGTGTTTAGCAATCTTTTCCGCTATGGTCAACATGTGACACAAAATCAATTTTTAAACAATTAAACTGGTCTGAATTTAAAGTTTTCCTTCTCCTAGACTAGTCGCCTAACCAAAGCTGAAAGACTTAAACTGCTCTACGATTTATTGTGAGAGAAGTGATCGATTCATGCCTTTCCTAGGGTTATTAGCACCAAGTTTGGGTGTTTATGTTTGTATAGTTGTTATCTCCCTTGAGAAATTAGAAGGATCAGAGTGAGAGTGAGTACGCTTTATTTTCATCTTTACGACTTAAAGTGGAAAAGACATTGCTTTATTCTTTAAAGTTGACGATTTTGATGTTACTGCACAAGCCAAAATCTCGCTACTATGTGCCATTTATTATATTACAGTAACATAGAAACAACACTAGGATAGAGACGATTAAAAACCGCAGCCTTTTCCCATTAAGATCGATATCGAGTCACATCCTATTCAAAGAACTTATACTATAATTGATTGGAATTAATTAGATAGATGAAGGAAAGTATTCTCTTATTTGAATTCAGTATTTATCTCCTTTTTGGAATATTAACACGAAGTAAGCTTTCGCGCTATTATTAGTTGGGATATTGGGTTTGAAATTGCTTTATTCTTTTAGTTAGTTATTCTAACACTAAAGGGCTAATAAATATTATGTTACGATGTGCCATTTTACAGTTTGACAGTAACCTCTCCATAAACGCAGTGTATTTAAGAAATATTGATATTATTTCGTAATCTAAATTAATCAATTCTCGTTCAAAAGATTTCATATTTTAACAGCATATACAGAAACAACTCAAAATTCTATTTTGAATGTTTAATCGCCTTTTCTTTTCCAGTGAATGACATTTCTATACCAGAAAAGAAAAGAAAAGCATTACACATTCAACATAGAATTTTGAGTTGTATCTTCAGATGCTGGTAAACTTTGAGCTCATTTGAACGAGAATTGGTCACGTTATTAGATTATGAAATGATATCAATTTTTCTTAAAAACTCGGTACAATTCAAATCATACCAATTTTTTTGAAACAACCCCTCTCTCTCTCTCTCTCTCTCTATATATATATATATATATATATATATAATATTTGCTTTTTAATCAGTTCAGAAGTGTGTTACAACGACTTAGTCAATGATTGGTTTTATTACTGTTACCCTATCGAAATGGAACTTTCCATCTGTGCCATAGGATGCCACAGGATGCATACGTAATATTTACACACATGTGTAAACTATGCCCATCATCTCATTATCACACATGCGCAAAGACATAACTGCATGCAATCGTATGACCTTAATAATTTGTTATTGGTGACAAAGGAAAGATTTCTTTCTCTTGTTTCCATTAACAATCTATTATTTATCCAGACCAGAACGTGTTAATGGATGGTTCATTTGATAAGATTATACAGGCAGACAATATTTCTTTGTCCACTCAAATAAGTCTCATATATCTATCTAGTCTATTACTAATATTCTGATTATATTTGGATATGCAATATCGCTCAGTAATGAATACAGAATAACCAATGTTTATTTTTGTTTAATAAAAATAATTTTTTCAAAATGTTGTATCGTCGAGATGAATGATATACAGAGAAGAATGAGTGCTTAATATATTTATTCAGCACCAGCATCCGGTGCCAACGGATACATACAAAAAAGACAAAGTACAATGAGTTACAAACAATTAACAAGAGAATTTACAAGAAATTGAGGAGGGTTAAAATGCAGTAAAGCCAAACGAAGTCACATCAGTCCGAATATTAATCACCTTATTAAATCAACGGTATTTGTCGCACGCCCCACCAAACGGACGAGTGTGGCACAAGGCCTTTTTAAGGTGGGTTCGGGCGCAGGGTCGTAGCCCAGACACGCCCGGCATTTACAAAATGCCGCGGGCCTCAACAGCATTCCCCTGAAAAGGAGCGCCCCAGGCGCCAGGTGATAAACCTAGCTCCTCCGAGGAGAGTGAGAGCCTGGTGGACGGCCCCCAGAGGCTCGAGGTATGTCAAGAGACGAGACACACTCGACCAGATCCGTGCCGCTGACACCACGGCCGGCCGGCCGAAGTGTGAACCATCTACTGGACCAAGCTCATTAAATCAATAGTATTTGTTGACCGTTCCAACAAACGGACGAGGGTGGCACAAGGCCTTTTTTAAGGTGGATCTGGGGGCAGAGCCGTAGCCCAGATGCACCCGGAAGCTCCAAAAATACTTCAGGTACTGGCGGCATTCCCCTAAAGGAGGGTCAAGAAGTGGGGGAACGTCCCCCTGAGGCTCGAAGTATGTCCAGAGACGAGACACACTCGACCAGATCCGTGCCGCTGACACCACGGCCGGCCGAAGTGTAATCCATCTACTGGAAACAGTTGATTGAAATCAACGGTATTTGTCGGCCGTCCCACCAACCGGACGAGTATGGCATAAGGCTTTTTTAAAGGTGGTTCTGGGCGCAGGGCTGTAGCTCAGACGCGCCCGGCATTCACTAAGATGCCTTGGGCCGGGTCGGCATTCCCGTAAAACGAGGCGCCTCAGGCGCCGGGCGATAAACCTAACCCCTCTTAGGGGTGTTAAACCCTTGGGGGACAGTCCCCTGAGGCTCGAGATATATCTAGACGACGGAACACATCAGTCGACCAGATCCGTGCCATTGACACCACGGCCGGCCGAAGTATGATCCATCTATTGGATCTAGTTAATTAAAATCAACCTTCGAAGTCTTTAATCGTAGGCTACCTATGGCTATGAGCCAATCCATCTCTTAGAGTGCTGAAGAGGTGTTTAGCTACTCTACAACACAAAACTGAAGGTCTTCATCATCATCATGATCAGGATCGTCATCATCAAAGTATGCTGACTGCACGGATTTCTTTTCACTCAATCACCATCCATCCCTATTGACCATTGTCCTTGGTAAGTCCTCTACACACAGAGCTGATGGGTGTAAGCTTTTGCTGATCAGTCAACAATGATGTATCCTTTTGTAGGAGTCCATTGGAAAACTTCGATTATTAGTTATTCCTTACTTCCCTAGCTGTGCCCAACGTTTTGCATGTCCTACTTAAATAGTTTTTAAGATGGTAGGTAAGTGGCCGAATAGCTGCAGTCGAGAAGGGTGCTACTTATAGGATTTATACAAATATTGCAAACTAAAGATACCAGGAATTTATAATTTCTAGTGGGACATTAGGTAATCAAAACGGATATCATTAATTATTATTCAGCAAACTCTATAGTATTCCACTCCAACAAAATTTCAGTTCTGAATTGTTGAATGACCACCGTTTTTCTAATTTCTGTTTTAGTACATTCCACAAGTACTTGGACGGTTGCGTATTCATATTTTTGGAGACAGAGTTTCAGTACTGTAAGGTTCGTAATAAAATAATACCTAACAATGTCCGTTTTCTTTGAATAATGTTTCTTGTGGAACATTATACAATCAAAACGAATGTTACAAACTATTATTCATTATCAAACTTTGCACTATTAAAACATTGTAAGTGAGAAAAAAAATCAAGTTTTGAAAATATACCTATGACCGAGAATTTTACGAAGCGGTGTACTTATTTTTGAACTACCGAATATTCATATTTTTAAATAAGGAGTTTCAATGCTGTTGAGTTTGGTAACTAATGATAATATCTTTTTTCAGCGTATTATATTCCTCTAGAAATAATAAAACCCGAGTATCTTTTTATTTAAAAAATGGAGTACTGTTAATTCTAAAATTTTCGTTATGGTTTTATATATATATATATATATATATATGAAAAACACTCTCAAAAAACCTGCTCGTAACACGATTTTTATTTAGTCAATACACTTAAAATGATCTAACTTACAGAATAAACCAATTTCCTGTCAAATTTGCAAATGAATGATACTTTTATTTGGTCATTATCTACCCTGAACATAATTTATCTAATCAACTAAAATCTTGATATCACAGAAATAAGTATGAAATCCTAATTAGAATCCTTTTCTTCTTTCTAAATTGAAGCATCAATATCATCATGGGTCGTTGTTACAAGGTGAACCCAGTGGGCTCACGAATCGTCTAGTTTATCATAAATCTCTTGATTCTTCCTCAACAGTTATTTACTGAACGCAAAAATAAATAAATGTTGATCTTTGTGTATTTTTATTTAAATTTATAATTTTCACCTGCACCATACCAATACGTTCAACTAAGATGACCGAAAATGGAACTGTACGAAGATATTTTTTGAAATGTACATAAATATAGATAAACAATAGAGCGAAGCAATTAGAAAATAAAGGTACAAAATGACTTCACAAAAAAGAAAAAAGAGAAAAAATACATTGATTGAAAATTCGAGTTCAATCTGGATTCTTTTTTTTTTCAGGTTGGTAACCTTGAGTAAAAATCTGCTGATGAAAGTTGATCGAGAATAAGTGTAAAAATGTTCACTTCCTACTCGTTTCTCAGAATTCACGTTTAGCTTAGTAATCTATAATTATCACCAAAGGGTTTCGTTGATTGTGTCTCGAAAGAAAATACTTTTCCTTGTTTGAGTCTCTTTTTTCTGCCCATTCGACGTCGGCTTTTTCTGAGTTTATTACAGACTATAAAGGATCAAACTTACCAGCAACGTCTTACGAAAGTAACTCGCTTTTTACTGTCACAATAAGAAGACGTTTGTTTAAAATTAAAGTTGAATAAAAACCGTGGCTCAGAGTTGAAAATGGTTTGTTAAACATTCGGCCTCTAGGACGTCACACACAAAAAAGAAAAAGTCAAAAAAAAGTCGATTGTGATAATAAACAAAATTCCTTATCATGATTTCCCTTCCATATGTCCGAACAGTGTCAGGTGAGCGTGACGTCATCATGTTGTATAAATAATATCATAGTATTTTTTATGCTTTCTTATTTTATTTTTGTAGTCTTAACAGCATTACGCTGTCCATTAATCTTGCAGGTTTCATGTAATTACCCTGAGGCTTATGTACACATTTGGGTTGGGAGGTGAACCCGGGCTGGCCGCATTTGGTTGCTCCGGAGTTTCATGAAGGGATGGAGAGTTCAGAAGATATGGGGAAATGTGCGAAGTCTCATTAGTAAAAACAACATCTGTTGATGAGTTAATGGCCGCTTTGAGGATGTGAAACACTTTTCCTTTCGATTTTTCTCCTGTTTTCTCCGGCCGTGGGAGAAGCAGGAAAGTAGCACATCTAACTCCAACATTTTTTTTAGTAAAACAATATACTATCACTGATACAAATATATAGAATGTCTGGTATACTTCTGGTTGACTGGGCCCAAAATTGATCCATTTCGAAAAAGCAGATTTTGATTAATTAATATTTTACGTTTTTATAAAATAGATATCACTTTGAGAGAAAAATTTTTTTTTTTCAGATTTTCACTGATGATTTTTGGCAACTTGTATCTCCATGTTATATTATCAATTTGATACAACTTTGTTGAATTGTTCATTCTTTATTTTCACAAACATCATATGAACGTTGTTTTTTTATTATCTTATACCTTCAATAATTAGTGGTGAAAGATCGCAACGAGATCCATTTTATGTAACCAGTGGAAATAAGGACTGAGTGCAAAGGCAGCAACAAAAGAAATTAATCACGTGGAAGACCCAGGAACTGTCAACAGACGTAAGTCACAAAACTGGTTCAGACGTTTCAAGGAAGGTGACACCAACCTCAAAAACAAACCAAGGTCAGAAAAACCTTCTATTGTGGAAGATGAGGAATTGCTTGAAATGGTTGAACAATGGTCAAAAAGAACTCGTACACCTCGGCAGAACTTGTTCATTCACAAAACGCTCTCAATTGACAACTCCATAAACTCAACTTTGTAAACAGACGCTGATGTACTTAAAATACGAAATACAGAAAAATTTTTGACTCAAATTGGTAATTTCTAGTCCGTCTTAATATATCAAAACTATCACTCTAAACTATTTTACCTGCTTTTTTTTTCTTTTTTCCAAGGAATCGATGGGTGCCTCTCGAAACGGAATATGTGTATCGTGCTTGGAGTTACAGTCTGCAAAATCTTCTTTCTTAAGACGTGGCTCTAACAGCATTTTTTTGATCAGGTTTATTAAATCATTATCTCATTGGTATTGGGTAAATGCATACAAGAATATATAATGGAGCTGAATTTTAATCAGGCATTCTAAAAGTATGTCAGTATTGTAAAATATAGATAGTTCGCTTTGGTTCAGTGCTAATGACTCCAGAATCATCATGTTTTTCATGCAATAGTTTGTTTATGCAATGATATGGTAAGTTGCTTTCAAAATTTAAAAAAAGTACAATATTTCATTGAAGGGCGTTTATGTAGTCTACACTTTAAAGGCTAAAAGCAATAATAAAAAGCGGAAAAATCAATGAGAAAAAAAAGCCAAGTTAGTTTTTTTTCGTCTCTGCCTAAATATTCGTATATTTTTTAGTGGCCAAGCACCAAACAAAAGCAACTGTTCGTTCTTTTTTTCCGAACTACAAACGAAATTGCACTAATTAGTTGATGTAAGTGGCCAGGGGTGACGTCATAAAGCAGATGGAACAGAGAACCGGATTCAGGAGTTTGCCTAGCAGCTGGGTTCGTTCTTTTTGGTGTACAATTAATAATAACAAAAAAGATAGGCAAGGAAGAGAAAAGACCCCGAAAGAACACCCATTTGTCTAAATATAATAAAAACTTATGCATTAATATTAACTGGGTTACATAGACATGCAATTATATAAATGTGTATACATATATATATAAGTATATGTGTGTGTGTGTGCATGTGTGTTTGATTGAATAGGACAGACACTTCGTGTTAGCCAATACTGTTGTTTGGTTGGTTGGGTTTTATGGCATATCAATCGTTGTAGGACATTTAATTCCAAATCCTGTTTATATATGCATACTTAAGATATAATTTATAATCGAATAGTTTGTAGGTGACATTTTAAACAAGTCAAAGCTCATTTAGTTACTCACAGTTAAACTGTTAAACAAATCTATTTCCTCGAAGCTCCAAAATTGAAGCTTTATAATCAGATGGTTCAGTATAATATCCAGGACACTCGTTGGGCAAGTCTTATCCCTCTACAGACATTTAGTTGACATTTTCTAACCCTGAAAATTCTGCTTTTGATCATTTAGTTGGCGTATTATTACACTGCCTACTCTGCTTTTCATCACTTCAAATCTTCGTATGATTTTTTGATGGAATGAATTTAAGAAGGTGCCGTATGTTTCCCAAGTACTTTTAACTACAACTGGAGCCAACTTTAGCGGAGCGAATGATAATAATAATACATTTACATAAAAGTAATAAAAATTCTTATATTTCATAAATTCCCCTCCCACTTGTTCTTCTGTTGATATATGATTTCTTATCTATATAATCAAAATAGTAAGAATCTTTGAGTATTTATCTGGTAAGAAATGGGGGTTCATAATTAAAAAGAAATTAGGCCTAAGTTGATTAAGTCTCGTAGATCAAAGCTCTATTCATATATCACTATATCACTACGTCTATACAGGATGAATTGTACTATACTCTCTGCAAAAAAGGACCTTTGTAGTCGCTTCAGGCTGAGCAAGTTATTTTAAACGTTATATGTGTATGGCGTTATAAGTGAGCAAGGAAAACGTTAATTTGATCATTCACAATGTTCAACAATATCTCCATAATTTTGTGGATTTCAAACGCAACACAATGACAATTCAGGTTCTTGATAATGACCCATGATTGTCGAAAGTACATGAACTGTAACTTGTAACTCATTAAATGATTAAAGATTATATCTGTCTACCATAAAAATCCTCCTTACAATGAAAGGTCAATTTTTAAGCGAAATACAAGTTGTTTTACTTCTTGACCAGTTGCCATACCAAGGCTCAAGAGCTCAGTCTACCTTATTACTTACCCATAACTTCACAGGGAAGAGAAGATTTCATGTTTTTCCTAAGAGAGAAGTGAAATGCAAGTAACATTGTCCAGGATTCGAACTTTTCTACGATTTTAATCGTTATACCACACACCGATATATATATATATATATATATATATATATTGGCTGTTATAACATTGCCAATTCTGACTTTGATCATTTAGTTGGCGTATTCTAACATTGCTAATTCTGTGTTTGACCATTAAGGCTAAAGAGCTCAGTCTATCGTATTACCCATAATTTAATAGAGAAGAGATGATTTCATGTCTTTCACAAGAGAAAAGTGAAATGCAAACAACATTGTCCAAAATTCGAACTTGTGTCACCAATACCATGATAATTGTTACACCACGAACCGACACACACACACACACACACACACACACACACACACACACACACACACACACACATATATATATATATAATTACACTTTGATGCACATGTGTTTGCTCTTTAATTACAGATGAGTTTTATTAAATAAAAAAAGCAATTGTTAATTACAAATCATAATTCTGTTCTACGAGAGAGAGAGAGAGAGAGAGAGAGAGAGAGAGAGAGAGAGAGAGAGAGAGATTGATTTTGGCGTGGAGAGGTGTCACAGTGAAGTCGTCACGAGGATTCGCCTCCTAACTCATGTAGTGAAAAGCATGTGCGTGGGTATGTGCTAGTTAGGTTTTACTTGACTTATTCTTGTTCCTTACTCAGCGTTAGGCACACGAAATACTGATGACACAAGTAGGAACGTAAGTGACTGTAACAGTATTCAAATGCAATACAAATTATTGTATTTCGAGATGTCAACACATTTCCTTATAGATCGAAGATATCAAAACTTTTCAAAAATTGGTTGGAGTGTACTTGGCATAATGGTGGTAGAGCTCGCTAGTGGCCCAGGAGACTGATCGAGTTATACCAGAGAAACCAAAAAATGGTACTTGATGCCTCCTTGCTTAACACTCTGCATTATAAGGAATGGATCAAGGATATGTGGAGTAATCAAGGGAAAAGAGTAGTGCCATCTCCTACACATCGGTGTAGAAGCTATTGAAAATGGAGCCTTTAGTCGCCCTCGAATACGGTCGGCCAACTTATTTACTTACTATATATATCATCAATTTGTACTGTCATCATAGTCTATCGCTCCTGGCTGGTCTTCGAGACAGCATCTGGTGTCCGATTAGAGCAGATTTATGTAAGATCTTGTTGGTCGGCCAGTACTGGTATGTCCATGCGTATGTGTCCATTAGAGAAAGTCGTTTATGAGTTTTTCCTTACTTCACCAGCAGTACCCAGCGTGTCTTGTTGGTCTTATTGGAATAGTTTGCGAGATGGGAGGCAAGTGGCCATACAATAGTTTTGTGAGAAGCTGTTGCCAGGATAAAAAAAATGGCTGGTAGCATTCTTGTGTAGTTTTCATTGGGCTTTTTCTTCATGCATTTCGTTAAAGTCCATGTGGTGCAACCATACAGTAGTACTGACACGGCGACAGCTTGTAAGAATTGTTATTTTATCAGAAAGATCGGGTTTTCATATGATCTATGCCTTCCCAATGCGTATGTTGACATCACTTTCAGTAGATGAGATGTTGCTGCCGAGGTATGTGAACTCGTCTACAAATATCAGAGGCTTAAAGAGGACATGACTCCCGCTCGCTTGGAACACATCAATTGTGTTTTATTTGTTGCTTTCCCCAGACTATGCTGTTGAGATTCAGCTTGACCAGATATATTTATGAGAAGCGCTAGATCATCTGCGTTGTCTGCATCAGTTATAGTTTCTGCTTTTTGGCATTTTCATTTATTAGACCAATTAACGTTCGTAATAGGTAATCTAGGAAGGTTACATATATATATATATATTTATACACACACACACACACACACATGCATAAATAAATAAATATATAAATTCACACACACACACACACACACACACACATATATATATATGAAACTTGTGAACTTATTCATATTGGAGACTAATTGAATTTCTTCCTGGTGAATACATTTTCTCTCGTAGGAAAAGATTAGTTATTTGGACAAAAACTTTTTTCTTTATTATCAATTCAAGCAATATTCAAATCAAATTCTTTTCATTTTGCTTAGAAGAAAGTCAAACTCATTGATTGATTTCAAAAATTAAGAAAAGTTTTTCCTTTGAAAAATTTCCCGCTTTTTATCTTTCTTTTTCTTTTTTCCCCGCCTTTTTCGTCGTCGATTTCCGTTCTTTTTGTCTGTTCTTATTTATCTCCATATTCTTCGCTTTTTGTTCTATTCTCCTCGCCCCAAACTATACATCTTTTTTTTTTCTTTATTTCCCTCTGACAACTTTGTAATCTTTTACCTTCCTTTTTTCTTCTCATTTTCTTTTTAACTTTTGCTCTAGACACTTTTTTTGGTCACTACCCGTCAGTTGTTTTTTCTTTTTTTTCTTTTATTTACTCTTTTTTCTCTAGTTTTCTTTTAAAATTTTCTCTTCGACCATTTATTTGTTTATTCATTTGTTGTTAGGGTTTTTTGTTTTTCTGTCTTTGTAATAAAAACAAATTTCTTTTGTCCTTTTTCCCCTAATTTGTATATAACTTCGATTTCTTCATTTTGATTTCTTTCTTTCTTTCTTTCTTTCTTTCTTTCTTTCTTTTTAAGTATTTATAGCAGCAGAGCTTTTTTATTTTCTTTCTTTTTTATTTCCTCTGGATGCTTTTTTTTCTTTTGTTTTTTTTTACCAATTCTTGCTTTTGAATCTTTCTTCAGAATTTTAGTGTTTTTTTAGGAATATCTTTCTTTCAGAATATCATCTTTCTTTCTTTCTTTCTTTCTTTCTTTCTTTCTTTCTATAACAGTTTTTATTTTCTTTTTCTATTTCTTAGATTTTCATAACACTTCTTTCTTTCTTTCTTTCTTTTTTTCTTCAAATTATCAGCCATATTCCTTTTCCCATCTTCTTCTCTTCGAACTTCCCTTTCTTTTAAACCATTTCTTCATTCCAACCCAGTCACAATATATTTTCTTGCTTGTGCTCTCCCTCTTTCTCTTTTCTTCCTCTCATTTATTCTACCTCTCTCATTCTCTCTCGTTCCTCTTTCTTCTTTTACCCTCTCTTCTTCCCTTCAACTCACTTTCTTTCTCTCTCTCTCTCACCCTTCTTCTCTTAGAATATCAAAACTTGACAAACACCGTCCACAATTCCTCTAACGAGTCCACGCCAACTCAAGAGAAAAATCAGTGCAAAATTTTACCTGACACAAATTACCGACTTTTCATTCATCGTTCATCACTCTCTCTCTCTCTCTCTCTCTCTCTCTCTCTCTCTCTCTCTCTCTCTCTCGTTTGCTGCTGAAAATTTTTATGTATATATTTTTTGTCACGTATTTATTCATTTATTAATTTACAATCTGAGAAACGAGTCGTTTTTGTCATCTTTAATTTATTACCTCCATTTTTGTTTGTTTCCAACTCCGTTAATTGCAAAGAACAAAATTTAAAGAAACAACAATAATAAAAACAAACGAAAACAAAACGCAAACTTAAAATTCAAAGAAAAAAGTTTCAGGTAAAGAGATAACGACCACTGAACCCATAATGATGATTATATCGATAGCATTGATAATGGTAATTATAGCGCTCAAACAACATCAATAAAATGATCATATTGATCATAAATAATAAATACATCATGAAATAATAATAGTACAGAGTGTCGATAATATGACAGAACCGAAATCAAATTTTCACTGAAACAAACTTCAATAAAATTTGATGTATTTCCAACAAGATCTTTCTAAGGCAATCAAGGTACGACTATACAATACACTAATAGTCCCAATAGTCATATATCCTCATTGGGAAAGCCCTGTCGGTGGGGCTTAGAATATGCTTACTGCATCCTCTGCAGGGTGAGAGGAAGACCCCACTCCCTCAAAAAAGGATTGCCCAGGGTATGACTCTAAAACTACATCTGGTGGCAAGCCCCAATTATATGTAGCTCCGGGGAATCTGAAATACTCCTTCCTCACACTGACTGCTTGGTCCACTCTGACTCGGAGTGGTAGTACTTGTTAGGGCCCCATCTTTGGGTGAAATATATCTTATTGGAAATTATCATTGGATGAAAATAGTTGAAGACATATAACTGTGTGCAAACAAATGATTATTACAGATAAATTTTAAAAAATGTTAAAATAGATAAATGAAAAAAATACGATTAGAATGTTTGCTATAGAATGTTGGTAACAAAAATGGCCATAATTATAATAAAACTAACGAATGAATCAAAATGCAGCATTAAATAACTCAAGAGATAATATGCCTTTGAATAAACCAAACGAAACCAATCATCTCTTCGGGAGCTCTTAATAAATTATAAATGTGGGAAGCTATGTTGCTACAAGACCTAACCAGTTTTTCACTGTTTAAATAAAAGTGTTTAAAAATGTGTTTAAATAAAAATAAACGATAAAATGATTTTGATATATAACAATGACTTTGAAGTGTGTCTCACAAATAATTGACCAAATCTGGCTCTCAGCACTATGGAAGTCGATTACATCTCTGCAAACCAAAAAAGAGAAGTTCAATTTAAAACAAAGAAAATCAGGTTTTAATCTATATGAATAATTGGGAAGACTTTGTCTTTCCTCAATAGATGTCCAAGTGGTTTGAGTTAAAGTTACCAAATTTGCAATGCATTTTTATACTAAAATCATTTTCTATTCATCAATATTAATAACGGAAAAGAGTTTGTTTAATGCAAAGCTACCAAAACAAAGCGTATTTATGAATGATTGCCTCAGGATTATTGTGGGATTTTATCGCATCAAAATAAATAATACTAAAATAAATCGCTGACGTAGTTTGATCAAGTGGCACGAAAAGACAACTACAAGTATTTCAAACATTCATATAAGCGTGATTTTATAAATAGAAAACCTAAAGGACGACTACCAAAGCAAAGGAATGACTGAATAAAAACTATCTGTGCTAACAGCGGAAAGACTGGTAAAAATCGGAATGAAGTGGCGGTCTTAAATAATTAAATATATGTGAGATAACTTTGGGTGTTTATGCTTTTAATAATAATGATGATAATGATAATAATAGACGAAACACTTAAAGATATTATAAAAGAATGCAGTAAACTGTTACAAAAGTAATATTAGAGTTGGCCAGATTAAGTGGAAAAGGTGATCTATTGGGAATTGAGCAAGTAACTAAAACTTTTCCACGAAGATAAATGGTATACACGCAAACCAGAATCTGTCCGAGAAATGAAACGCATAAAATTCTTTGGAACTTAAAGATATAAATGGATCATCAAATCCGGGCAAAAAGAACAGAACTCGAGAAAGAAATGAAAATATTAAACAAATACTTTAGCTGAGAACTGAAAAAGATATTGAGCATAAAAGTGATAGTTATATCAAGTGTAGCAAGTGCTTTTGGAATGGTATCCAAAAATCTGAAAAAGTGACTGGGTGATCAGAAGAAAAATCGAGACCATCCAGATCACAACACTGTTAAAATCAGCTCGAATAATTAGCAGAGTCCTGGACACATGAGAAGACTTGTTGTCAAGGAGACTTCAGAGAAAACCACCAGTCAGAACTGATGAGAAAAATTTGTGATGAGTATAATAATAATAATAATAATAATAATAGTAATTCCTGCAAAGCGTAGAACACCGAGACTTATACGGTTTATTAATGTAGTGGTTTTCTTTTTGCCACATTTCGTATAAATGAGTTATTTAAAAGCCACAGAATTAGAAAATAAACATAGAATTGGTTAGTCACCCCAGTTCTGAAGCTCTGGGGTATGAGAAGTATCTCACCATTATCATTATTCTCAGGTCCACTCTAGCCTGGACTGATAGAACCTTTTTGGGTCACATCTATGGTTAAGATAGATCTGTTTAAAAATTATACTTATTCGAAAGGACCATGTACAAAAAGAAATCTCTTAAGAAGCAGCTTGGCAAAAAATGTAAATAAACGTGATTCCTTAACCTCAAGGTATAGAATAACTCTAAACCGGTTAACATGCCGTTAAAATCTTTCAATTGATTAAAAAAAAAATTGGTTAAAAATTAGGTCATTTTATATTTAATTCTGACGATTTTCAATTGATCTTTTTTTTTTTTTTTTTTTATAAACAACGGATATTTTCGCTTGCAGAGAAACAAAATCACAAACTAAACAATCAAGTATGATAAAAATATTAACAGGTTTGAGGGATTTATCGCTACACCTCCTAAGCGTTGATCCTTACCTACAACCCCGCAGCCACTTCTATTCTAAATGAGTCTTTCAGGTAGAATGCATCATGCTGTTAACTCCTTATTGAGTGGCCCTCTTCAGCTGACAGTCACAAAGATTGATGGCGATTTGTACGTTCACACAGAGCAAATGGATCGTACCCCATTAAGTCATTAGTGATGTATAATTAAGAGTAAAACATCCTGGACGGTGGGGACACAATGCAAATGCTGAGAGTGGGTATAAACATGCTTTACTTGTATAGAAACAAGATGTGTTGAAATAATAGTTTAATTGTGAGTTAGATATATGAGTGTGTGTGGAGTGGGTATATGTGTGGTATATAGTACGGTGCTGTAGGGTGTGGTGTGTGAGCATGGGTAGTGTGTTTATGCGTTGTATGTGTGTGAGGGAGAGTAATAGATATAGATTTGTTTGAACGAGATCAACATATATGTGCCATTGATGGTTAATACATTTGGTTAATTTTGCGGCATGTCAACTCTTGTTGGGTTATTTAATACCGAAGTCAGTCTTTTTGCAACTAATTACATAGCTTCATGTAATTAATGATTATAATCGTTTGTAAACATGGTTATAGTTTGGAGTTTAAATTTTTAAGGAAAATAGTTTGCACAGACATATGGTTTCAACTATTCCTGTCTAATATTAATTATCTACACACAATTATATGGTGTCATGTAACCATTCCTTTTAAATAATAATAATAATAATAATAATAATAGTAATAGTAAATGTAGGCTGTGTGGTGACAGAGACGAAACGATCAATCACATAATAAGCGAATGCAGCAAATTAGCACAGAAAGAGTACAAAACTAGACACGACTGGGTGGACAAGGTGATCCACTGGGAAATGTGCAAGAAATTTAAATTTGATCATATGAACAAATGGTATATGTACAACTCAGCACCTTTCCGAGAAAATGACACACATAAACTCCAATGGGACTTTGATATATATATATATATATATATATATATATATATATATATATATATATATATATATACGCATCACCTAATCTCGGCTTGAAGACCAAACCTTATAATAATCAACAAAAAAAAAAAAAAAAAAGAGAGAATTTGCAAAATTGTCGACTTTGCTGTTCCGGCTGACCACAGAATAAAACTGAAAGAAGGTGAAAAGAAGGATAAGTACCTCGACCTTGCTAGAGAATTGAAAAAGCTGTGGAACATGAAAGTGACGATTGTACCAATTGTGATTGATGCTTTTGGCACAGTAACGAAAGGATTATCAAAGGGCCCGGAGGACTTGGAAGTTGGCGGACGAGTGGAGACCATCCAAACGACAGTATTATTGAAAACTGAGTAGAGTCCTGGAGACTTGAAGAGACTTGCTGTCACTCAAACTCCAGTGAAAAACTATCAGCTGACGCTGATGTGAAAAACTCTAAAGCAGTAATAATAATAATGATAATAATAATAATACATGCCTATGATCTAGAAGAGTAAATTTGGACAATAGAATGTCTGAAAAAGTTTTAAGATATCCAACAAATTCATAAACTTCATCATGAAAGCCATGGAAAACGGAATAAACAGTGGGTGGATAAAGCCGAGCATTGGTGACAATCCAAAGAGGAATCTTCCTGGCAGACTCACTCTCGCCACTTCTTTTTTGTCAAAGCAATGATGCATCTCATAAACTTAGGAAATATTCAGTCGATTAGATATTTACAAAGTCACTGAAAGAGATTAATCACCTTATGTACATAAATGACATTATGACATTTTCCAAAAATGAAGAAGAACTAGAAAGACTTATACAAATGATAAGTATTCTAATCGATAGTATAAGTATTTCTAGTTCTTTACAGCCAGAATATATGAGAAAATTTTGAATTGAAAAAATTGCTATTCTGATTTTGAAAAGGGGAAAAAGAGAAAGAACGGAAGGAATAGAATTACAAAATCAGGAAAGAATCAGAACATTTGAAGAAAAAATTACGAGAAGCTGGGAAAATTGGAGGCGGAAATCATCAAATAAACAAAAATTAAATGACAGAAAAGAGTAGCTCGGAAAAATAAGAAAAGTTCTCGAAACCAAACTCTGTGACAGAAATCTCATCAAGGTAATAAACAGTCAGGCATTCCCCCTTTGTAAGATACTCTGAGAAGATAGAGATGAGACGTTTAATCATATAATAAACGAATGCAGCAAACTGGTACAAAAGGAATACAAGTATCTGCAGGATTTAGTGAGAAGGGAGATTAAAATTTGACCTTGACAAATGGTATATGTACAAACCAGAAACTGTCGTAGAAAATGAGAAACAAAATTTTCTGAGACTTTGAGATACAAACTAATCACTGAATTCGGACTAGAAGATTAGAACAAAGAACTTGCCATCTAGAATCTTGCTAGTAATATAAAAAATCGTGGAACATGAAAATGACAGTAATACCAATTGTAGTCCTCAAACGGTTGGACAAAATGAAAGAATCGGACATAGAGACAATACAGACCACATCATAGTTAAGATCGATTAGAAAACCAAGAAACAAGGAGACCTGAGGAGATTTGCTGTCACTCAAACTTCAGTAAAGTAACACTAGTTAAAACTGTTGGCAAAAACTCACAAGAATGAAATAAAATAAAACTGAAAGAAAGTGAAAAGAAGGATAAGTACTTCGACTTTGCTAGGCAATTGAAAAAACTATGGAACATGAAGGTGACAATTATACCAATCGTGATTGGTGGTTTCTGTACAGTATCTAACAGATTGTTAAAGGGTCTGGATGACTTGGAAGTTGGAGGACGAGTGGAGATCATCCAAACTAAATCATTATTGAGAACGGTCAGAATACTGAGAAGAGTTCTAGAGACTTGAAGAGACTTGCTGTCACTCAAACTTTAGTGAAAGACCATCAGCTAATGCTGGTTCAAAAACTCACAAAGTGTGTAATAATGATAATAATCAGCAACAGCTGATCACAGAATAAAATTGAAGGTCAACAAAAATTCAATAAATACATGGACTTTGCCAGGAAACGCAAAAACATATGGAGCATGAAGACGAAAGTGATACCAATCATAATTCGAGCACTTGGAACCATTTCAAAAACCAAGGAAAGAGACTAGAGGAACGGAAAATCCGCATAAAGATATAGACTATCCAGGTCCCAACACTAGAATACTCTGAAGAGTCCTGAAGATCTGAGGAGACTTTCTATCGCACAGATTTCAGTGAAAAACCACCTGTTAAAACGGTGAAAACTCACTCTGAGAGGGAAAATGATAATAATATTCAGAGATGGTTTTTATTAAGAGACAACAAATACGGCAAACAACGTAAAGCCATTTTGCTTCAACCACTTCAAATCGGACACTGAAAAGCATTGAGATAGAAGGGAATAAGGAGTGGAGCGAAGAAGAGGGAAACGATATTGGCGCCAACTTTTGTTCGTGTTTCGTCACTCCTTTCTTTTCGATTCACGTCCTTCCTTTTGGAGCGATAATATAGAGAACAGATTCAGGGTACTACAATCTATCTGAAGAACATGAGAACATACCATACGTGAAATGGGCTCTATATGAATCTTTGGACCCTTTTTGAAATTTTTAAAAGCACACACACACACACACACACACACACACACACACACACACACACACACACACATATATATATATATATATATATATATATATATATATACTCTTTTAAAAAACGCTTTTGTTCTCAGTTTTTTCTTCTGACGATGACCTTTGGTCGAAACTAGTTAAAAACAATTAAAAATAAATAACTTCAACGAAATATTCGTATTTGTCATCACTTTTGTTCGATCTCTTCTCTTCTCCCTCGCCCTCTCCTCCCCCTCTCTCTCTCATTGGATTGATAAATAGATAGATAATCGTTTATTAACAAAAACAAAAAACAACTCCCTTAAAAAAAACTAAAAGAAAATCAACCCCAAAATGTTACCATTCCCTCTGGCCTCGTATCGATTAAATCTAAAGAATCTTGCTGTTAAATGACTCTCTCTGTGTGTGTGTGTGTGTGTGTGTGTGTGTGTGTGTGTTGCTCCAAGAGTTTTTTCAGATATTTTTTGTTTAAAATTATAGTTTAGTCTCGTATTAAATTTATTATCTTTTAATCAAAAATTAAAATCTGACGCTTCACAATGGAGCATTGATTGGTGTAATTTAAATTCGCAAATTTTGATTTCGCAAATTAATGTCTTTCTTATCTTGTAGGCAAATAAACAGCTTTTCTCTTTCCCCGCGGCGTAGCAATGGTTGGAAAGCTCAGATTTTAAACCATGCCATGCAGTTATTACCAGACTTAGTTAATCTTAATGACCTTAAGATTTGATTTTATTCGTGTTCTACTCTTTTTCCCCAACACTCCACGTATGATTTTAAACATTTAATTCCCCCAAAATACCAGTTAGCATCTTGAATATTAAAATGTGTAACAAATGATAACAGGGCTGTCTGATTCAAAAAGTTCTAAAAAATAATGGATATTTTTGTTTTTTTATGGAGGTTGAGTTAATTGTGTAAAGTGTGTAAAAAGAGGTTCTGAAATACTAAAATGCGTAAAGTTCAATAATCATTTTAAAAGTAGTTATACTCAGGTCATTCAATAAATCAAGTGAATTTTGCAATAAGACAATTCATATTTCACTCAGGAACTTTGCTTCAATTTTCAATATTATCTTGATTCTTTAAACACACATTTTATTCATTGAAAAACAAGCTTTTGTATTCCTTCAGTATAGAAATCTTTGAACTGAGTTTTTAGCCATTTTCTCATTGTGCTCTTCACATGATCATCACTTGAAAACTTTTTTCCTCACAGAAATTCTTTGAGTGGGCCAAACAAGATGAAATCAGAGGGGACCAGATCTGGACTATCAGAAGGGTGTGGCAGCTATTTCCAACCACTGACAGATGGTTTCCACTATTCTAGCTGTAGTATGAGGCCTTGCATTGTCTTGGTGAAACCCATCGTCAACTGACCTTAGAAAAGGTAAGATTATCATTTACAATTTAAAGTACTGAAATCACAAAAATTCCCAATTGTTCAAGAATGTCTTCTATGGTAACTTTTATATCAGCCGAAATTAGTGCAGTAACTGAATCCACCATTTCTGGCGTGTTCATTATTGTAGGCCTGACTTCATCTATTTCAACATTCTTCAAACAATTTTGCTCATTTGTAAATATTTTTGACTAAAACATGCTTCTTTGTGAACATCACAAATTATTCTGTAAATTTCATATGCTTTGCACTTCTCAGCCACCAAGGATTTATAGAAAGACTTCTGTTCAAGTCTGATGTATTCAATTTTATCCGCTACCATTTTGAATAACCTCAAAACAAATATTTCTGCAAGGTTAAAATAATTTTTGCAATAAATCAATACCAAACAAGGGAGAGTATATATTTATGGGAAAAATTCCGAAAAAAATTTGCTTTTTAAAAGATCTCTATATTTATTGAATGACGTTCGTAATTTATTTACTCCATGGACAAATTTTTTTTTAACAGGTGACTAATACTTGCTTTGTAAAAAACAGGTATTAGTTAAGTAGTGCGCAGAGGAAAAAAAAACGAGAAGTGAATTTCAAAAAGAATTTGTTACATAATTAATATGGTTTGATATTTAACCAGTAAAGCAGTAAACAAGTATATAAACATTGTTTGTGTCCTATGTATGACACTAAACTGCATCTTGTGGTGAGGCTCCAGTTCTGGAGATTTGGGAATTATGGAGAACCCCTTTGCTACCATTACCTAATCCTGCCAAAGACAAGTTAGATGTGTATCACTCACATGACAAAACCAGTTGACTGGGCAGGTGAGAGAAATAAAAAAGATACTCTGTCTTATTGCAGTTAAGAAGTGACAATGTGTTGTTATTTTGCCCTAACTCTAATAAACATTAAAACAAATGAATTGGCCTTCTGCACTTTGTTAACTGAATGATTTTAACAGCATGTCAACTCGTCTAGGGTTATGTTATGCCTAGAGGTTAAGGAAACGATTTCGTTGTACGTTCATATTTACATTTCTGCTGAAGTTGTTTCTTAAGAGATTTTTTTGCACACAGTCCCATCGAATATGAAAAAAAAAAATTAAACAGATCTATTTGACTCATAAATGGAACCCTTACATGTACTATTACTTCGGGTCAGAGTAGACCGGGAGTAATGGCAAGGAAGAAGCACAGCACAATCTCCAGATCTCTAGGATTGGAGCCAAATCATCAGGGGCAATTTAACGTCATACCCAGGATACCCACCTTCTTTAGGTGGAATGTAATTGGCATTGATAAATTGAATTGTTTGTCAAAACTGAAATGTTGTTTTTTATATTAATATGTTGGAGGATCCTCGTGGCGAGATGGTGCTGGACTGTGACATCGCAGTAAGCGACTTCGAGCTCCAGTCGCACTATTACGTTCACTTTCAATATTATTGGGAAAGGAATGAACCCACTTACCCCCCCCCCCCCAGCTATGGGTTAAATTGTACCTCTACAGTTCTTCTACAAGGATAGCTTCGGCGTTAAATAACCTATGAAGGTTGATATTTCATTAAACAAACAAACTGAAACTGATTTATATTAAGATTTTATATAATATAAAAAACTTTAATGATAAACTTCATCAGTGGCCCATTCCCCACCCCCGAAGGCTGAAAAGCTTTTTGCAAACTCTTTGGATTTATTGGTGAAGACTTGTTTTAATCTAATGTTGAGAAAGAAACATTGTTTGTTTAAAATTACCTGGGCGTACCGTAATGGTCCATTTACGAAACCTGAAACTCTACATTGAAATATGTTCTCGTTTACTAAGCTTTGTTTAGTGTAACTCAATGTCAGAATCATGGGTTACCCATTGAGAATCGAACTCACTAACCATGCTCCACAAACTCACAAAAAATTATATCGCACGTCTATTTATCATTGTTTAATCTGATTGTACTGAGAAAATATTCTATTTTCACTTGTTTAAAATTAACTCTGGCGTTCACTTATGGTTCTGTTAAATTGTACTGTAACTATGATTCATTGGTCTGGAAATCCCCAACCTATCTCTCCTCGGAATAATCCGGAAAACTATCCAACAGAAAAGTAAGAGTAAAATAAATTATTAAAAGAATTGATGGAACTTAACTTTACTAATTCTGAATTTCCCTCTCCTTCCCCTTCACTCTTTTTCTCTCTCTCTGCTCCCCTCCCTCCCCCTCTCTCTCTAAACAGATATGAACAGACTAGATAGATAAGTAGTTTACTAAATACATTTAAATACATGAAACTAGACGAGATAGATTAGATGAGAATAATGAACATTATGACCTTAGTAGGTATATATATATGTACGCGCTGCTATATATATATATATATATATATATATATATATATATATATATATATATTCCCAGCTACAGGAAGCTAATGTCTAGCCACTCTGATGAGTTCTGATAGAACGAAACAGATCTGTTTGTGGATGACTATATATATATATATATATATATATATATATCTTTAGCCTCACCATATATATATATATATATATATATATATATATAGGGAGAGAGAGAGAGAGAGAGAGAGAAATACAGAGAGAGAGAGAGAGAGAGAGAGAGATTTGATTAGACCTGACTAAATGATAGATTGATTTATATATAATTATGAACAGATAGATAGATAGATTTAAATTGAATAGACTGATTGATAATAAGCAGACAAACATTTGTAGATACTTTGATAGATATGAACCAATTGAGATGGATAAAGATGCTCCGGATATGAATCAATCATTTGATCTACAGTTATATCTTGTCACATTGTTGCCCTCTTATTTTATAAATTGACATGTGATGTCGTGTATCCCAATGCCTCCCTTTTTCTCATGTGTTTCTTTCGTAAGTATAGACATTTCACCATAGTTAACTTTTATTCATCTTTTTTCTTGACGATCAGATAGCGTTACCAAGAGATGTATTATCTCCTACCTTCGATTTCTAAGTCATGGCATTTCTGCCGGGCGACTCGTGCAGACGCTGTACCGGGGGCCAGATGACACCACACATGGTCACTGGTCGTGTGACTAGGCGGAGTCTACCGTTGCCAGTGTTTATATATGTTTCAGATTGCTTAAGTATTGTCCAAGATAGCGTAACACGTGTTGGGGCTTATTTGAAGAGTGAACAATATTTCCAAAAACCTCCGTAAAGCATAGTTGATTAGTTTTAAGTTTGAAATTTGGTGTAACACAGTCTTCTTATTCTCTGTTACTAACAATGAGTTTTGTGTCGCATTAAGATAACCCTGGAAAATAGTTCGCTAATATTCAATACACATGAGACTCCCAAACCATGGAAAATTATCTTATTGCTATAATACTTATTTGTTTCAAATTGTTTTTGAAGACTGGTGCTGAAGTGCATGTAGGTAGATAAATAGATTTGAATAAACAAGACTTGACTAGTCTAGATAGATAGTTAGAGAGATAGATTTGAATCGATTAGATAGGTTGATAATCAGATTGACATAGATAGGTAGACTGATTTATATGAACAGACGGATATATATATATATATATATATATATATATATATATATATATATATATATATATATATATATGGGGGGGTTCCTAGTTATTTATGGAATGTCACTTATTCATATCTTTATTTTAAGCATTTCAAATATATATAGTTCGATTGGTTGGTTGGTTGTTTGGTTGGTTGGGTTTTAGGGCATATCAACCTTTGTAAGTTATTTAACGCCAAATCCAGTTTTATGCAAATAGTCACTTCTATTTCAAACAATTCAGTTTTGCATTAGTACACAGTTTAATTTTCAAAAACATTTCTATTTCAAGCAATTCAGTTTATTCAAACAGTTCTAATTCAAACAATTCAATTTAGCACAAATATGCAGTTTAGTTCTATTTAACCCATAGATAGGGCCCTTATCAGGTGTTACCATTCCGGACCAGAGTTGATCTTGGATCAATGGCAATGAGGTGGTGCTCCGCATTTCCCAAAGCCCCAGCATCACTGGAACCTCACCATCAGATTGTTTCGTGTCATATCCCGTACAATCTCTGGGGAGGGCGGGGGGTCTTTGCCCACTGCAAAGGTGCAGTCAGTGTATTCTACAGCCACAGCCGGCTGGGCAATATATATAGTTCGGTAAAGAATAATACCAAATATTATGTTGCATTGATGGGTCGTTGCTTGATTTCGAACAGAACCCAAAAGACATTGATTAGTAATTTTATACAACTGATAGAAAGAAGTTGACACATGTGCCGCTGATGATTGATTCAATTAGAAATTTTTAAAGATATTGGATGATCAAAAGGTTTGATTGCTTAATTGATTTTAACGGCATGTCAACCTGTGAAGGTTTTTTTTTTCTCATTAGAGGATCACATTCATTTGTTTCCATTTACATTTTTTGTGCAATTGTTTCTAAAGATTTTTTGGCACACGGTTCTATCGAATATGAATAATTATTAAATTGATCTATTTGACTCATAGACGAGACCCAAACAGTTACCACCTCTCCGAGTCACAGTGAACCTTGGAGGACTCCACATTCCTCAGATCTCTAGCTTCACAGATTAAGTTTAGTGTCATAATCAGGAAGCCTATTTTTTTCGAGGGCATCTTACTCATCTGCAGAAGATAATCCGCATATTCTGAGCCCCGTTGACAGGGTGGTCAATGGTTGTTTAATATTTGATGGTTTTATAATTGTTAAGTTTTCATTTAGATGATTCCTTCTCGTTATATTCTGACAGCTATCATATCAGTGTAAATTTTCTTTTTAAATTGCAAAAATTTTTGCCATATTTTTGTTTATCAACCATAACTAAGAATACTGATAAGCGAAATATACTGATATCTTATTATTTATAAGGAAACAAAAAACAATTAGGACATATATTATTAGGTTCTATTAATTACCCAAATCTACAGTGTCAGAGGAAAGTACCATAATATGGAACGTGAAATATTACGGAACAATCTCACCCCACCCTTTAAAGAAAGTGATTCTGAATATATTGAAAGTCCTCTTTTATGAGTTTCCCGGAGTTCCTCACGTAGTATAATGGTTAACAAGGTAGGATAGCCGACTATTGTTAGGGAGTTTAATTCTTAATAGGCGCCACAAACTTCTGGCCATGCACCAAACAAAAGTAGGCTTAGTAAATTACGACAATAAGTTTCTTCTAGAGGAGCAAATGATTAATTCAAAAAAGTTCTCTATCAATTTAGACCAGTTGAATGCGCAAATCAACGGAAAACGTCCGACAGGAATTAGTTATGAGTAAAGGTGTAATATTCCATATAACTATTGTTTCACTATTAAGAAGTTTCATCTATAGACTAGAAAACACGATCATCAGAAGAAACTTTATGAAATAAATCCAGCGCCAATTTTCGATCCTTTTGATCTGTAATTCTTTTCAAAATGAAGATGTGTGCAAAACTGAGAAACTTATATGATAAAGTGTGGAGGTCTAGATGCTGTAAAACAATCTGGATATATAGACTTGGACTAGATGAGTCAGTGTCAATTCTCGATACTTTTTGATCAGTTGTATTTGGTGAAACGTAAATTTGTGCAAGTGCTTTCTCTACTCACTAGCGTTATCTCTTTATGGTATTTTTCTTGTGAGTTGGTAATTCAATTAATAATAGAATTCCTCTACTTAAAAAAGAAAATGTAGGTATTTTTCTTGTGACCTAAATTAAACATTAGTGTCAAGAGAAAGATCTCAGGACGCGGAAGATATTAAAAGAAAAATAAAGACACAATCTCATGTTATATCAAACGAGGAATTTCTGAGGTGCTTCGACTTATAGAAAATTCTCTGGAATAAATGTTAAGGATGCCAAAGAAACTACCTTGAAGAAAATAATTGGTAAAAATTGGTAACTACAATATCAGTTTGAACGCATAACGCGTGTAAACACACCATCTGGACACACATAGTATCTGAACGCATATAGTTTGGGAAACTTTAAGCAATTAAATAAACCGAACAAATTCTAGAGAGTGAGTTTTTGGTCATGACCGTTATGTGTCAAAGAGTCAGAATTACTCAAAAGTTCTTAGCCCCACCAAGAAAGGAATTACCTCGAGCCATGAAACATACATGCTATTCCTTATATTCAACTTGCAATTCAACGTAATTAGGATATTGTTTCTCAAGTTTCTTTGATCCTTTCAAGAAATTGAACAAAAATTGAAACAACAAAATTAATTCCGTTTTAGGTGGGCTGAGAACTTTACAACATCACCTTAGGGCAACTTCCTCTGGAAATCTATGTTCGATTTACTCATTTCTTTCAGGATTAACTCAACTCGAATAAGAAAAGGCAAGAAATTTCCTGTTAAAAATGAACTTACTTTATTGTATGTTTAATAAAAATCAGAGATGGTATGAAAGTGATTTATTGATTTGATTAAATGACACATTCAAACAATGAAAATAATCAAATCACGCTAAAAGCACTGGTTCCTGCTAGATTAACGAAGGAACTCGACGTTGAGCCTGCTCATGACTTAGATGAGTGACTACCAAGAAGGAGCAGACGCTGCAAGCAACGCGAGTTTTGTGTATGTCAGTCTTAGCAAAGCTTAATAACTGATTAGAAAGAATTTTTATTGGGGAAATAAGTTGAAGGATTTTGAATGACGGCAAAATAAAACAAAAAAAACATTGGTTACCTAGAAACTACAGATTTCAGATAATGTAGAATTTCCTAATTCTACTAGTTTTTGTTAATCGCATTCACTTGGCTCGTCACTCACCCCTTAGCATACGCTGATAGTACTCCTAGCAGAGGAGTGATACCCTCCAAATAAGGGTTGTCCCGGTAGGATATTCAGCTGCATTTGACTGTGAGGCTCCAACTTCGAGAGATTTTAGGAGTGTGAAAGTACATATTCATTGGCCTTAACTTCAGGTCTACTATAACAGGTACGACCACCTAGAGTGGTTGTACCTATTAGGGTTCTACCAAGGGGTCAAATACATTTGCTTGAAAATTATTTGTATTCAATAGGAATACTAGATACCATATCAAATATGAATGAATTCTATTAAGAATCGTCTACTACCCGTTATTACTGCATCCACAGCCGAGCACAATACTGATATTATATGCGTTCAAGAACATAGATATCAACTTAGAGAACTAGAATGAAATAACATTTTATCGGAAACGGGTGGACGTTTGTTTCGACTCTGCATGGAAAAACTCCATCAATGCTGCCATTGGAAGTGTAGGGATGCTTCTCAGTGCTCGTGTCATAAAATCACTAAATAGCACAGAGAAAAGCCACCTAATAATTATGTGTGCAACATTTAATGACAACTTCTGCATAACCATCGTCTCTTGCCAATGCTAAGAATGAATCGGATATCACCATTTTCATTATTTTTAATCCTTCTGTGATGCTGCCAAAAAGCACATATACTGGAGCTGCCAGAATTCCCTCTGGAGGATTCCCGTTTCTTCATCGCTGTTACCTATGAAACGTCGTAATCTTTATACTTTATATATGATATTATTATTTTAAAAATATTTTTACATTGCCTTCAGAATGTTGTAATCTGTTAGTCAATAACCTTACACAGATTACAACATTTCCAGCCAGGGATCCCAGATGGGCATGGGAGATTCAGTGTTCAAAGGGTTAAGATGATGATTATTAGTATGAAGATAAAAGCATATATATATATAAAAAGTATAAACAATAATGACTGTCAGGCGTTCTCGCACGCATTCAGGTAACTTCTTTTTGGCCACTTCCTTGTGAAGAGGCGTCCATCGTAATTAAATATCAACGGTCTGTCATAAACTTTGCAAACAAGCAAACAGCTGTCACTAGGGATATGTTTTAGCAGCACGTATGTAGATTTTACTGCAGAGTAAATAAAAGATTTTTCTTGTATGCACAAATTTCTCGATCAATTATCTGTGCATGATGAAAAATTTACAACTAAGGTAATAAAATATGACAACAACGGCAAAAAAGAAATAACAAAAGCAAGAAAGAAATCTTTTCAAAAGCTATTATCTGATTTATGGAGATATTTTAAGACCAAACGTGCCGCTCTTCGAGCAGAGGTCTCCAAGGAAAATCTCTAGTGTATTTATGTTTATCATGTGAATATGCAATAAAAGTTATAAAAAGAAAAAAGAAAATATATACAAGATCTTGAAAAGTGCGGTTTTGATTTGTACGATTTTGAATAATACGGTTTTGAATTGTGCAATTTCGATTGGTATTGTTTTATAAGTTGTCTGGAATAAATGATAATTCTAAAAAAAACAACCATTTTTGTGGTTTTAGATCGTTCGATTTTCATTCCTGGGGTTTGAAGGGTGCTGTTTAAAATTTTGCTCTTTTAAATTGTGCATTTTAGGATAGTAGGGTATTAAATGGTGCTGTTTTGTATAAGGCTGTTTTCACTGGTTCAGGTTTGAAGGGTGCAGTGTTGAATGATTGAATGGTATTATTTTGAATTAAGCAGTTTTGAATGGTGCAATTTTGAATTGTTCGGTTTTAAAAGATGCTGCTTTGAATAATACAGTTTAGAATAGTGCAGTTTTGAATTGTTTAATTTTCAATGTTTCAGTTTTGAATGGTGTTGTTTTAAATGGTGCAGATCTGCAAAGTGCAAATTTGAATTGTGCTTTTTTCAATGCGGTTTTGAATGGTTCTGCTTTGAATGGTGCAGTTATGAATTGTACAGTGTTAATTATTGCAGTTTTGAATGATGTTTTTTTTTAATAGTACAGTTTTGGATATTGCACAGTTGAATGGTGCAATTTTAATGATTTTTTGAAAGATGTTGTTTTAAATTGTGCAGTTTTGAATGGTGCAGATTTACACTGCGCAAATTTGAATGTTGCTTTTTAATAAAGCTGTTTTCAACAGTTTTCTTTTGAATGGGGCAGTTTTGGATTGTTTGAGTTTTCACATAATTCGTTTACACTAAAAGATTATTTCTCCTATAAATAAAGATTTTGGAACTTTCAAAAAAAATGGAGGGGAGTCCTTGTTGTTTTTTTGGATTTTTTTTCTAAACTAATTTTTCTCTGTTACGCATTAAAAAAGTATTTTACTTTCGTGTATCATTTCTGAAGAGAAAAAAAAAGTCAACGATAAATGCAAAAGAAAAAAAAAGAAAGAAAATAACAAAAGAAAGAGAGAAAATTGAAAAAGAATGAGGGAAAAAAGTGTCGATCAATGTAGAAATAATCCCGCCTTTTATAATTCAGCATCTTTTCGGCGAGGTGTAGAATACGCTAACAGCATTTCCAGAAGAGAACAAAACCAACAAAACAATTATGTAACAAAGTATGACACTAAACTACATTACAGTCATAAAACCCTTTGTAGAATCAGCCCTTTATTGATACTCCCAGGTCCACTCAGACTCGGAATTGGACCACCAGTTTCGTTTATGTAATAATTTGCTTTGTTTATGATCAATTTATTGAGAAAAAAATTAGAAGGGAACTACACAAGGATGCTGGGTACTGTTTTGAATAAATTCTGGAAGTAGCATCCCATAAAACAGCCATTGTACGGCCACTTACCTTCCATCCCCCAAACCATCAAAGATGACCAAGATATGCTGGAGAAGCAAGGACAAACTCATAATTGACTTTCTCCGACAGATTCCTACACATGGATACACAAATGTTGGACAACCAGGAAAAAGTTACATTCTTCAGGTCTGTGCGGACAGTGGTTGCTGTCTAGAGGACACACCAAGAGCTATGGCCGATATGGACGGATTGCGACCAAGAGTACAGAGGATCGATGCTGTCAACCAGCCTTCAGGATAATGATGATTGATCATAAACACTGTATGGAATTAACCTTCCTTTAAAAAGTTCTTCTGTCTGTCCCTTTATGATTTGGACAAATAATGTTGTTTTATATTTCTGATTGTTGAAGAGTAAGATAATATGCTCATGTAAGCATGTACAACATTTAACAAAAAACAATGACTACTTTCAAGTCTCAGCGTTACACTTTTGTGCAGTTTTGGAATGCCCTCCCGTAACCACATTTCCCATATACAACTTAGATTAAAAATCAACTTTCTTTAATTAAACCACTGATGAAATTCTGTCATGTCATCATCATTATTATCATCATCGTCGTCATCAAGGTGTGCTGACAGCACGGACTCCCTTGATAGTCTCTCTTTCTCTTGCTATCCGTCCCTGTCGGTCATCACAATTTGTAAGTCCTCTAGACGGTACCCAACGTCCGTACTGAGGTGATGATTGTAGGTTTTCGCTGGTTATCCAACACTTGTGTATCCATGTATAAGAGTCTATTACTTCACTTGCAGTGTCCAGCTTGTGTTGCTTGTCTTAATTGGATGGTTTCTGCGATGGAAATAAATGACCACATAACAGCTGTTTTGTTGGCTGCATCCTTGCCTAGTTCCCATCTAGCTTTTTTTTCTCTCAAAGGGTTTTGTTAGAGTCCAAGTGGTGCAATCATACAATAGTACTGACACAATTACAACTTGGAAGAATTCCTTTGTTTTTTCTCAGAGAGATCTGATTTCTGTATGGTCGATAACCAGTCAACAGCTGTTCATGCCTATGTTAATGACGCTTTCAGTTGATGAGATATTGCTACCGAGGTATATATTAACTGATCAACTAATTTTAGAGACTTGCCGTAGTTCTCAAAACTACTGTTTATTAAATATATCTTTTGTGTGTTACACAAATGTGAAAGAACCGAAATCTAAAAATATATTGTGTAATGTTCTGGTGGACTAGATCCCCCTTCTTTACTTCAAACAGGCGTTTTCTATAATATTTCTTTATTCAGGTAATCGAACCAGCCGGTTATTCGGTCCAAACTAGTGGCCCAGATACTGCCCTTCTAACCGGGCTCTTTTTGATCTGAATAATTTTAATTGATTGGTTGGATTTACGGCATACCTTGTTAGGTTATTTAATTTAAGCGTTTTTTTTTTAATTTGCAAGCAGTTACAGGTTTCACGTAATTATAAATAATAATCATAGTTTCAAGTAAATATTCTTAATACAAATAATATATAGACAATTTCATCGTTTCCAAGTATTCTTATGTAATAACATACTATTATATAGTGTCTATTAACTATTCTTATTATTAACTATTCTTATTATGCTTATGTACTATTATATGGTATCTATTAACTGTTCTTTGGGAGAAGTCCGTCTGGCCTAGTGGCTAACAATGTAGTCTGATTAATGCGCTTGAGAAAGGTATGAATCCCCTTAACCCCCAGCTATGGGTTAAATAGTTCCACTACTGCTGTTCTACAAGGAGAGCTTTGGCATTAAATAACTCCCGAAGGTTGACATGTCATTAAACAAAAAAAAAAACAACAAAAAACACACCATACTATTCCTATTGAAAAAAAAGATTGTTCGTACTGTAATATTGTTTAAAGTATTCCTGTTAGATAATAATAATCAGTACACAATTACGTTTTCAAATTTTTCAAGAAATCTTACGGTTTCAAGTAATTAATAATAATCCTTTGCAATGCATTATAGTTTTCCACTTTGATGTTTTAACCCTTTCCTCACGGATAAAAAAGTTCCGTTTTATTATTGCTGCAGAGAATTTATTGTCAACTTTTATTTGTGTGATCGGAATCGTGTATATCGCTTGCTCTTTTCTATTTCTCCCTTCGTTCGTTCCCTTGTTTCTCTCACTTGGTTAGCTGACAAGCGACTGAATTTTGCCCACTCTTTCTGTGATTAAGGCCTACAACTAATATTTTTTTAAAATTTGCCGAAAACTTCAAAGTAAAACAATTAATAATACCCTTTTACATTCCAAAAGTTCACTACAACGAACGAATTGTACTAAACATAATCCTCTACTAAAGCTTTGCCATAAGAGGGCTGCTATAAATACGATGAAAATCTAGAAGAGGTTGCTTTCTAAATAGAATGTAGACTACATCTAAACTCATCCAAATTCATTTAAACTCAACAACAGAGATAAAATCAATTTAAATTTATTAGTCTTTTCGCAGGACTTAAATACACTGACTGTATTTCTTGAAGTGGGGTACACTCCTAAAAAAGGAGTGTCCTGCAAATGACGCTAAATTGCATATGATTGAGGGGCTCCAGCTCTGAACATCAAGTGAGTTTAGAGTAATCCTACATTGCCATTACTTTCAGGTCCACTCTGACTCAAGGAGTTAGGGTGCTATCTATGGCTCAGGTAGGTCTGTTTCAAAATCATTAAAGGAAAAATGAAATAAATCTCTTAAGAAAAAACTACACAGAAAAATGTAAATATGAATGTGATTCGGTTGGCATAAAATAACCCGAGACTGGTTGATATGCCGTTAAAATTAGTCATATTCATTAATCTTTAAAAACCCGAGCGGTCAGTACCTGTGATGCTACCCAGGAAATCTTCTTTTCTACATCGTTTCTACTCATAAAATGTTGCCATTTCATATTTCGCATGTGGGTTTTTGAAAATTTATTTAGATATTTTAAATGGTCAACAAAATGTAATCCGTTATTTAAAAGCTTTACAGGTTGTTAAATAGCACATTACAATATTTTACATTTTTCAGTAGAGTGGGGCCCTCAGGATGGAAAGGATTAACTAATATATGTAAATTGAACAGTGAGTCCACTTTTTGTTTAAAATTGGTCCTTCTTTAAGGAGAGTTTAATACTTTCATAAAAATATATTGTGGCTAAAAGCTCTGTTTAAACCCCTTGTCTTGCAGGAGATTAAACGGTACTTAGAACGCAGTGAGGAGATAGGCGCTGCTTTTGAAGAAAGGACACAAAAGGTTTACTTTACATATCCACAATATCCAACTGGTTGATACAACATTCAAAACAAGCAAAAGAGTTTAAAGAGTTTGGTTGGGTAAAGTTGCAGATAAATATGCTGCGGAAACTTAGCTGTTTAGTTGTTTCTGGTAACTTGTTGGGTCCTATCGAAAGTTTATAGAAGTAGTTACGTTTGTCTGCTCTTAGCTATTAGGTGGTGGACTTGCTGCCAAATCGTCTCCGTCTGGGTCTTGTACGATGCCGTTTAAGCTTGAACTGCTTCCTCGGGTAATGGAAAAAAGAGAACGATACCCTTGTGACCCCTTCTTTTATAGCCAGCTTCACGTGACCTCCAGAAGGGCTGTGGTTGGCCAATTTAGCCCTTCGCACGTGTGTCCTCAACGAAATTTCATAATTTTTGCCAACAGTGATTGAGAATTTCTTCTGTACCTAAGGATATTAAATTGCTTTTTCTCCCTTCACAGAAGAATCGTTAAACCAATGTGGCTTTCGGCGTAAAGACAAAGCATACTACTTTTTTATATCACAAAAATGAATTTCACTTGTGTCAATGTCACGCTGATATCCTTGGGAAAGTCAATACACCGTCTCTTTTCAACTTCCACTAGCTATGGGTAAATGATAGGGTAGACTGAGCAATTGTGACAACCAGTCTAGGAGCTGGAAAACTCTGAATTCAAACCAGCTGTACTCCGCTAAAAATGGTTTCGTGTCGCATTCTGGCTGCGGTGGTTGGGTAAATTCATACTTTTTGTCTAAATTTCAATAAATTGTAAATACATTTCTATTCACAATGCTGCATCTGTTCTATTTGTCGCTTACTATGACACAAAGTCTCACGTTGCTTATAGCACCTGTTGTTTCTAAATAGTCACCCATCTCAGTACTGAACAGACGTGTCACTACTCAACTTCAGTGATCTGACGGCAACAAGTACTTTTAGAGTGATCTGATCGTAAGTCTCATCGAATTATTTTTGTAAATTAAATACTTTTGGGTGCAAAAGAAAAGATATTGACGTAATCGAATATTAATTTTCAGAAAAGCAACCGGACATAAAAGATAAGCTCATCAGTCGCAGTGTTGAGGTTGGTGGGAAGAGCTAACATAAAAAATCAATGACGTCAGAATGGGACCCATGTCCTGGGTATGGCACTCATTAGTATCTGATAGTGAGGTTTCAGTTTTGGAGATTTTGGGGAGTAGAGTACCTGTTCACTGCCATTACCCCCAGGCCCACTCTGACCTAAAGTGGCATTACTTGTTAGGGTCCCATCTATTGGTCAAATAGATCTGTTTAAGAATTATTAGAATTCGATAGGACTGTGTGCAAAAAAAAAAAACTGTTAAGAAACAACTACACAAAAATGTAAACATGAACGTACAATGAACACAATTCCCTAACCCCTTGGCACAAAATAATTCTAGACGGGTTGACATGCCGTTAAAATTAAACAGTTACTCAGAGTGGAACCAGAACTTAAATATTTTCTCCTTTGACTTGCTGTTAGTAAACGTCGGAATAGCAGTAAAAGATTTTTTTAAAAAAAGTAACAACGTCAATATCATAAACTGTCTACGTCTTTTTGTTATCAAAATCTGTCGGACTTAACGCTCACCGCCGGTGCACTGACTGAACTTGTCACCCACATAGAATGGGTCCGTCCTCGGCGAGACGACGACCGTGAAGGAATTCCATCAACAGTTTAATTAAATAAGGTTGCTTTTCAATTTCAGGAGTCCGTCGGGGGAAGGGTGGTATATGGGTGGGGTGGGGATCTGTGGAACGCTGAGACTTGAAAACAACTGGTAATTTGTGTCTTGGGTTTTTTTGCTAAATGTCGTTACATGTTTACCGGGTCGTGCTATCTGGCTCTTCAAGAACCAGGCAGGTGTGTGTGCAACAAGCCCGTTTGTCAAAACTATAAAAGGACAGATAGAAGAACTAATCACATTGGCTCAATTCTTTGATTCGGACAAGTCTGACATAAGGTCAGCTTGAAGTATAGTCGATTAGTGTAACTGCTTCATGTTGACAGAAAAGCATAATTTCTATCTATCTATCTATCTATCTATCTATCTATCTATCTATCTATCGCAATTTATTCACATTTACCTACTTGTATACATTTATCATGCCTTCTTCATAACTACAACCAGACACACCTGACATGAGTGTCTTATAACCTTGTCAGAGCGGCTTAGAATACGCCAACTGACTCCTCTGTAGATGGGTACGATCCCACAAAAAGATGTCTTAGGTATGGCATTAAACTGCATTCGGTGGTTAGGATCCAATCGTAAAGATCTGGGGAGTGTAGAATATCGCTTAATTTTAATTACTTCCAGGTCCACTCTTACACTGAGTGGAAGAACTTGCTTGAGTCCTATAGGCCAAACAGATTTGTTTAAAAATGATTCGTATTACATTTTGCCCAGTCGGCTGGGGCTGTAGAATACACTCACTGCTTCTTTTCAGAGGGTTAAGACCACCCCTCACAAAGAATGTCTTGGATATGACACTAAACAATTTGATGGTGAGGTTCCAGTAATGCTGTCAACTATGGCCCAGAGTGGTAGCACCTGATAGGGTCCTATCTATGGGTCAAATAGAACTAAACTGTGTACTTATGATAAACTGAATTGCTTGAAATAGGACTGTTTTGACATTTAACTCTGTGTATTGCCCAGTCAGCTGGTGCTGGAGAATAAACTGACTACTTCTCTGCAGAGGCATAAGACTCTCCCAACGAGTGTCCTATATATGACACTAAACAATCTTATGGGGAGGTTCCAGTAATGCTAGAGCACTGCGTATTTATGCTAAACCGAATTGTTTGAAATAGAACTGTTTTATGACATTGACATTGTGTACTAATGTTTAACTGAACTGATTGAAATTGAACTGTTTTGACATTAAACTGTGTGTAAACAAAAAGCTATACTTATACTAAACTGAATTGTTTGAAATAGAAATGTTTATATGTATAAAATGGATTTGGCATTAATGACCCAGAATGGTTGATGTGCCACAAAACTAAACCAAATCAGACCAAATCGTATTACACTGGAATACTTGCAATCATATATCGGTGTGCAAGCAAATGATGATTATTAAATTGTTTGTGTTACTTTATAACATATAATTGTGCATAAATTATTTGTATTAGATTGGAATACTTGAAGCATACAACTGTATGCAAGTTATTTTTATTAGATTGGAATACTTGAAGCATACAACTGTGTGCATATTATTTGTATTAGATTGGAATACTTAAAACTATATAACTGCGTGCAAACAAATAATCATTGACAAATAAAAAATTGAAATTAAAAATGCAACAGAGTGTTAAAAATAGTTATGATTATTCTCAAACATTTACAAATGAATTAGATTTTGGTATTAAATAGCCCATAAGGTGTTGATATACCATTAAACAAATAAACCAAACCAAACCAAACTTGTGTCGTTTTAACCCATATTATCATTCAATCTTTCAGATATTTTGTTCTAGTTGTCCCTGCATCGCTAAACCTGACTATGGTTTACTGAGTTGACGTTTAATCTCATGAGATCTTTTGACCCTTAGAAACACGAGACCACCCCAAACAGCCATTGGCCTCACCCTGGGCATCTGGATGAAATATAAATATTGTTATATGTTTACTGGTTTACAGCCTGTTTATTATAAGCAACAGCAATGTAAACATTATATTATTTATATTAATATTATTAATCAAGTGAATTAAGTGAATGTAGCATATCCGCACAAAAGCATGCAAGAATAGGCATGACTGAGTAGGACATGTAACCGCCTGGGAATTGTGCAAGAGACTAAAATGTAGCCATATTTACAAATGGTAGATACCCAAACAAAAATATGTCCTAGAAAATAAGCTAATAAATACTCTGTGATACAAACGGATCCTCAAATCCTAACCTGAAGACCAGAACTAGTGTTAAATAACTGGAAGAAAAGAACGAATTATCAAGTAGATTTTGCCGTTTCAGTGCACCGAAGAGGGAAACGATAAAAAAGCGAAAGGATAAATAACTATATGGATCTTTCCGGAGATGATGAAAAATCTGTGGTGATGATTTCGATTGCAGTAAGTACACTTGGAACGGCCCTTAAAGGCCTCAAAAGTAATTTAGGGAACTAGAGGTCTTCAGAAGGACCGAAACCATCCACACCACAGCACTGTTAAATCAGCTAGAATACCCAGAAGAGTTCTGGAGATCTGAGGAGACTTGCTGTCACTCAGACCTCAGTGAAAGACAACCAATTAGAGATAGTGTGAAAACCTTGCATAAAGCGAAAAGGAAAAATAGAAATTGTTAATCGTAGACAATAGGGATTAGAAATGGAAATTCTTCATCCGGAATTCTACCCACCCGGACATTTACACTATAAGAATTTTTTTAAAAAGTGTTTTAAAAATTTTGATAGAATTTCATGTAAGAACTTATATCAGAGCATAATCTAGAATATTTTGAATGTTGCAAGTTTATGCACAAAAAATAATATAAACTCATTGTTCTATTAATTTCACAAGGAAGTGACTCACAATTCTAAAGATTTCCTCCCCAAATAACATTTTTATATTTAATTTTCTTTTTTCAAGTGTTTGTATAAAATAAGGATCAGAACCCCCCCCAAAAAAAACCCAAAGAAACAATTTAACAATGAACAGTAAAAGTGTTTTGATGTAGAAAATAAATTCTTTTTGAAATCCTATAAACTAAACACTTGTCTTCTTTCCTTCTTTTTGTTTGTCTTTTGTCAGTTTACCCCCATAAAAGACACAACTACCTAATATTACTATTTCTAATTCGAAGTACAACGTAGACTACTCTGATTCCGTCGTCCCAATCTTTGGATATCTCGTATTAATCAGTTTGCGTTCTTAGGTATTTTGCCCTAGTAACATCGCTTTTATTTGCGCAGGGATTGACTTCTAACGCCTTTATCTTCTAGGCCAACTTTAAACTATCGATACTCAGTGTTTTATATATAAGGCCTTGTGTCAACACTAGATTATACTAAGAACTACCAACAAATAAATATAAAAAATGTGGATAAAAATCTATTTTACTATTAGTAAATTAAATGTCTTATGCCTTTGAGGGTATAGAACCAGTCACACATAATCTTTAATAGTGCAGCAGTTTTATAGCTAGTAGGGTTTTATGGAGTGTAATTGCTAGCCCGTTGCTCCTAAGATTTGAATTCTGAATTTTTCTTTTTCCTAAACCTGTTGCCTTACTAAGAGTAAAGAGCCCAATCTGCCCAACTATCTATCCATAGTGTGTGGTGGGAGAAGAGCGATTCATTCCTTTTCCAAGGGCATGAGTACAAAAGTGAAATACAAATAGCTTTGTCCAGTATTTGAACGTGGCTCGGCGAAGCTATTTCCTAAAAGAGCCCTCGTTATGTTACACACTTTCGACATTTTACCATTGTCTTTCATAAATACACCAACTGATTAATTAAAACGTTAACATGATGCAATTTGTTACATTGTAAAAAGTTAACAGTTTATAAAATACAGTACTGTATTGTATATAACTTCAATATCATTTACAACTTGATTGTTATATTCGCAAAATTTTGGCTGCTTTGACCTTTTTCACTTGTCTTTCAGGGAAATTCAAACGAAACTCTGATCAATCCACGGAGGTAGACTGTTAACCTCAGTCGTGGGGACTGAACTTAAGACTTCCCAATTGACTAGAAGCTCTAAACCAATGCTTTATCCTTTTGTCCATGAACGTGTTTTGTTTATTGTTCTGAGCTCTATACTTAAGACGTTGTGCCAACATTAAACTATACTTAAAATTACTCATGATGAACGTAAATACTATACTTAAAGCCTTGTGCCACGCTATTACGTTCACTTTCGGATAAATACCCTTGAGAAATTTATGAACCCCCTTATTCACTTATTTAAGGGAGACTTAGTGTAATGGCAATTCGTAGTTTTCAGTACAATCTTGCCTTGTCTTGAATGCAGATCAAGTTGCAGATCATGGCCTCTACCAACCAACAACAACAACAACAACAACAACAACAACAAAGAGGTAATATTAGATTTCATGGTGTCTAAGAACAACTGACAAATGGAAGTATTCCGACACCTGAATGCATAATCTACTATCGTTCACTATCGCAAAATACTCAAGTAGACTGACGTTAGATCGTAAAAGGAAATTTATAAAATTCAGGATTGTACTATATATAATTTTTACTCAACAGCTCTCGAGCAACTGTTGTCGTTTTGCTGGTTATATTTTAACGTTTCGACCGCTCCAACCTTCTTCAGTTGTCTTTGGTCCCAGTCGGTAACCTTCAGAGAATTTTAAACCTAACCCTTTATTCAATCCTTTGGGATTAGACGGTTCTGATTTCGTTGTTCGTTTCAATTAATTCACCTTCTTATTCATCTCGCCTTTGAATATCGCTTTTCTTCGTGTTGAATCTGAGACCAGGCATTGAACTCAATATTTTCTTGTGGGCTCCAACTATAAGGTCTTAACCAATAACTTTATTCTCAAATCCCGTGGAGCAATTCAGTGACCTTTCTTTTCAAAAGCTTTTAACTGAAAGTCATTTTGTCTGACTATTCAATCGGAACATTTTTTCCAAAATTCTGTTGCTTACAGAAGAAAATCAAAGGGTACTTCTAATGATTTGTATGCTGGTCTTGCAGATTTTTAATAGTAAGTTCAATACTCATTCAGGGCTCTATAATTAAAACCTTGTGCCAAAACTGTAATGAAAACTCTCTAAACCAACTCTTTCATCTTCAAATCCAGTGGAACAATCTAGAAACCTTTTTTCAAAAGCCTTTAATCTAATGTCATTTTCTTTACCTCTTCAACAAGAGCATGTATATATTCTTTTCAATTGGCCCTTTTGAATATTTGAAGATCACCTGTAGCGAAACGATTTCCTAAGCAACAGCGGAATGTACTTATCAGTGTTGTTTGTGGCTCTACATATTTTTTGTTTGAATTTAATCTGAGGTGGAAGTGCAGGAGGCGGACTAGATGTTGGGAGGGTGTAGAGGAGACAAGGGAAGAAAAATCGATTTATTTTATCACATAATTTCTCCAAGCCTCTGTCCACTATTCTTTTTCGCACCATCTGTTTCAGCCGCTTTTCGGCTCTTGTCTGTTGAACTGTCACGTCGCGTCTTCATCGAATCAGGGATATGGTTGCCGATTGAATGCCATACGCTGTATGATGACACGTGTGATCAAGATGCGACCTCGCTTAAACAAATATGGACACCGTTTTCATATATATATATATATATATATTGAGAGATAGAGAGAGAGAGAGAGAGAGAGAGAGAGAGAGAGAGAGAGGAAGATGAACACACACACACACACACACACATATATATATATATATATATATATGTATAATTTCTGTCAACAAAAGCTATTAAAATTGCATCCCTGAGTTTCACGTTATGATGATCTTCAGGTAATTAATTGCTTGAAGATCCCTGTAAAGCATGAAAATCTTAGTTGCAATTTTGATAGTGTGTGTTAAAAAAGATTAAATTGATTTGTCGATTTGATATTGTGTATTTTAGCTTTTATAAACTGTTTATCGAATTAACTTAATTTTTTGTTTGACAATATTGAATTGTTATTATAGTTACAGTTGTTTTATTTACTTAGTATCCAAGATTGAACTATTTCTATCTATCTATCTATCTGTCTATTGTTTGTTCCTATCTATTCATATTCTATTGTTTACTCCTATCTATCTATAGTTAATCGCTTGTTTCTCTCAATTTATTTATCGATCACAATACCTATCTTATTTCTCTCACTTTGTACTTATCTGTCTCTATTTATATCTCTGTTTGCAACTCTACTAGTCTTTTCAGATCTCGATACGAAAGACTGTTAAGTGAATTAAGTCATCATTCTTGGTCCGACCAAGAAAAGGAAGTCATACTACTTCACGTATACCTTCGATAGTTCAACACAAATGTTAAGTAACCCGCAATTTATCCTCAAATAATTAAAAAAGGAAAAAAAACTATTCCAAATAAATCCGGCAGTTTTCCTGGTTATTATGTTTCAAGTGAAAGGCGAATGAAATACTGCCAAATCTGCTGACTATCTCTCCTTCAGAAGACTAAAACCCTTCCCCAAAGGGGGTGTACTGGTCCTGATACTAAACTGCATTCAATAGTAAGTTCTGGAAATCTGAGACGTGTGGAGTATCCCTTCATTGTCATTACTCCCAGGTCCACACTGACCCGAAATGATAGTAACTGTTAGGGTCCAACTTATAAGTAAAATAGATACGCTTGAAAATTATCAATATTGGATAGAAATGCTTGAAACTATATAACCTGCACATTGTTGGGATTAGATAGGAATACTTAAAACTGTATGGCAGTGAAAACAAATTTCTATTATTATTATTATTATTATAGAAAAATAAAAAGTGCTCTACAAATAATTGCAATGGGTCTTTGAAAATATGGTTTTGGTAAGAATCAAAAATGTACAAATTAATCAAGTTTCGGCATTAAATAACAAATAAGCCAAACTAAAGTATGACAACCGAGTGCATTAAACTAGCACGAAAGGAATACAAAAACAGGGTCGATAGGATAGGAAATGTGATTCACAGGGAATTGTGCAAAGAACTGAAGTTTGGCTATGTTTTACCCATGTGTCGTGACAATTGTCGATAGACGAAAAACTTGTGTATAGCAAATTCGCAGATCAAATCTGTGTTAAGAAAGTATTTTAGTGTGCTACTCAACCATGACAAAACACAATTTTTCCTCGCTGAAAGCAATCATAGCACAATTCCGAGGTAAAGAATAGGTGGTAACCGATGATTGAGAGGCATAGTAGCAGGTTGTCCTGTAGACAAAGTGGAAGACAGCTCAACATGATTCCAAGAAAAACTAATGTTCTTGAGGACAGGTTGCTTTTAAGACTTTACACAAAAGAAGAGAAGATGAAGAAGATGATAATAGTGAAGAAGAAGAAGAAGAAGAAGAAGAAGAAGAAGAAGAAGAAGAAGAAGAAGAAGAAGAAGAAGATCACGAACGATAACGATTATGAGGAGGAGAGGAAGGAAGAATAATTTGATGATGATGATGATGATGATAGGATGAGGAGGAGGAAGAAGAGAGAGAGAGAGAGAGAAGAGGAATAACAACAATAATAAGATGATGATGATGATCTGGATAAAGAGGATGAGGAGATGAAAGAAGAAGAAGAAAACGATGAGGAAGAAGAGAAAGATGATGATAATGATGATGACCTGGACTAGAAGGAAGAAGAGGATAAGAGGAGGTACAACTAAAAGCTGATAATGATGATGATGGTGAAGAACAAGAACACAATGAAGGTGAGAAGAAGAAGAAGAAGAAGAAGAAGAAGAAGAAGAAGAAGAAGAAGATCAGGATGAAGAGAGGAAAATGAACAACAACAACAAAATGACGAAGATGATGATCATCAAGATAAGAAAAAGAAGATGAAGAAGAAAGGAAGAAGAATTTTGAAAATTGTATGAACAAAGAAATCCTGACGGCTTCAAAAGGAAATCAGCATTTAATAGTTATCTACTTTGAAAATTAAAAATTATTAAAGGGTACTAGAACAAATACAGCACACTATTATCCTGACATTTCAAACTGGTTTTAGACTGTTTTTTTTTCTATAAATTAGAGCATACTAACGATATTGTGCTCCCATAAATGTCACTACAGTGCTGTTTTTGCTTTGATATTGTAACATACAAACAAACAATAATCGGATTGTTATAATCTAAGTATATCACTTTTGCATTATATCTGTTCTTTCTTTAAAGGAAATAAAACTTGCTTTTACATTATTAGTTCAGCGAATCATTTTTTTAGAATATCTTATCACCTCCTGGGTTTTTCTCTGTGTCTTTAAAAGAAGACTAATAATAACAAACAGTCTTGGTCCGCTGTGCTTTATCCTACGACCACTTCTCGCTGAAAGTCATACGTGTAGAGTGACGATAAAGAACAGAATTGGTTGAAACATCAATTTTTGAAGGATGGGACGTTGACGTATGACAGTCAATTTCTATTGCATGCGATTGCACAAGAAACTGAACTGGAAAACTACATATGATCGACTCAACATCCAGAAAGATAAACAATATTTTCACGAGTCTGAAAAGCTTTTATTACTAAAGTCTGTGGAGATAGCATGATGTTAGTCAATGTCATCTTACTACAACTGTGTTAGAGATCGATCTTTTCTCTGTCTTTTTAGCTCACCTTTGATAATAAGCTAACTCCAAACCTTACTTTTTGACCAGCCGATATCGTCGTCGGAAATAGAATGGGTAATCCGAGTTCAAATCCTGGACGAAGCTGTTTGCGTTTCCCTTGAAAAAAGGCATGATTCCAACTGTACACCTCTCAGATATGGGTAAATAGTTGGGTAGACTGAGTTCGCTCGCATTGGTTTGCCAACCAGTCTAAAGAGAATAAAAAACTCTTAGTTCAGACCAGCTGTAGTACTCTACTTAAAAAATTGACGTTGTGTCGAATCCTGCTGGGGGTGTTGGGTCGAGTTAATACATACTTCTTAACCATCTCAATTAAATCTCTGTCTTACTGTGAATACATCTCTCTCTCTCTCTCATTCCCCCTCTCTCTCTTTCCACATGTACATATATAGTCTTTTGTATTCATAAATAAACAATGTTCCATATCAGTCCCACGACATATATATATCTAATAGGATAGCGTAGAAAAGAGTCAACGGCGTTTGATGACTGTTTGTTTCTGGCCTATGCGATTATTACACTAAATGGTTACCACACGGTGGGTATCACTTAATATAGAGTTGTCTTGGCATGATGAGAAGGATAATCTTGTAAATGTCATTTGATGACTGCATTCTTTTTAAAGTACATGAAATTGGCAGTAATGAGGTTTTCATAGAGGATATAGTAAACATTCATTCATTTTAGGTTTTATTCTTTACTTTAATTCTGCTTTACTGGCCGGTTTGAACACTTTGATTTACGAAAAATCGTTTTAGATAGATTTGTTTATTCCTCCACACACACACACACACACACACACACACACACACACACACACACACACACACACACACAAATATATATATATATATATATAGTGTATCACAAAAGTGAGTACACCCCTCACATTTCTGCATATATTTAAGTATATCTCTTCATGGGACAACACTGACAAAATGACACTTTGGCACAATGAAAAGTAGTCTGTGTGCAGCTTATATAACAGAGTTAATTTATTTTCCCCTCAAAATAACTGAAGATATAGCCATTAAAAGCTAAATCCCTGCCAACAAAAAAAGATTGTATAAAAATATTTTTTAATTACCCTTATTTCTTGAATGACCCGCGCATATATATATATATATATATATATATATATATATATACGTCCTGTGTTTTCTATTGTGAAAGTGAAACCTTGTTTGCTTTGACAAATACTTTTGTTTGAATATCTACCAAGCTTATCAATCAATTCACACCTGTCACCCGTTCAACCTCAAATTTCCAATTTCATCCCAATTTCCGGCCAGAAAAATTGAAATCGATCAAACTATCCAGAATTATCAATCAACCTTGTTGATCGTTGGTATACTATACTGTTGGAGTTACTTGGCGGCGCCCACGTCCTCTTCATGTAACATGTAAAATGCTGAACTGTGTTATACATATATATATATATAGCCTAAAAGAAAAGTAAAATCTCATCTTTTATGATAGTCTCATTCCTAAAAGTTTCATGTATCAACTAGGATACGATCAGCAGATTGAACTAAGGAGTAAATGAAGGATAAAATTAAGTATAAATATTAAGTATTAACGACATAATGAATGTCACAGGAATGAAAGTAAGAAAAAGGAGGTAAGGGATAAGGAAAGAACTTCCATTATCCTGAATATTTTTCATAAGTCTGACGGTAAATGTATAATACTAAAAATTAGTTAATCCTTTATCCTAGGAAATGGGTTAATAATAGGAGCTACCAACCTTTGTAAATTGAATTGCTGCATAAGATTAAAAAATGGCAGCACGTATGAAATTTTAAATCAAATCAGTAATTAAACGAATTTTCTTCTAATAATCAAAGGAATGGTATAAATTGAAATTGCATGATACAGATTTCAATAGAGGAAATAATTTATTCGGAAAAATTTTTCCATTTCTTCTGAATCTTTTGTTGGTTGGTAATTAAAGTAGAATATCAAAATTATCAAATAATTGGTTCACAAATAGGATAAGGAAAAAGTCTAAACAAATAGTTCTAGTATTAATTACCGCAAGGTAGCATGGATGGAATTTTAAAATTCAATGGATATTCAAATTTACTTATCAATCAGATACGGAATATGCATAGCACTGTTGACTGCATATTTCAAAAGTTTCTCTAGTGGGTAGAGTGTTTGCCAATGCTCCAGGAGACCGGGATTCAATCCCAGGTCGAGTCATACCAAAGACTTAAAAAATGGTACTTGATACCTTCTTACTTAACACTCAGTGATATAAGGTATGGATCAAGAGTAAAGTGGAGTAATCCAGGGAAAGGAGTAGCGCCCTCCTCTACACCTCGGTGTAGTAGCAACTGAAAAGGGAGTTTCCGGGTCGGCTTCGACGACAGTCGCCAACTTTACTTTATATATATATATATATATATATATATATATATATATATATTGGGTAATCTCACACACACACACACACACACACACACACACACACACACACACACATATATATATATATATGTCCAGGTTGAAAAATAGCAAAAGATGAAAAATATTCTAATTGTTGTAAATGTTATTAACTGTCTAACATTTTATTGATTGGAGTGATGTAGAAATCGATATTCACCGCCAGAATTAAGACCGCCCCGTATATTGTTCGGAGTATTCTTATTTATCGACCATACTGTATTTAACATAAATAGGAAATAGAATCGAATCGTAACTCTAACCATAAACAATGAAAACGGAATTTTTAAAGATAGAAAACAGAGATAAAGCTTTTAAAAGAGAATGAATAGTTGAAAATGGTTGAGCCAGTAAAATGTTGATTGAGTGATTTCAATGGCATGTCAACTCATCTATGGTTATCTTATGTTTAGAGGCTAGGGAATTGCATTCATTGTGAATTTATATTTAAATTTTTTTTATAGTTGTTTCTTAACAAGATTTTTGTACACAGATATATGAAATAAAGTTTTCCTATCGAACAAATCTATTAGAGAGAGTCTGGGAATAATATCAATGAAGTGGTTCTACAAACTCCCCAGTGCTCAAGAACTGGAGCCTCACCATCGGATGCAGTTTAGTGTCATACTCAGAACACCCCTTTTCTGAGTAGGGAGAGCCTTATCTCTCTACAGGGGTCGTATTCTAGACCCCCACACCGTCAGGGTGGAACAGAAAATGAAGACACCGAAACAAATAGTGCCTTAGATACACATGCGGTCCTTCGAAGCTATTTAGTTTATATTCTACCAACAAACAACCATTAAGTCTTTAGTTTTCTGCTAACAAGGACCTTCCACTAACTGGACTCTTACAACCCCGTCTCTGACACCCTACCTCTACATGAATCCTGTGTAAACAAACGTTTGACTGGAGCACTAGTAAAACCGGAATCGGAGACCTATTGGGAGTGTTTATACCGAAACGAAAGCCGACTGTCTACTCAGGGTTATTGATCCATCTCTTTGGTAAATGTCATTGATATGCTAACAGTTGATTTTGTCAATAAACACATTTTCTCCTTCGAACTGATGGTTATGCTGAGTGGAGTACTACAACTCTAAAGGTAAAGTTTATATCTTATAGGTAGATACGAGTTCGATCTAGAAAGTAAGGATATAAAAAATCATGTAGGAAAACCTGATTAAAAAATCAACCTAAACACAAGTGAAAATATCAAATTCACATTTACCACTCAGAATTCAATTGAGTAATCTTTGATTATTGCAGATCTGTTTGCATCTACTGCATCGCGAAAATTAACACACACAAGACCAAATTCTACACCAAATTTCAGGACCATCCGACAGAAACACGCATCAAGTTAAAATATGATTATTGAGACTAATTCTATCCAGCGTACAGATTTTTAGGGAGTACAAGGCAATTTAGCTGGTTGCTGAATAACTGGAAGATGAATCTCATCGATTGGTCACATCACGAAAATGCAACAAAAGGGACGAAAACTCGCATCAGATCTGATCGATATTTAGTGGTGAGAATGATTAATGACGAATTAAAATTGATTTGTTTTTAATTAGGGTTGCCAGCCAGAAAAATATCAGTTGAGGTATCTAACATTCTGTGAACGAGTTTTTACCATACAGAATACTACCACTGTACAACAACCCCTTCACTCGTCACTCACCATACATATACACGAGTTATTTGTCCTTTGTTTTGAAATTCTTTCAGGTGGTTGATGAAGTTTTTAATGGTTTTAATGAAGTTTGCAATTTGATTAGCGGTGTCTGCTAAAAGAATGTTGGAATCTTCAATGAAAATGAATATTTTTTATTAATTTCATATTTTTATATCCAGAGAAGGAAAACAACAACGCTGATGTGTAATAATATATTTAGCCTCTTTTTTTCCTTTAATAACCTGAAATGTACGAAATGGTAGAGGAAGGGAGAGAGTTGAAGATGCCTGAGATGTACACACAGGGTGAGATACAAATCTTCAGTTAACCGCTTCTTCTTCGTTCTGTTTTCAGTAGGCTGGTAGATAGCCACCTCAAGACACCCAATCATCTTGGTTTCTCCTGACTTTTCTACTTTTGTGAATCTCGTCAGGGGCATCTCAAAGCATCGAATCATCTTAGGCTCTAGCTTTCACAAGTCCAGTACAGCTCAGACTTTTCTCTACCTTTCAACCCTGGGCAGGCTGGTGCAAGGCCAGCGTCCAGAGCAGAGTAACGTCTTCTGCTGGTCTTCTCTATAGAGTCGAAATCTTCCCTGGTTTACATAATTTCCCGGATGCCCATGCATTCTTTTTGGTCACACCTGCCTTTGCGTTGCGCGTGGACAAGACTCCTGTTTAACATGCTACCCACGCAACTTACGCGGCATTTTCGCCTAGGAAACACCTGCATTATGCTTACTTTAGGAAACAGGTCTATTTCCTGTTATGCCACCCATGCAATTTATGCAGCACATCGAAAGAGTTCTTTCGATCAATATTCAACAATATATAAATAAGTAGTATTTTTGTTTGTAATTATCAACCTCCAAGCGTAACTTTCAAACCAAATATTAACTGATTCGAAAAAAGCTTATAGCAGTGAATTATAATGATTTGTATGATTAAATTGCTTAACCTAAAAAAATCATTATTCAATCATTATGATAATGTCGCAGGAGGCGAGTGGCATAGAACTGGTAGGTAGGAAATAAAATAGTTCGTTCTCCTTTGGCTACAATACCATGAATGATATGCCCACTGACAAAACAGTAAGGAAAAAGATTATTATATGTGAGGCGCTGTAAGTTGCAAGCTCAACAGGTGCAAGTCACAGCACGACTTTTTAAAAGAGGAAAAATGTATTTACATGTTATATAAGAAGATAAGGGACTGACTTTGGCATTAAAAAACCTCATAAGGGTTGACATGCCTTAAAAACAACCAACCAAGGTCAACGGTTACAAGTCATGACATGACGGTTAAAAACAGGGAATTTCCTTTACTTGTTTTACGAGATTCCATGAGACTTTGGGACTAAATAACCGACATGTCACAAAACTAACCAACCAGCTAACCAACCAACTAACTAACCAACACACAAATAAATTAACAATTCTATTAACCTTTTATACCATTTGTTACATCCCTTTCTCACAATGTCTCCCATCGACATCCATTTTCAATGTTAAATAACCTCTATGATATCTTTTACCCTGATTTGCTTTCTGATCCGTGTTGATCTCTTTTTATCACTTAGAGTCATTCCTCGCCTTATACTTTCCATTAATCTCTATGTAGCTTCAAGATTCTTGTCGAATGATTTAGTTCCTTTTCACGTTTTATATCCGTACGTATTATACAATGGTATTATACTCTTTACTATTTACGCACATTATTTAAAAGCATTAAGTGATTTCCGAATTTTCATCAAGTGCTTTCCAACATCTCGTTGTATGTTTTCTTAAATTTCATAATCATGTACTGAATTTATTATCTGTCCTCTGTAGTTTGGGTTTTTCACTTTCTTCTGGGACTAATTCTTATTTTACTTACGTTTTTGCGCTGTGAGATTATTACTGTTTCATTTTCGTTGATATTCTCTATCATCATCTTTAATGCCTTAATGAACTCAATTAAAAGCTGCTGAGTGTTCCACTAAGACAAATCTCAACATCCGTGCGTGTATATGTGTGTGCGTATATACTGCTGCAGGCAAAAGTTATGGAAGTAGCTAGCCCAGAGGATGTAAAACATTTTTATGGAAAAAATGAACATTCTGGCTTCACAAAATATACTTTAAACAAACTTAAACATAATTTTCCTCAATAACACCAAAGTGAAAGTACGTTCACCGGATGGAGACACAGAATACTTCGACATTGTAGCAGGAGTACTACAAGAGGACACGCTTGCCCCATACCTCTTTATCATCTGTGTAGACTACGCGCTTACCCAACCAAGCCGAAACACTACTGCATAGTTTTGAACGAGCCGCCACAGGCATTGGCCTCCATGTCAATACACACAAAACTGAATATATGTGCTATAATCAAACAGGCGGCATTTCCACACTAGAGGGAATCTCTCTGAAACTAGCAGACAAATTCACCTACCTAGGAAGCAGTGTCTCATCAACCAAAACATCGACACGCGGCTAACGAAGGCATCGACAGCTACCGATAAGCTATCGATAATATGGAAATCAGACCTGGCCGATAAATTGAAACGCAGTTTCTTCCAGGTAGCGGTCGTATCGATACTGCTGTATGGAAGCACTACTTGGATGCTAACAAAACGGCTGGAGGAGAAGCTAGACGGCAATTACACAAGAATGTTGCGAACAATATTGAACAAATCCTGGTGGCAACACCCAACAAAGCACCAACTATACGGCCACCTGCCTCCCATCACAAAAACTATGCAAGTCAGATGAACCAGACATGCAAGACACTGCTGGAGAAGCAAGGACGAGCTCATAAGTGATGTACTCCTATGGACCCTCACTTATGGCCGAGCAAAAGCAGGACGACCAGCTCGAACATACATACTGCAGCTATGTGAGGATACGGGATGTAGCCCTGAAGACCTGCCAGAGGCGATGAAAGATAGGGAGAAGTGGCGAGAGAGGGTCAGGGATATCCGTGCTAGCGGCACATGATGATGATGATGAGATTAGAAAAATATATCGTTAATTTAAATAATTGTTTGTTTTCATCACCTGTAATAATGCAATGCAAAAATGAACAATCGACATTCCTCATTAAAAGTGCTGCTGCTGCTGGTTGAATTGTTGCATAGCGTTTTTAAAGAAATGTTCAGGGAGAACACAAAATCTCAATTTGCTCGAAATATTTGTGCGTATTTAAACATAACTCATGAAGTGTTTGCGACAAACCTTCGGTGCTTTTATATAGATTCATTCGAATTGTCTCTTTATTTAGAGTTGGTCGTCTTCCAGATTGAGGCTTGTTTAATGTCACAATCACCATTTATCATCATCATCATCATGTCACTCCACCAGCACGGATTTCCCTGACTCTCTCTCGCCACCACCCTTCTCTATCGGTCATCGCTTCCGGTTGGTCTTCAAGGCTACATCCAGTATTGGCACAGAGCTGTTGTATGTAGGTTCTAGCTGGTCGTCCTGCCTTTGCTCGTCCATATGAGGGGGATCCACTTGAGTATGTCACTTATGAGTTCGTCCTTACTTCTCCAGTAATGTCCTGCATGTCTGGTTCGTCTAACTTGGATAGTTTACGTGATGGGAGGGTTAGTGGCCGTACGGCTGCTGCTTTGTGGGGTTCTGCCTCTAGGACTTGTTCAATATTGCTCGCAGCGTTCTTGTGTAGTTACCGTCAAGCTTTTTCTCCATACGTTTAGTTAGCTTCCATGTAGTGCATCCATACAGCAGAATCGATTCTACCGCTGCTTAGAAAAAAGTGTGTTTCATTTTATCGGCCAGGTCTGACTTCCATATGACCGATAGTCTATCGGTAGCTGTCCATGTCTTTGCTAGTCGCGTGTTGATGTCTGTCTCGGTTGATGAGACACAGCTTCCTAGGTAGGTGAACTTGTCTACTAGTTTCAGAGAGCTACCGTTTAGTGTGGCAACGTCGCCTCTTTGATTAAAGCACATGTATTCCGCCTTACGTGCGTTGACATGGAGGCTTATGCCTGCAGCTGCTCGTTCCAGACTATGTAGCAGGGTTTCGGCTTGGGCAGGTGTATTTGCTAGAAGCGCTTTGTCATCGATGTAGTCGGCGTCAATAATTGTTTGTGCAGGATAACTTCTGCTTCTCTCCGTTTTCATTTTTATCAATAGACGTTCTAAACACATAGTTTAGACAGATGATGAAGAGGTATTGGGCTAATGTGCCTCCTTGCAGCAAACTTTCTACTGTGTCGAAGTAGTCTGTGTCTCCATCTGGTAAGCGGAATTTTACTTTTGTATAGCATCATTAAGGCTGCGACGGTATTAGTCAAGTAATATTTGCTCCATCTTTCCTCTGTGTATGGAGTCAAAGGCCTTGGTGAAGTCTACGAATAATATTGTTGCCTCAAGGTTTTATGTACGTACACCTTCAAGAATTCGAAGGATAGTCAAAGTCTGTGACGTCGTGGATCTATTTCTCCGAAAGCCATTTTGATTCTTCCTAAGTATGTTCTCATTTTTGGATTCTATGCGGTTGCTTAGTAGAGCATTGTATATCTTGGCCGCTATGTATGTAAGGGTTATACCTCGGTAGTTCTTGACTAATCCGGGGTCGCTTAAATTAAGGAAGGGGAGATAAATCCCTTTGTCCATCTCTCACCGTTTCTAAACCTTTTAAACTTCAGCTGACATCTACTAACCTTCACTGCATCCGCTAAACTGTACAAATGTTTTTAATGGCCTCAGTCGTGTTACTATTCTTTCGGAAATTCATGCAGTAAGCATTAGGGAAGATATTGCTTTTTTAAGGTAATATACTTCATGGGGTTAAATTCTTAAGATTCATTCGAAGGGAAAAACTGTTTGGCAGAAGAGATGATAAATTGATTCTAGACGCAGTTTAGTAACCTTCACTGAAGTTCGAGTGACAGCAAGTCTTTTCTGTTTTTAAGCTCTCTTATTGTTCTATCCCATTTCAAGTATTGAAGTTCCTCCAGTCTCTGTTTTAGCAGCTTCGACAATTCAAACGAATCCGACTAGGATTAGTTCAGTTATTTAGACAGTTTTTCAGTTGTCTTTACTTTTTACTCTCTCTCTCTCTCTCTATATATATATATATATATATACGTGGTGCATTCAATAAGTTTCCAGACTTTTTTGTACAGGCGTTTAAAATTGTCGTAAACTCTTGAAAATTCAGTATGTTATTGTATACATGAGATGACTGACCAATTTTTATGATTTCAGGTTCAAATGAACAGCTACAGCAGCAATTGGAATACACCCTACTAAAGCCTGATTGTCACAGCTGGTGAATTTCAAAAATGCAATCTGGACGCGAGGATACATTAGAAGAAGGATATGCAATAAAATTCTGCTTTAAACTTGGAAAAAATGCCACAGAAACATATGGAATGCTTCAGACTGCTTTTGGACTATCTTGCATGAATCGAGCATCAGTCTTTGAGTGGCATAAGAGATTCAATGAAGGCAGAGAGTCTGTGAGGGATGATGAGAGGTGTGGGAGGAGTAAGTAAGTCAATACATCAGATTTGATTGGCCAAAGGGGTAGGGTTAGGGTTACTATGTTGAAGTTTTAAGGGAGGGAGTTCAGGAAGAGATTCCTTGGGAAGAGGCCAGCACTCTTCAAATCGGGTCAGTGGCATTTCCACGAGGACAATGCTACCGGTCCACAACTCCATCCTTTTCACAGACTATTTGAGCAAGATGGGCATCAAGACACTTCCTCAGCCTCCCTATAGTCCAGACCTTGGTCCCTGTGACTTTTGGTTATTCCCTAAGCTCAGAAGCTGTCGTTATGAGACAATTGAGGAGATGAAAGAGGTTGTGACGAAAGTCATTGACACGCTTAACAAGAGGACATCCATGGGGCCTTCCAGAAGTTGTTGGAACGGTACAACAAGTGCATTGTAGCCGGAGGAGATTACTTCGAAGGGGACTAGAGTTTCATGTGTGTATTGTCAATAAAAGTGCCCATACGAAAAAAGTCTGGAAACTTATTTAATGATCCTCGTACATTCTCCGATTCATCACTCACTTGTCCCGTAACCTGATTTGGCCGTAGGGCCGCTACTCATGTTGCGTGTCTTGGGTAGGGATAACCTGACAGAGCCCATCTTCTTCTGGTTTACAACTTGTCTGAATTCAGTTTTCCTTTTCCAAGACCATTCCAAGGTTAAAGAGCCTTAGATATCCCACTAATTACCAATAATTGAAGTTAGATTCATATATAATTGAAAAGTTTATTTTCTTTCCTTTCAGACAAGACCTACAATATTTCGATGTGCGGACACCGCTTTCTCCTACAACTGTTTTTCATAGATCTTGTGATAAAGTAGGTGACTAACTGGGATGAAATTATCTGAACTCTAGCCATTAAACCCACTGTTCACACCATAGAGCTTTCATCATAGATCATCTTTGTGAAGTAATTTAGTATCTTGCCTAAATGAGAATGTCCTGGTATCTCTTTTTGTTATTTTGTCTCCTTTTACTTGTGTTATTCACCGTTCGTACTTACATTTTATTTAGAGAAGATTCGTTAATCCCTCACAAAATGGCGGCGAGTATCTGGTAAAACTATTAACTCACAAAAAATCTTAATTTAAAAGAAAATCCACGTATCTTGAGAGACACTTTTTAATAGGCTCCTGAACAAACAAGAAAACCTGTGTTAGTAGTTTGTTAAACACTTTCGAACCGTTCGCCTGTTATTTCGAGCTGAGCGCTATTTTACGATACACTATAAGCATAATTATTCGGGCAAAATCCTATTTTAAGATATATACCGTGATTACCATATTTTGTGTTAGGTGATATTTTACTATATACCATGAGTTAAATATTTCATATATATATATATATATATATATATATATAATTTTCGATCCCAGCTACGTGAAGATACTGTCTAGCCACACTGATGAGTTCTGATAGAACGAAACAGATCTGTCTGTGGATGACTATATATATATATATATATATATATATATTCAGCCTGCAAGAAGTTATGACGCAAATCAAATAAACCTCAATAAGTTAAAAAGTTCTCAAGCAATATTTATCAAATTTAAATTTGTCAATCCCTTCACTTAATAAAAATTCCAACGAAATTTTTTACTCTTTTTAAAGGTTAGTTTTTGAAATATTTGTAATTTACGAAAATAACTCTGACATCCAATAAAAATCATTTTTGTTCATTATATATGGCGATACATGGGTAAAGGAAAGAATCAAACAACGACTGAAAAATAGAAAATAACACTGTTAATAAGTGAGGGAATTTCTATTTTGAAGATATCAAAGGAGTTTTGCAGAGATCATTAAACTATAAAGAAGGCAGTTGAAATATGAATAAGATGGGAATAAAGAAAAGGGCTTAAAGAACTTGCTTCTTTGACATAAACGTAAACTAAAGCAAGTTATAGCGAAACAACCATTTTTGACCAGCGCTTAGATCTTTGAAAAGGCCGGAATTGGGAAAGTCAAGAAAGACAAAATGTGTGGAATACTTTGTGAATACGGATTTATGAAAATGTCTCCAAAGTTACCCTCTCACTTAAGTAAATATTATAAAGCGTCAAAATGATTTTTAAGTAATTTTCCGGAACGAATCTCGAGTGACATTTCATAGATCTGATTGATCGGTCAAAGGATTGATCTTAACCAATTTATATGTGTCTGTGGCTAAAATGTGATGATATGAGTTGAAATTGTTGACCATTATTAGACCATTCAAAGTTGATGAAGGAGTTAAACTAAATAGTGCTTTTATGGAAAAGATTTTCTTTGCAAGTTACAATTCCTGGTCTCACAGTTTCAAAGTAAAGTGTGTATTTATTCTCAACATTTATCCTCGAGTATCTAAGCTTACTTGTGAATTCTTTGAGCCGAAAGAGAAAACATAATAGAATGGTCACTCCTGATCTAAATCCGATCGAAAATCTATGGTAAAATGAAAATGAACATATACGAAGGTGGCAAACAATATAACATTAAAGCAGATATATTGTAAGCAATTAAAACAACCATGTCGGAAATTGAACCTGCTGAAGTAAAAAAAAAATTTAAAATCAGTGGATAATAGATTACTGACTGTTATTGAGAAGAAGGGTCACAATATTAAAATGTATAGGATTCAAAACCTTATCATATGTATTTGTTGTTATTTTCTCTGCTATTGGTGGTAAATTTTTGGTGATTTCATTACTTTTAGTAGAAGTAAAATGTTATTATTTGGCTTTGCCTAATAACTTCAGACGGCATTTTTTTAAACGCGTAAAATAACTTCTATAACTTCTTATATATTGATATTACCAAAAAATTTAACTCAGGCTTTATTTTGACTTTTAAATTGATTGTTTAAAATTTGAACATTTTCTTCAAAAACATTTCAATGATAGAAGTTAATGTGATTTGTTAAATAACTTTAGACAGGATGTAAATGTCAGTTTGGATAATGTAGACATAGTCAACTTGAGGCGAGAAACTATCATTAAGCGCAGTTGATTCTATGTACGATATCCTAAATTAGATCACTATCATTTATATTGAGTAGTCTTTATATATATATATATATATATATATATATATATATATATATATATATATATATATGTGTGTGTGTGTGTGTGTGTTTTGAAGTAAATAATGGAAATGAATCCAACAAAAAAGAGAAAAATTGAAAAAACAAAGTAATCCAAAGAGAAGAATTTAATTAATTTATCGATTAAAAGGTTACCTCTTTTCTCTGAATATATAATGTCCTTCTTGTTTTGCATTTCATTAAAAATCCATTGGTGATATGATGCCACTCGATATCACCCTTTCTAAGTCCTTATGATGGTTCATTTGAACCGAAACGTTATAACGTTGACTTTCTTTTACACTAAATTCTTCTCTTTGGATTACCTTATTTTTCAGTATCTCTGGTTCTCTCCCCCCCTTTCTCTCTCTCTCTCTCTCTCTCTTTCTCTCTCTCACTCCCTCTCTCTCTCTCTCTCACTATATATATATATATATACTTTTGCACTCCCCGATATATATATATATATATATATACATATATTGACTGCCAGTTCAATACAGAAGAAGGTCATCTCTTCAATTCCACTAAAAGAACCTGCGGGAGTGCATGTGTCTCCTCAAGTCAAGTACATCTTTGCAAGCCCGGTCATATAAGTCATCTCTTCAATTCCACTAAAAGAACCTGCGGGAGTGCATGTGTCTCCTCAAATCAAGTACATCTTTGCAAGCCCGGTCATATAAGTTATAAACTATCTTCGTCCTTGACATAGCTTTGTACACTCTCATATGACTACCCAAATCTGCTGTAGACCCACATACTATTCTGCAGTAAATACAAAAGTTGCCTGTAAGTTGCTGCAGAAGGACTTGTGTAAAACCAACTTGCGATTGTTTGCTGTCATGAGACTCATATGACTAGAAACTCCAGCTGTGGACAAACCGATCCTACAACAGATGTTACAAACATGTTCAGGTTGAAAAATATATGTGACAAAAGACAAGTCCTGTTTCCAAATTTCCCGTTTGCTGTCATGAAATCTCATATGACTAATTCGATTCTCCGTGATGCAAATGTTATGTAATCATCATAGATCACTTTTCTCCACTTTTTTCCGTCATTTGCTCTGTCTCCAAGATCTACAATAGACTCCACCAAGGCTTGCTTTTGACGACATTTTTATATCTCGGCCGTTCATGATGTTTTGACTCTCTACAGAGGATAATTTAGGAAGGATATATATATATATATATATATATATATATATATATATATATATATATATATATATAGATACTATAAACCCGATATTGCAGTTTAAGTGCTTTTATAGAATACACTATAAACCCATGATTTCGACATCTTTGTTTGCAGGGCTTAAATTACACTGACTATCTCCCCTGCTGAAGTGCATAACTAGACTCCGAAAAAATTGACGTCCTGGGTATGACGCTAAGCTGCATCCAGTAAGGAAGCTTCAGTTTTGGACCTCTGGGAACAATGAATTACACCTTCTTTGCCATTACGCCCAGGTTCACTTTGAGTACTATTACTAGTATTGTAATGGTCCCATCTATCACTCAATTTTTTTAAATTATCAGTATTAGAAAGGAATACTTGAAACCATATAACTATGTGAAAATTATTGGTATTAGCAATAGTTGTTACGATATATGTGTAAACAAATAATAATTATCAAATTAGAATTGTAACTTTAAAGCGTATAATTGAGTATAAATTAGTAGCATTATTATATAAGAATACTTGATACCATATATAATTTAGTATACATAATTAGTATTGAATAGGAATACTTGAAATCATGTCTATCTATCGCAGTTTGTTAATATTTATCTCAGTCTGCTAATTCACACACACGCTCATATATATATATAAATATATACATATATATATATATATAACATGATATCATTGGAGTATAGGGCTGTTATCTTAGCTTTCTGCAACAGCTGCATTCTTTTACACCTCTTCTTTTTCAGGTCGTTCAGCTATGGGCACACAGGAACGAATTAACTTGAGATGTTTGGTCCGGTTGGGAAACTCCGTCACAAGCACTTGAAATGCTTCAGCAAGTGTTTGTAGATAACAACATGTTACGCACACATGTTTTTGAGTGGCACAAAGAGGAGCGCGAGGAGATGAAAGATGACTCCAGGAGCGAGAGACGTTCAACAAGCAGGACTGAGATCAACGTCGAGTGGGTACGGCTGGTAGCTTATGGTAGCTTATTCGAATGACTTTTCAGCTAGTAATGAAAAAGGATCGTGTTTCGAAGATTATCACTGAAGATTTGGGCATGTCTGAAGAGTTACAGAACTGAGTGTGCTAGCAGTTTCTGGTCGAGAGCAATGTTGGAACTGGAGCAACCTCCCTCGTCACCTGATCGTGTTCCGTGTAACTTTTTTTCTTTTCTCCAGGCTCAAGGGGATCATCAAGGGGACCTGTTCTGAAAGCGGGCTGTAACGATGGAGCTAAGGTGCATCCCAGAAGGATATTTCCAGCAGTACGTAGAAGCGTGGTAGATATGAATGGAAAAGTGCATTTGATTCAAGAGGAATTACTTTGAAAAGGTGACTGAGAAACCCCATAATTGATTGTTTGGAATTGAAATAAGTTGTTTGGAGCACAAATCCAATAACTTTTAAAATATAGTTCGTATATTATCTATCTGAATTTCTGTGATAAGGTTTGATGTGCGATATTTTGTGCGTGATTTTTCGGACAGTTGTCCTCATCTTTATTGTAGTTAGTTGTAACACAGCGTTTCGGCAGCTGTATCCTCCGGCCTTCCTCAAGTGTCCCTTGTTTATCTTGTTATGGAAATGGTTCAACCTGGGAAATGCCGTCCTCTGAAAGTAAGACTACAAGAACACCGAAAAGCCGTAGTACGAGGGGAAATAGAGAAGACAGGTATAGCAGACCATATATGGAAAGAAAAGGGAAACCATCTACCTTTATGGAATAAAGTTAAAATAATCGATAGGGAAGGACATTGAAAAAGAAGACGTCTTAAAGAAGCGGCACATATGTTGGGCCATCTTGACCTCTTGAGTAGACCAAGTATAGAACACAACCTGGGAACCAATGATTGAAAAGACCAAATCATATTGTTTTTAAAGAAAATTACTTTAAAAATATCAAGAATAACTGATACCATTGGATTTTACATTTTGAAGTCATCTCATGACGCTTCTGGAGAAACTTGTTGAGATGCTTCTTGGATTGATTGACGTGAAAAACAATGACGTCATTATTTAACGTCTTTATATTTATTGAATGCCTTGTTTGATAAACAGTCAAACTTTAAAAATTATTTCCCAGATTGAATCATTTCCATACCCAGATAAACAAGGGACACTTGAAGAAGGCCGGAGGATACAGCAACCGAAAAGTTGTGTTACAACTAACAACAATAAAGATGAGGACAACAGTCAGAAAAACCACACAGAATATTGTACGGTTCACACACACACACACACACACACAAACACACACACACACACACACACACACACACACACACATATATATATATATATATATATATATGTATCAGTCTCTTGTTCTGTCTTTGTTTCTGTACTACAAGAAAATTTAACAACTCAACCATTTATTGCACAAAGAAAGGATAGGTATAAGCATAAACAAAGTGTTTCACTGAGTCTCCTTTTCAAATAAAAGGAAACAATTGACTAATTTTCACTTGAAAGAAAACTGACAATATATTCCTTGCCCGCATTATTCATGCTTCAATTTTAAATTGTAAATAAAATGACATCATCCAGACAACATTGTCATGCATATCAGACGATATTTAGTTGACTGGATAAATGAAAGCAGCTTAACAATTAAAATAAATAAAAGTGTATGCATATGCTACATTTGGGCAAAAACTATAATTACATCATCAGCGTAGATTGTTATCGCTTGATCCTGGACAGAACTCAAAAGCTATCGATCTTCATTTCTGTCTGGTTGACAAAATGAAATGGAGAAACACGCTATATATAGTTATTTACTAAGCTAAGGTTAGTTGTGGTACAAAACCGAAACAATCAGGCACCCACTGTGAATCAAGTTCACTAATAACTGTCTACTAACCGTTACACACGTGCGGCACCCCACATGCTCTATACATGTTCTTTCTCTCTTGTAAGCTGACTTTAAACTCCAGTTCAGGAGCTCAGGGAAGTGTGAAGTTATAATTTGTTGTCATTGCTCCCAAATCCATTCTGACCCTGATTAGTAGTAATCGTTAGAGTCCCATACAGTCATCGATGCTTGGTGAGGGTTTAGTGATAGACATGGAAAAAGGAACATGCAAGCCTGGTTCAAATTCCGGCTGAGACAGTTTATGTGTATGTACACTTATGATCTTCCGAAAGGCATGAATCCATCTCTTCTCTCTCTAAAAATGGATAGAATAACAGCAGGACTGTGCTTCTTAGCTTTCATGGGCACGAAGTCTCTGAGAAGCAAAATACTGAATTAAAAATCATGTGCTCTTAATAATAATAATAATGATAATAATAATGCGGTCCTCAAGATTTGGGAAGAGGGCTAGAAGAGTTGGAAATCGGAGGATGAATTGGGGCCATACAAACTACAGCATTATTAAGATCGGTCAGAATACTGAGAAGATTCATGGAGACTTGAAGAGACTTGCTATCTCTCAGATTTCATCGAAAGACTAGCTAACGCTGGTGTTTGGAACTCGCACAACAACAACAACAACAACAAAAAGAAGAGAATTTACAAAATTGTCGACTTTGCTGTCCCGGCTGACCACAGAATAAAACTGAAAGAATGTGAAAAGAAGAATAAGTACCTCGACTTTGGTAAAGAATTGAAGAAACTATGGAACATGAAAGTGACGATTGTGCCAATTGTGATTGGTGCTTTTGGCACAATGACTGAAGGATTATTCAAGGGCCTGAAGGATTTGGAAGTTGGCGGACGAGTGGAGACCATCAAAACGACAGCATTACTGAAGATGGCCAGAATATTGAGAAGCGTCCAGGAGACTTGAAGAGACTTGTTGTCACTCAAACTCTAGTGAAAAACCATCAGCTAACGCAGATGTGAAAACTCTAAAAGACTATAAAATAATAATAGAAGCACAAAATAAGAAAATAAAAAACAATAATATCAAAGGGAAAACAGAAGAATAACTAGTGTAGTTTATGTAGTGCCAGAGTTGAAACAATTAATCACATAATGATTAAGGGCAGCTAACTGGCACAAAAAGAATACAAGAGTGGGTAGGATAGCTTATCGACTGGGAATTGTGCAAGAGATTAAAATTCGACCATACTAATGATATATATACAAACCAGATTATGTCCTAGATAATGAGACGTACAACACTCTAGAAATTTTGAAATAATAAAAAAAACCTGACCTAGAGTTAATTAACAAGAAAAAAGAACTTGTCATTTAGTAGATTTTGCCGTGAAAATAAAAGAAATCGAAAACATAGACAAATATTAAACCTTTCAGAGAGCTAAGAAAGCTGTTGAACATAGAGATGACGGTGATATCAATATTAGTGGGAGTCATTGAAACGGTTCCCCAAAATCTGGAAAAGAGCCTGGGGCGGGAGTGGAATAAGAAAAACGAGAGCATCCAAACCACAACGTTGTTGATATCGGCTCGGATACTTAGAAGAGACATAGAGACCTGAGGAGACTTGCTGTCACTCAGACGCCAGTGAAAACCACCGGTGAAAACACGTGTGAAAAACTCTCAATAATGTATTAATTTTAGAAAACCATATACAATTGCCCAGTCGGCTGGGGATGTAGAATACACCAACTGCACTTCTGCAGAGGGGTAAGACCCCCTCCCCACAACGTGCGTCCTGGATATGACACTAAACAATCTGATGGTAAGATTCCTGTGATGCTGGAGCTTTGGGGAATGCAGAGTACCCCTTCATTGCCATCGCTCCTAGGTCCACTGTGGCCTGGAGTGGTAGTACCTGATAGGACCCTATCTATGGGTTAAGCAGAACTAAACAGCGTACTTACGCTTAACTGAATTGCTTGAAATAGAACTGTTTGACTAAACTGAAAAGCTTGAAATAGAAATTTTTTTTATAATTAAACTGTGTAATTATGTCTAAACTGATATTTATGCTAAACTGAATCGTTTGAAGTGGAACAGTTTTTATATGCTAAACTGAATTGCTTGAAATGGAACTGTTTTTGACAGTGAAACTATACTTACGCTAAACATAATTGTTTAATATGGAACTGTTTTGACATTTAGTTGTGTGAAAACAAAATCATTACTTATACGAAACTGAATTGTTTGAATTAGAACCGCTTGACTAAACTGAATAGCTTGAAATAGTTTTCGACAATCAAATTGTGTAGTCATGCTAAACTAAATTGTTTGAAATAGAACTGATTTACGTATAAAAATGGATTTGGCATTAAATAACCGACAAGAGTTGATATGCCATAAACCGGACCAAACCTGAATTGTTTGAATTAGAACTGTTTGACTAAACTGAATAGCTTGAAACAGAAATGTTTTTGACAATTAAATTGTGTACTCATGCTGAATTGATTATTTGTATAAAAATGGATTCGACATTAAATATCCTACAAAGGTTGATATGCCATAAATCCAACCAACCAACCAACCAACTAGAACTAAAATGCGTATTTATGCTTAATTGAATTGTTTGAAATAAAACTGTTTATTTGTATAAAAATTAATTTGGCGTTAAATAACCTACAACGGTTGATATGCCATAAAGCCTAAACAAACAACTAACCACATACAAATAGGTGTGGACCAGAAAGTGATTAGATTCCCGTCTATAGTTGAAAATGGGAACCATGTAAGTAAACAGTAAAGACTACAGTCAAAAGACAGTAGTAAGTAAACCGTAATCTTTGAATTCTCAGTTAATCTGTGAATATATGACAACGGTGTACTTTAAAAAGCGACAGTGCTGCTCAAAAAGCGGTAAGGTTTATTAGATTAATTTTTTCAGTAAATATTTGAGTATTGTATACTATCAGAAAATAGGAAAAGAAAAGAAAAAAATAAAGTTGATTATTTGAGGAAGTAACAAGATTAATCCTCAAAGCCAGATTAAAATGAAATGGGATTGTTTGATTTATACTAAGTTCAATCTTAGAAATTTTAAAGGAGTATTCATTCTTATGAGGAGTAGATATATTTTTTCTAAGGAGAATATCAGATTACATCTGTGGCAAGTGCACAGATAATAATCAAACCTCTGAGTCTAGTGTAATTACAATAAACACATGGAAAATGACAAATGTAAATACAAATCATCTCGTAAAAAGTTAAGGAAAAAACCGAAAAGGTAAATAAGTGAAGTTGGTGACCTTAGTCGTGGGTAACCCGAAGGCTCCCTTTTCAATAGCTACTACACGGAGGTGTATGGAAGGGCGCTACTCCATTCCCTGGATTGCACCACTTTATCCTTGATCCTTACCTTATAATGCTGAGTGTTAAGCAAGGCGGCATCAAGTACCATTTTTTGAGTCTTTGGTATGACTCGACCTGGAATTGAACTCCGGTCTCCCGGACCATCAGTGAACATTACTCATTAGGCCAATGACCAATATCCCAACGGACAACATCACCTAACTTCACGATCTATGCAAGAAGAAAACCAGTCAGAAATAAAATTAGTATCGCTCGAAGGAATCTGAACAGTAATACAAAATCTGGATTAAAAATGATTTGTTTGGGTTGGTTTTTTGGCATATCAATCGTTATAAGTTATCTAAAACCAAATCCTATATATATATATATATATATATATATATAACTTGTGAACACATTTTGTTGATAACATTTTTAAATGAGCCTGCGCTCATTTTTTTTTTTGCGCGCAGTTAAATGGTTTCAAGTATTTCCGTCTAATACGTGAAATTCTATTTACTATTAATTATTTTTACTTATAGTTAAATGGTTCCAAGTATTTTGCTATGTATCGCTAACAAATCAATTAAACCTCAGTAATTTGTTTACACATAACATAAATGTCAAACAGTTCTAATTGACCTATAGATAGGAGCCTTTCAAGTGCTTCCACTAGGATCAGAGTGAACCTCGGAGCAATGGCAATGAAGGTATACTCCACGTTCCCCAGCATTACTGGAGTCTCACCATCAGGCTGTTTAGAGTCAAATCCAGGAAACCCATTGTGGGTGGGTGGTGGGTGGCGGGCTTACTTTCTGTAGAGGTGAAATCGGTGTATTCTACCGCCCCAGTCGATTTGGTTGGATGGAAAATGAGACTAGAAGGACAAATAAAGAAACTGCAACAACAATCAAAAGTACTAAGGAAAGAAAAAGGCACTAGGATACAATTGAGTGAAAGGGCTAAAAATAAACTACAGCAAACAAGACTGTCAATACAACTGGGAGAAATAAATCAAAATATACTTGCGAAAAAGAGAGAATATGACCAACTGAATCCTGAAGGCGGTCAAAACAAGGTGGAAAATGTTGCATTGCTCAAAGAATGACAAATCAGGCGTAAAAGAACGGAAAGATTTAAATGACGTTCTCTTATTTGTTTTATATTTAAATGAATATTAATTTGCGAAAGAAAGAAATGACAATAAAAGAGTGACGATAATTTATATTTCAGTTTGTCAGGTTTTATTTTCTATTAAAAGAAAATGATGGAAATAAAGAATGAATGGCGAACCTTTTTTAGTTTTTGTTTTTGAAAACTTCTGATAATTTTTAAAAACATTTGTATTTTCTTTTCTTAATAATAGCATAATTATTTCTTCTTGCTTTATTTTCCTAGTAATAGCATAAATTGTTATTTAATTTAGTTTTCGGAATTTATTCAGTAACGAATATAATTATTTCTAAATCGTTTTTATTTTAGAAAAATTTTGATTGATTGATTTTTACGTCATGTCAACCTGTCTAGTTTTTTAATACTCAGAGGTTAGGGAATCGCGTACATATCTAAATTTTTGGTTTAGTTTTTTTCTTAAGAGGGTTATTTTTTTGTCCGTGGTCTTATCGAATACGAATAATTTTTAAACATCTACTTGACCGAGGGGTAGGACTCTAACATGTATTACCACACTTGATCAGAGTGAACCTGGTCATGAAGGCGTACTCTACATTCCCTAGGGATCAAGAATCAGCGTCTCACCATCAAATACAGTTTCGTGTCTTACCCAGGACACCCTTTATTTTGGTGGAGGTCAGGGTATTCGAAGGTCCCCCACTCCCCGACAGGGCAATAGAAAACTCAGTAGATAAATATTTTTCAAGTTTGTTACTTAATTCAAATTTTGAAATTTTCAGTTACAGAACACATTTTCTATACTGTTACATGAGATGTTACAGCCTTCACCCGGACAACGCCGGATAGCCCTTCCAGTATATATGTAAATCCATGCTTGTTATTGCTCGGCCTGTTAATTCGCCTAATTCCTAGTAAATAAATAACAACTTAATCTAACCCGCGGAAGGATTATTGAGGCTGTTAATTCAGGATTAGGCATAACGGTACCTTCATATACTTATGTCAATGTCATTACTTATTAGTCAGAAGAAGCAAGGAGTTCAACCCTGTTCGGTCACCACTGATCAAATATTTTGGTGTGAATTAGAAATTGGGTGCTAAGCTCTTTACAAGGGCACAATGCCAAGCAAAGGTTTCGTGAGCCAAGAATCCGTCAATTTAGTAATTAAAGAAATGCTCGCTTGAAATGCATGAAACTTTAAACTGTACTGCAGTTTGTGAAAGTAGTTACCACTTCATTATTTTCTTCATTTACTAAGATCTACTTTTTAATCTAAATAAACAAAATTAATTACCTAAGAAAAAAGTGAATGTACACCGTGATTAAGTGTTTCATCTCTGTCTCCACATAACCTACACTTTTTATTCTTCTCTTAATTAAAAGTTTTTGATTTGACATCATTGTTTCTAATGGCATTATTTACTGCTGCCACAGCTGCTATTGTTACTATTTTTAAAAATTTTCAGCTTTACTTTCGGTTTCTTATTATCTTTTATCGGATCTTTACGCAAAACCTAACTTGAGGGAAGAGTGTTATAATATGCATTCTATTATTATCATACGCCTTGTGAGTTTTTTACATTAGTTTTTGCTGGTGTTTTTTTAGTGGGGTCTAAGTGACAGTAAGTCCTCTTAGGTCTTTACGCGTTTTCTAGCCAATCTTAACAATGTGGTAGTCTGGATAGTCTTCATGCTTCCTCTGATTTTCACTTCTTTTTACAAGCCTTTAGGAACCATTCCAAGTGTACCAATTATAATTAGCAACACCATCACATTCATATAACATTGTTTTTTGTCTTTTGTCTTTTTTTGTTTTCGTTTTTTAGTTTGCTGGTAAGGTCAAGTATTTATCAATCTTTTCGCTTTCTTTTATTTCCACTCAGTGGTCTACCGGGATGGCAAGTTGTTTTTTCTTGTTAATCAACAATAAATCTGATCTTCTGAACAGGCCAAGATAGTCTATTGGTATTTCAAAATCTCACAGAATTTTATTCTTCTTATTCTCTAGGACGGATTCTGTGCATATACCATTTGGTCGCATTGTTAAATTTTGATTTCTTGCACAATTACGAGGTGTAGATAGTAGCTCTATGTACATATTGTTTTGAATTAAGGGATATTCCTTCGAAACTGAAAGCTCACGAAGGTTTAAAAAACGCAGTCAATTCGACTGAGAGTGGGGTACTCCTTCATTGTCATTACTCCCAGGTTAATTCAGTCCTCAGGTGGTTGTGCCTGTTGTGATCCTATCAGTGGGTCAAATAGATCTATATAAAAAATCATTCGTATTTGATAGGATCGAAAGCGAAAAAAGAACATCTCGAAATAATTTTCTAATTTCCTCAATAGAAATTCTGTTTGACGATGAAGAAGTCAATTTTTAGGATTAGAATAAATCCTCTCTCGAAGCATAGAGGATAAAAGCCTTTCTAGAAAAAAGACACGTGAAATCAATGAAATGACAAGCAAACTGTATAGATCTTAATACGATCGTCAATCTGTGGGGGAATAAAAAATGGGATTCCCTCCTAGCTATCATGGGATTTATCAACTCAAATAGCCTAAGTAAAATACGTGAATAATGAGAAAGAATTAATATTATTGCTTATTGCATTTAATAATCGATACTTAGTTATCTATAATGAAACGAAAATACTACTTCGTCTATAAAATAAAATAAAAAACAGGATAAAAACTCACGACTCAAAGTTTCACGTGGCTGATCCTCGGCTGAGCCAGTATTGACGCATGAAGTGTGTTGAATTCAAATAGATGTCTATATTTAATGTAATATTTGATGATAAGGATGTCAATTTTCAGGATGAAAATGCATCTTCTCACAAAACGAAGAGAAAAGAAGCTTTTCTTCATGAAAGGCATATCAACTCAATGAAATTGATGAACAAACAGCCCAGTGGTTCATGACAAGGATCCAATCTGTAAGGCTGATGAGTCTAGTGCTCTTCAAGAAAGATGGCTGCAGCTTTAGGAAAAACATAATTTTTTGGTAGTGGAGTTCATGCCTTGAAAAGATGAGCTACAAAATACTGGTGATTTTTTGTTTTTTGGTTTTTTGGTGATTCCAAAATTCCTTACGTTGAAAAATATCGGTTATTAATTAAAATGAATTATTTCAATTAATTTGATGCGTGTTTATGAAACTTGATAGATTTTGTCTTAGAATCATGCTTAATTTATTTTTAATGAATAAAAAATAACGGAAGAAACGTTTTCTAAGAGCAGTGAATCCATATATTTTTTTTAAATTTTAGTCTCGGAGAGTTGTGACTTGCTGCCATTGTCTAAAGAAGTTGGTGATAGGTTTTTCCATTGAGAGGATTGCCGATAGGATTGAAAGAAAGACAATTTTTTCACAAAAGTCCACACACGTTTTATTTCAGATCATGGCGTAACGGTTATCGTCTTTGGAAATAAACCCAAGTTCAAAACCTGGACGAGGCTGTTTGATTTTCACTTATCGCTAATATCCTCGGGAAAAAATATGAATCAAACGATTCTTCTCGCCTCCAGCTATAAATAAATAATAGGGCAGACTGGGTTCCTTAACATTTGGAATGCAACTGGTCTATGAGAAGGAAAATTTTGAATGAACACTAGTCGTACTCCATTTAAAACTTGATGCTGTGTCATATCCTGCTCGTAGCGGAAGGCTTGATAAAATATATCCCAGGAATTATTTTCTCAGTCGATAAATCTGAGATGTATTAAACTGTATAAAACTGTATAAAAAGACAAAAAATGCTATTTATACAGGAAGGCAGGAACAAATTAGTTTCATTTATTTAAATAACTAATTATACACCTTATTTAAATAACTAATTATACACCTTAATTAAAACACTTCTATACATAAAACTCTGTCGAAATTGATGTGTTTGTCGTGATTTCACGGCCAAACAAATCCCTGGAACATAATTTTTCCCACTGATATTGACCTCAGGCCCCAATATGGACTCTGCAACATTGACTTCCGGGGTTATTTGAAGCTATAGGAGGTCACAAGATGGCAAAATATGCCATTTCTGGTCACACGGCCAAGCAGAAGTTCTGATTCATAAGACAGTGATAACATAGATCCGATAAATAGACGTTGGTTTTTATGGTCATCGAAGACGGTTACAACTCTGGAATATTTGTAAAAAAAATTGAGTTTACTTCTAATCGGTTTTGAAATCAAATTACTAACTTCAATACAATTGTAAGTGATAGTTTTGGCGATAAGAGAATAGTGCTGAGCTCGTCGTTCAAGTGGAGGTAGGGGCTACTTGCCTTGAAAATTTGATTTTCCTTAGGTTGGAATACTGAGCACCAATTTATGCTGGCAGAAAAAAACGTAACTCTTTCAACTTAGAGGTAAGCAAAAGTCTTTGTGGGTAAGGTCAACGACTAATTTTGATTGACTCACGAGAGGGAGAGTTAGGTAAAAAGAAAGAAAGCAACCGGGCGAAGAAGAGGAAAGAAGACGTAGAGAAAGCGAATGAGTGAAAGAGAGAGAGAGAGAGAGAGAGAGAGAGAAAGTGAGATAGACAGAGAGCTGAGCAGCAAAAGAAAAAAGAAAAACAGGATTAAGAATATGAGTGAATGTGGAAGAGATATAAAGTATCTGACAGCGATAAAGAAAAGGAGATCAAGAGGGAGAGAGAAAGAAAGAGAGAGAGAGAGAGAGAGAGGATAAAAATTTGAAGTGAATGAGAGAGATAGAAAGAACAGGGATAGAGAACGGAAAAGAAAGAAAGAAAGAAAGAGAGAGAAGGAGGGGTTTGAGCGAAAGTGTCAAACAGAGAGAAAGTAAGAAATAGAGAAATAAAGAAAGTACAGCGACAGAGTTCGAACTCCAGTCGCGCTGTTACATTCATTTTCGGACAAATCTCCTTGGGAAAGGTATGAACTCCCTTATCCCCCGAGCTATGGGTTAAACAGCATCACGGCTGTTCTTCTAGAAGGATGGCTTTAGCATTAGATAACCCACGAAGTTTGATGGGCCATTAAAGAAACCAAACCAAACCAAACCAAACCAAACTAGAGCGAGTGAGAGATAGAAAGGAAGAGAGATAAAATGTGAACGTGTGTGAAAGAAAGAAAGAAAGAAAGAAAGAAAGAAAGAAAGAAAGAAACAGAGAGGCAGTGAGGGAGGAAGGAAATATAAAGTGATGAGAGAGGGAGAGAGTAGATAAAGCGAGAAGATCTGGTGGTAAGGCTCCAGTTCTAGAGCTTTGGGGAGTCTGAACCCCCCCCCCTTCGTTGCCATGACGCCCAGGTCCATTCTAATCCACGTCACATTCATGGGTTATAAAGTTCTATTTGAAATTTATTATAATGGAATACTTGAAACTATATAATTATGGGCAAATAATTTCCATCAAGAATAATTACTTGAAGTTATATTTATTAACAAATGTTTTTGTTTTGTTTTGTTTTATGGCAGAGCAAGCATATAATGTCATTTAATGCCAAATACTTTTTATACATATATATTAAATATATGGTTTCTAAACACATTTTTGATAACATTTAAAAACGAGCCTGATCTCATTTTTTTGCACTCAGTTAAATTGTTTCACTTATTTCTATCGAATACGAATAATTCTACGTCCTATTAACCATTTGTTTGCACACAGTTAAATGTTTTCAAGTATTGTTATTTAATAGTAACAATTCAATTAAACATCTGTTGTTTGATTACACATAGTTAAATGATAAACTGTTCTATTTCAAGCAATTCAGTTTAGCATAAGCCATTTCTTTGGACTCAGTTTAAACGTCAAAGTACACAGTTTAAATGGCAAACAGTTCTATTAGACCGATAGATAGGACCCAATCAGGTGCTACCTCTTCGAGCCTGAGTGGACCAGCGAGCAATGACAATGAAAGGGCACTCTGCATTACCCGAATTTCCAGCATTAGTGTAGCCTCACAAACAGACTGTTTAGTATCACATCAGGGCTCTCGTTGTAGTGATACAGTCAGTGTAAATTACAGCCCCAGCTGACTGGGTCATATTAACAAAGTATTGATTTGTTACTTGAAGCCATAGAACACTTTACCAAAAATAAAAGGACTGACCTCGACATAAAAAACTAACAAAGGTCGACGTGCCATAAAAACATGCAACAAACTTTAATAATTCTTCCACCCTCAACCTACACAATTTCAATTTAAATTGGCTCTCATCTAAGAATCTAATTTTGCTATTTAACTTGTTAGAATACTTATTTTGATGAGCGATCTTAGGAAAGACATGAATGAATCCATTAGGGAAAACAAAATAAAATACTCTTATACAACAAGTCAATCGTAACAATCACAGTTCTTTTTTCCGGACTTTGCCGTTAAGTCGGAATAGAAGTGAATTAGAGAATTGATAATATTTCACAATAGAAGACATTATTGCCTTACTTCTAGTGAGTTTTTCACACAAGCTTTAGCTGATAGTCTTTCATTTGAGTCTAATTGATAGCAAGTTTCCTCAGGTCTCCAGGACTCTTCTCAGTATTCTTGCCGATCTTAATAATGCAGTAGTTTGGATGCTCTCGATTCGTCCTCCGATTTTTAACTCTTCCAGCTCCCTTACCAAACCAATTACAATTGGTATCACTGTTACTATCATGCTCCACTGCTTTTTTTTTAGTTCTCTTGCAAGGTCCAAATACTTGTCACACTTCGTTTTCTTTGATTTTCACTCTGTCGTCTGCCAGGACGGCAAAGACTACTACATAGCAGGTTCTTTTTTTACCACTAGGTCTGCTTTGGTGGCCGAGATTAGATGAAAATAAACAATTAATAATTACTTGGGCGAGTCAAAAGTCTTTTGATATTTTGGAAACGTGTGATACGATTTGCCCTCTCCAGATGTTTTTGCCGACGTTGTGAAGATGACAAACCATTCTGGTCTGTGGGATGCTGCGCTCGCCTGATACTCTGCGGGTACTTCACGTCGGATTTGCCTCGATGGTTGAGACCTGAGCTTTCTTGATCGTCGAAGATCTTTTTAACCCGAGCGAAATTTCTTAAACAATCTGGTTACTGCATTGTAATCAACTCCGCCTTCTTTGGTTTTTGATTGCTTCTTCGGTGTTATGGCTCTTTTCGAACTCGAATTAGACAACGTTGCACGTTCATCTGTGCGACTTTCAAATCACAGTCGCAGTGACGCAATGCCAGCACACTAACTACCACAATAAATCCAACCATATCTGATACCTATACGGTTTGAATTGCTTCGGTCACGCGCCGTAAACTAGCACGCACCAAAATATTGCAAAACTTTGACAAACCCTAGAACATTAATAATAAACCCTAGTTGAATGAGGATGAAATATACAGTATCACTTATAGAAAAAATACACTCCGCACGTATTCTTTTATATTTAATCCTTTTATAAGCCATAGATCATCATCATCATTAAGACGTGTTGATAACACGTATTCCCTTGACTCTCCATGTCCTTTCTCTCTCACTCTCTTCACCCGTTTCTATCGGCCATCGTACTTAGTAAGTCTTCTAGACGGCACCCAGTATCTGTACAGAGCTGATGAATGTTAGTTTTTGCTGGCCAGCCAACACCTATGCATCCACGTGTTGGAGTCCATCGGAAAATGAGTTTGTCCTTACTTCTCAAGCAGTATCCGGCATGTCTTTTATGGATAGTTTGCAAGACGAAAGGTAAACATTTGTAGATGGTTGCTTCCAAGAATTGTTCAAAATAGCTCGCAGCTTCCTTCTACATTTTCTTCAAGCATTAACTTAGAGTCCAAGGAATATCACCATACAGTAGTACTGATATGGTTACAACTTGGAATAATTAACTTTTTCAAAAAAATCAATATGGTGACATCTACTCATCGTATGGCAAAACCTTTAAATTAATAGACCAGTTCATATACATCGGTAGCAATATCTCATCTACTGAAAGTGGTATCAACATATACATAGGTAAAGCATAGACTGCTATTGACAGGTTATCGGCCATATCTGAATCTGATCTCTGATCTATCTTTTAAAAACCCCTAGAAACGGATTTTATTTGGTATTATTTATATAACCGTTGGGACATTTTGAAATTAAACCCTGACTTAAAAGAACCGGGCATGCTGGCCAATCGTCGACCAAAACAACCTGAGAAAAACGTTTGGAAGCAACAAAAACTAAATAACAAAGCAATCACTTAGAGGCCTACGATAAAATTCATTAAATATTGCCAACCATGAAATATTAAAAACAGCTTATACTGCTATCACTTATACTGCTATCACAACAAAGACAATTTATAAAATTTACCACTAATTGCAGAAGTAGAAATTTAATTTATCAACTTGATTGCACATGCTACCAAAAGCAATGCATTGGAAAGTCAGAATAACCATCTCATCTTTGACTAAACAACTACAAACACAGAATCACATTTATAGATTATAATAAACTTATACTTACAGAAAAACATTTCTGCGTAAATTGCTATTATTTAAACAGAGACAATATAATAAAAAAGAAACGAAGAAAACCCACATAGGACAAAGTCACAATGATCAGAGAAACACACGAAGATAAATGGTTTAAATGTCTCCAAACACTCACCCCAAATAGTTTCAACATCAAACTAAACCATCGTCAAAACACCGCTTTAAAATAAAATTGATTGATGAGTTGACCTATAAACATTTACATAAATAAATGCTTAAGTCAAATATTTTTTAAAAACAGACTGGCTAATTTATAACATGCTATATCCCCGCCTAAAATATCATCCACGTGTAACCCTGAGTGCGCAGAGATGATAAAACGCTCGGCTTAAACACTTGAATAGTAAAAAAATAATGAATAGATATGATACGTTACTTGTTCATTTTTTCGCAACTTTTGCACCAAATTATCTCTTTAAAAAACGCTTTTCAAAATTTCTTAAGACTCTTTTTTCTCAAGATGATCTAAAATCGAAACTATTTGAGAACGATTAAAAATTAAAAGGTTAATAAATACAAAGAAATATTCCCGTTTGGTCTATCAGTTTTGTTCACCCACATAACTGTGTGCAAATCATTAGTATTAAGAATAGTTACTTGAAGATATCATTATTTACTATGGATTATTATTATTATTACCGGCCATTGGCCTAATGAGTAGAGTGTTTGCCAATGGGCCAGGTGGCCGCGGTTCCAATCGCAGGTCGAGTCATACCAAAGACTCCAAAAATGGAACTTGATGCCACCTTGTTTTGCACGCAGTACTATAAGGTAAGGATCAAGGGTGGATAGGGAATGGAGTTGCGTCCTCCCGTACACCTCGCTGTAGTAGCAATTGAAAAGGGAGACTTCGGGTCACCCTCAACTAAGGTCGCCAACTTTACTTACTTTCTTACTATTAGTCACTTTAAGCCATATAAGTGCTTGAAAATTATTTCTTAGAAAGGAATATTTGAAACCGTATAACACAGTTATTCGGTTTTAATTATTCCTAATAGATATTGAATAAGAGAATGAAAAAGAAAAGAAAGAATGACTCTTATTGAATTGGAACAATTACTTTAAAGTATATAATTCTGTATAAATGATTATTATTTGTTCTCTTTGAGAGTTTTTCACATCAGCGTTAACTGATGGTCTTTCACTGGAGTTTGAGTGATAGCAAGTCTCCAGTACTCTTCTCAGTATTCTGGCCCATCTCAATAATGCAGTAGTTTGAATGGTCTCCATTCGTCTTCTTACTTCAAGTCCCTTTAGTAATCCTTTGGTGACTATACCAAGACCACCAATTACATGTGGTATAATCGTCACTTTTATGTTCCACAGCTGTTTCAATTCCCTAGCAAGGTCAAGGTACTTATCATTTTTTTCACATTCTTTTAATTTAACCCTGTGTTCTGCAGGGACAGCAAAGTCCACAATTCTGCAAGTTCTCTTTCGTTTTTTTTTTTTTTTTTTTTTTTTTTTTGTTATTATAATATTTGGTCGTCTAGCCGAGATTTGGTGATCCGTTTGTATGTGAAATCCCAGAGGAATTTGTACGTCTCATTCTTTAGGACAGATTCTGGGTTGTGCATATAAAACCTGTTCGTATGGTCAAACTTCAACTTCTTGCACAATTCCCAGTTGATCACCTTGCACACTCAGTCGTGCCAAGTCTTAAATTCTTTTTGTGCTAATTTGCCGCATTCGCTTATTATGTGATTGATCGTTTCGTCTCTATTCCCACATGACCTAGATCTGCTGTTTTGTTGCGTCTTATCTATTCTCGATTTGATGTGGTTAGCTTTTATGGCGTTGTTTTGTGCTGCTATTAGAAGAGATTAGGAGCATTTGAAACCATATGAATGTATAATTTGATTAAAAATGATTCTAACTGAACATCGAAAACTTAGTTATGCTTACAATCAAAATGATGCCTAAAAGAAATTCTGTTTACAGGAATACCTTGAAAAATATTTTGAATATGATTTCTCAGTGGAAAGCTTTGAACAGGGTAACCTTAAAGAAAAGCTTTCAATAGAAATTCTCAGAAGAAAAGGGCTTTAAAGATATGCCCCGAAGAAAAGCTTTTAACAGAGATACCTTAAAAAACTTATGATAAAAATGCTCAGAGGAAAAGTGCTTTGAAAACCTTTTAACAGATATGCCTTCATTACCGCTTTTAACAATGAAATATTAAATAAAAGAGTTTTACAAGACTATATTGCAGGAAAGCATTCAATTGAAACGTTTTGTAGATAAGCAAAAATTGATGTCTTGAAAAACAAAAATATGCTCTTAAAAAGATATATATATATATATATATATATATATATATAAAGTGGACGTGCTTTTATCAATGACGTCTTCGGTTGAAATGTTTTGAAGAAAGCTCAGAGAAGTCTTGAAAAACATTTTTAACGGAGTTCTGGAAAAACTTTTCCTGAAGGAGATAGCTTGAAATCTCTTTAACAGAGATGTTGAGGAAACGATTTTAACATATATAGCTTGGGAAAAGCGCATGACTAATTAGGAACTCTTAAATCTTGCAGATCCACGCAGCATGTCGACCACATATGGTAAACATGCTAAATATCTACATACAAAAAGAAGAAGAAAAAAAACTCAATTCATAAACAATGGCCAATCAAATCGTTTGAATATAAAGACAGAAACTACAAATGAGTGTTAATTTACTTTCTCCAATTTTCAAATTAGCCGACAAAATTTTTCTAACACATCCGTTCATTGACTCGCCGTTTCTTGGTCTTCCATTCAAAACAACCACTGAGTGAATTAGAATTCAGAGTTAATGATTAAACGAATTCTTCACTAATTGAACACTGATCTAAAGAAAGCAAGCTTTCTTTTTTAATTCATTAAACTACAAACTTGATTGAGAAGAAAAGAAAAATACAAGAGTTTAAATTCTTTACTCTCTACCAAGGTTGGTCGTAAAGGAACAATAAAACTCGTATTCGTGAAGTGAATTACTACCAGAGTACCGAATGTAACTTGAAGCGGAGCGAAGATACAAAACTATTTCCGACGACTTCCACCTATTTTTCTTGTTCTTGTCTTCGTACCTCCAAAGGGAATTTAATTTGGAGTCATCCCTCTACAGGCGAAAACAATATCAGTTGATTGTCGCCTCATCGATTGTAAATCTAACGACACATCCATTTTGCTGACATCAATGTCTGCTGGTCATTTTTCAAAATAAAAAAATAAGTTTAAAGGAAGAATCGGGACCATATAGTTGACAGCATTGTTAAGATCAGCAAGATTATTTCGAAGAGTCCTGAAAACCTTAGGACTCTTGCTGTCATTCAGACTTCAGTAAAAACTCAACAGTGAAAACTGGTGAAAATAACAGGAATACTCAAATGATTCTTCTTTCATGTACACAAACGACAAACGTTGACCAAATTGACCACCCAAATCGGAGACCAAAGTGTAGTAAATGGACTTGGGAAGATGACAAACTATAAGTATACTGTTATTTTAGGAGTAACCCAACAAAAAGAGGGTATAAAAAAGAATGATAGAAATTTGAACGTATTTCACAAGATTTAAGACAACAAACTAGGTTTGGACAGTAACAATGAATGGTTAGTTTTCTGACCTTTGAATACTAGAAATTCACCAACAAATATATTGGCCAACGTATCAACATAACCCTAATACAGAAACTGAGACACTAAATACAGGGAAGCAGAAACTCTTAACAAAAACCAAACGTTAAATGATAATGACCGAAACATTGCAAACACAAAGACGCAAGCACTGATCCCAGAAGGAAAATGAATGCAGAAATCATGAAACGATTCATGTCCGAAAAGAAAACCACATTATCTTCTCTCAGGAAGACAGACTGGAGGAAAGTAAAGTCCAAAACTGAGAAAGTAAACAACTAATTGAAAAATATCACAACAAACGTCACAGAATTAAACGATTTTATCTATGCAGGAGCAAAATTAGTCTGTGAAAAAATCGGGGTGCCTCTGAAGATCACAGACAGAAAGTCAAAACCTGGATGGGAAATCAGGTTAGAATCGTAGGTAAGAAAACTACGACAACAAGCAAAAATACTTACCCGGAACATGAAAATATATTCGGTCGAAACGAAAAATAGCACATCTTGAACGAAAAGAATAACCCGAAGAAACAAATAAAAAAGTATTGGTGAAAGAAGGAAGACTAAAAAGATACCGAGACAGGACCAAACAATACAGACAAAACAAGACATTTCAAGCATATTTCAGATAGATACACTATAACCCTTACTATTTGTAATAGTGATGATGCCACTCAGTCACATTCTCAGTGAATGCACAGCTGGATACAAACTTAGTAAATAGCAAGAAAAGATCAACCACTTAATGTTCCTGCGATATAGCTTTGTCTCGAGTAGCTTTCTCGTTCTCCTGAGATACACTTTTAAATTTTTTTCTTTTATCTCCACTTGTTTGATGGTATCAGCTTTCCATATCCCCAAATATTTGTAGGTTTCCTTTTCTCCGAGCGCCTGATCTTTTCTTGATTTGGTAATTCGATTTCTTCTGTCATGTGTCGTTTTCCACTTTTAATATGGCGAATTTTTCTATGCCAAATTCCATTCCTATATCATGTATATTCACACAGTCTGTATTAGGAATTCCAATTCTTTTTTGTTTTTGGCAAAGAATTTGATGTCGTCCATGTACATTATAAAAGGATAAATACCAGGGCTGTCCCCCTCGTAAGATACTCGAGACCATTTATGAAGTGAACCAGAGAAGACCTTAAACCAATGAATCAGAGAACAAGCAAGAAAAGAGTGAGGAAGAGAATTTGCCAGCATTGAAGACAGTGTTAACGCATCGATACAACGACTTGAAGACTACACAGAAAAACGCGGAGGAAGACTGGTAACACCTGCTAGAAACAATTCTGACAACACGAGGATCAACAGAACGGAACTAACTAGAAAACAAGAATGGGAAGAAAAACAACACAATGGACTTATTAAGTTACTAACAAGAGACATCTCACACGAGAAAACGTGGACGTGGCTAAGAAAAAGAAGCCTTTAAAGAAAAACTGAATCTCTTCTAATTACAGCACAAAACAACGGCATAAGGACCTATTAAATCAAAGCAAGAAGAGATAAGACGCAACAAAACAGAAGATGTAGGTTATGTGGTGATCGAGACGAAACGATCAATCACATAATAAGCAATGCAGCAAATTAGCGCAGAACGAGTATGAGACTAGAAACGACTTGGTGAGCAAGGTGATCCACTGGGATTTGTGCAAGAAATTTAAATTTGATCATTCAAAAAATAAGTATATGCACAACCCAGAATCTTTCCAGGAGAATGAGACGTACAAACTCCCCTGGGATTTTAAGCTACAAACGTATCACCTAATCTCGGCCAGAGGACCTGACCTAGTGATAGTAAATAAAAAAAGAACCGGCTAAAACTGAAAGAAAGCGAAAAGAGGAATAAGTACCTAAACCTGACAAGAGAACTGAAAAAAACTATGGGACATGAAAGTGACGGTGATATTGTTATATTTTGACCTTCGACCCGACCCAAAAATACTATTCCAAGGTGGTGCACCGGAAGGAAGTGACACATTCCAATGGCCAGTAATCGAAAGAGATCGCATGGGCGGATTAAGGCTTATAATATGGGACAAGGTGAAGGTCCCACGGTGCCACTACAGTGATGCACCGGAAGAGAGTGACCTGTGAACTGCATGACAGTTATTTCCGCTTGATGACGATTAAACATTCGATTTCAAAGATCCAGTGGGCGATCGTGTGGGCGTTGAATTATTTAACTCAGTTGAGTTCGGGTCCCAAAGCAGTTGCCAGCAGACTTCCAGAGAGTTAGAGACCCGATGTGGTAGGGAAAGCCACACCCGACCGAGAGGGTCCTCGGAAACCCCCGATGGAGTTAGGGGTCCAGAGAAGATGCTGATAAGATGTCATAAAGAAAGCCAGCATCCAGCAGTGGACCCCAAGACCTCTGGTTGAGCATCTAAGAGAACAAGAAAGACACAACGTAACGGTCATAAGTAGTGGATGTCAAAATATGAAGTTTATGTTCGGTCTCCAGCTCCCTCTCACATGCAAACCTTGAGTAACCCTTTTCAAACCCTTGCAATAAAGTGAGAGGTAAATATATTTGTAAAGAAGCCTTCCGGCGTCTTCCTTCTTGCGTCTTTCTGCATGCGTCTTTATCATGCGTCTGTTATCATTGCGTCGGTATGTATCCAGTATATATATGTATATTTCTGCATGAATCAGCAGATGACAATGCAACAATATCAATAGTAATCGGTGCGCTCGGTAAAGTCATAAAAGGATTGATATAGGGGCTGGAGGACTGGGAAATAAGAGGACGAGTGGATACCATCCAAATTACAGAATACTGAGAAGAGTCCTAGATACTCGAGAAGACGTTGTCTCTCAAACTCCAGTGGAAGACCATCATCTGACTCTGGTGTGAAAAACTCTTATAAGAGTAAAATAATAATGATAATAATAATAATAATAATAGTGCGACGTACAAATGTGTTCGCACGTTTTACTTAGTCATGAGCTCCGATACATAATGGACTATTCTGTTTTGATTGTGAGGAAGAAAGTCGAGGAGAACATCTGAAAGAAAAAGAAAGGAAATATAATAAAACAGAAACAGAGAAAGGCTACAGAAAAACACGGTGCATATCAGTGAATGTGTGTGTCTCTGTGTGTGCGATAGATAGATAGATAGATAGAGAATATAATGAGAAAGAAAGAAAGAAGTGTATACTACACATCAGAGAGAAAAAAATAAGTAAAAATAAGAAAGGAAATAAAAAAGACACGAAAGAAAGAAGGAAAAAAGAAATGGAAGAATGAGAGTGGGGAAAACGCTTATCGTCAGGTGCAGAGTAATGAAAAGGAAGAAGAAAAAGAAACGAGAGAAACAAGAAAGATGGGAAAAATAGAGAAGTTAAAACAAACGTAAGAGTGAGAAGAGAGACTGAGAGAGAAAGACAGAGAGACAGAGAGAGAGACAGACAGAGAGAGACAGACAAAGAGATGAGCCAAGGAAAGATATGAAGATCACTTATTTTGGAAGTTTATTGTTAAACAAGAAACTGACGCAATATTTCATCTTCTGAAAGTCAACAAATCATTTAATTTTGATAAAATTTTCGATACCTATTCATTAGAAGAAAATTGATTAAACATTAAATTTGAACTTTTTTAAATAACTCTCATTCCTTTTTTATTCATTTGCAAGGAAGCAAGTGGTAATTAGCTCAAGATAAATAATGACCAACAGAAAGTAAATTAATTTCTTTTATTAACAGCACAAAATAATGCCGTAAGAGCAAAAATTGATAATCCACAGAAGAATAGAAAATGTGGGGGTTTTTAGAACAAAAAAGAAACAGTTAACCATATAATAAGTGGGTACTGCAAACTACTAAAAAAATACAAGACTAAGCATGACTGAGTAGAACAGGTGATCCAACGGGAATTGTGCAAGAGATTAAAGTTTGTCAATGCACAAACAAGAATCTATCCAAGAAAATCAGATGTATGAAATTCTCTGGGAATTTGAGATACAAACTGATCTCCTTATCCCAATAAGAAGATTAGACAGAGTGTTAATTAACAAAAAAAAAGTAATTTTCATCTTGTGAACCATGGAGGGAAAATGAAAGAAAGCAAAACGATAGACAAATCTTGGATTTTGCCCGAAAGCTGAAAAAGCTATGAAACATGAAGGTGAAGCTGATCCCAATTGTACTTGGAGCCTTTGAAATAGTCCCTAAAAGCTCGGAGGAACTGGATCTGAGGATGAATCGAGACCATCCAGACCAGAATACTGTTTAAATCCGATACTTTGAAGAGTCCTGGAGACATGCGAAGACTTGCTTTTGTTCAGACTTTAGTGAAAACGACAAGAAAAAACTGTGAAAAACTTAGGTGTAAAATAATAATAATAATAAAAATAACAATAATAATAATAATAATAATCCTTTGCCCGCTTCTGACGACGACTGTAAGATACAAAGCTTATTTCTTAGTGGTTGGTTCTGGCTATTAGTATAAGGCATCCAGAAAGGAATGAACTCATTATTATCGTAACTGACTCGTGCGAAAAAGAAGTCACCTCAAAAATATTTATTAACTAAACTTATCATAGTCAGATACAAAGCCGTGCGAGAGGGGAATTCGGTGAGGATCAAAATCCTTATAACTGTAATAGTCAGTGAGACAAGGTCATCTTATCTACATCTAACAGGAGGCTGCAGTTGTGTGGAATCCAGTTAGGATCGAACTCATTACAAAAGTTGTGATTTAGGATCAGATTTTTCGAAGATATTGTTTTATTATTTCTACTAAAGAAGACCAGAAAACTTTATCAACTTCTCGGATCTTTTTAAAAATAAATCCGATTCTGTTTTAGATTCCGTGCATTCTTTCTACCACTCTTTCTTAACGCTTGAAATTCTTCTGAATGTAGTATTGCCAGCTGATCCCAAAAGCTTGAGACAGTCAGTTGCAACGATATGTTATTTTACTTCATGTGCAATTATATAAAAACGAAAACAAAATGCAAATGAGTAAAGTATAAAAATACAGAAAACAAAAGTTCGTGTCTCTATGGCAGAGCAGGTCTAAAATCTAAAATATATGAAACATGAACTCTCGAAGCCCATTACTTAAATAAGTTTCATGTGGATCATACAATCATCAGTCGTAAATAGGAGAAAAAGTGCTAATCAGCCGTATTTATAGTACAAGGAATTTGTCACGTGACTCAAAGTTTATTTACGTGGCACACTAAAGAAAAAAAAAATATTAATTTTAGAAATGTGAACATTCCTAATGCATGTAGAATTCTCATAAAAATTTATCTGGTGATAAGTGACATAGAAGAAATCTGTTAATATGACTACATGTAGAAATTAATTCACTTTTTTATTATTTTCAGCAATCTATTATTTTCAACATATCGCAGAATACAATCTTTTTCCAGAAATAATCTGCTATTATTATAACCTCCTTTATACACTTGGAATTTTTTCGAAGATCCGATTAACATTCTCGGTTGGATTCTTTCTGTGTTATTTTGTGATTTTTACGCTCGAGAACTGAGAAGCATTCCTATACTTTCAATGGTGACATTGTGTTTTTCCATTTACATGCCGACATAAATGCCTATTTATTACCGGGATCATGATATTTTAGCTCTAATTCGCTATGGTAATATGTGTTCCTGAACGCATATGATGTTAATATTCTGCTCTGCGCCAGTGTTGGCCGAACAGGAAAGACTTATATTAACTCTGTGCGGATACTGGATGCAGTCAAGTGGACTTGCCAGAAGCGCTGGACGATAGGGACGGATGGTAAGAGAGAGAGAAAGAGTGAGAGAGAGAGAGAGAGAGAGAGAGAGAGAGAGAGAGTCAGGGAACTCCGAGCTATCAGCAGGAGTATGATATATGTATGTATGTATGTATGTATGTATCATCATAAAGCTTAGCTTAGACAGGAGAATGTAAAAAAATTCGACTCCCAAAATTCACATAAAACATCTTACTAAGAATTTATTCCTTGCTACTTATTACTCTGCGCTCATTTTCTTTCCTATCCTTTCTTTGGTTTCTTTTTAATCTAGGTGGTGAGATTTTTTATAAGATGGTTTGAGGAGCATATCGGATGTGACGTCATAGAGAATGCCTTAAAAGAATCCATAATGTAATGGAATTCCACTCCCACCACTTCCTTCCAGGTCCCCCATAAAATCAAAAAGAATATTTAATACTGACCACATCCTGTTAAATCGCGCTCATTATTGTTGAAAATAGAACATTTGGAGTGCCGTGATAGTTTATTGGCATCGCAATAATTGTAAGGATGGGACACCTCTAAACTTGTTCTTTTTTAACCTACGCAACCCACGTCTTAAAATGACAAATCATACAGAACTCGGTCATTACCTTGTTTTTTTTTTTTAAACCAGTTTTTGTTTACTATTTTTTTTTAAAACACGTCCTTTTCTATTTATTTTGCATGCAACCTCTTGAGTAGTTAGTACTACTGGATGTGACGTCACTGGGAATGCCGTGACAATATAACAAAAAACAAAATTAGTGCCGTAAATAATCTCACGAAAGCATTTCATTGAAATATCATTGGTGAAATTACGTCAACCGCCTACAAATGATATTAGAGTTCAATTGAAAACTAAAAGACAATAAGAAAAGATCATTGTATTCATTTATTACATCTCCATCATGTGCAAAATTTGGCCTAAGGTCAGCTTTGCATAGTGGCCCTTGTCTTTATGCAGCACCAAACTTAAAATTGTAGATTTTGGGGTCCCGCAAAAAAAGGATAAAAGATAACCAGATCTTACCAGAAGAATGTTGATTTGAACACACACACACACACACACACACACACACACACACACACACATATATATATATTTATCCAGCCCTTCCACACGAGCAAGATGAGACACAGGGTAAATTTTACGAGGTGTCTTACTGAGTTTTCCTCCACCTAGATCTGTTGCCATACCCAGGTTAAAGATCTGAGTCTGCCCTACTATCTATCCATAAGTGGGGAAGGGCAGAATAGCTGTATGCACACTTTTTCCAAAGATATTAGCGTTATGTGAAATACAAATAGCTTCGTCCAGCGCATTCCCCTTCATACTCACAAGACTTTCGCCAATGTGTAGGTGGAGCTTAGAATATACTGACGATATCTTCTGCCTGATAACCACAAATATTGCCAACTTAGAAAGGATCAATGAACTTGATAAAAAACTAGAAAAGGTTATTCATTGAACGGTGAGAAGTGAATAACAACTTTTGCTACATCAAGATGAACCGGGATTAATCATAAAAAATGAATTTATAAGGAAACAATAGTAAGAAAACTACAATGACAGAAAATTCATATATCATGTTTCTTTGTTTAATGGCATATTAACCTTCGTGAGTCATTTAATGCCAAAGACATCCTTATAGAAGAGCAAGTGTTAAAATATAAACGATAGCTGAGTGGGGATAAAGGAATTCCTACTTTTTATTAAAGGCTTCATCCGAAAGTGAAGGCAATCGTGCGATTTGAGTTCGAACTCGCTGACCTAAGGCCGCTGACAAGCACTTCAGCCAAGGATACTCCGGCTGTCATGTCTTGTTATAGCAATATAACTTTATATACGAGTAGGTGTTTTCAGAATTTATGAAGACTGAAGCTGTGTTTACCAAGGTATTTATAGCATTCAGCACACTTATTCCAGCTAGTTTTCCATCGGTCAAAGCATCTCTGGAACTGCTTTTTGACATTAAATTGCACATTTGGAGTTTTAAAATGTCATTTATGACTTCAAATCTTAGTCTTGAGATGAATTTTCATCAGCTTATATATTAAAAAAAGTTGCACAGAGCTGAAGGTCTTGTGAGTATAGAGGTTGTTGCACTTGTATAATCCTGTGTTTCTCAAAAAAAAAAGAAGATGCTGATGCAAAAATTTCGAGGATTAACTTTGATTTATTTAAACTTCGTCTTGACGTCTAGATAGCATTTTATAAAAATGTTTATGTTGCTATTCTTTTTCTTATTTATGTTCAACAGTTCTTGAAAATTAATCTAAAGGCAAATAAAGTCAAGATTATAATTGATCTTCTGTCTTGTCTCCAAGAGATAAAGGAGAACAATTATAATAAATGGATCTAATTTTACTCTATGAATATGTTTAATTATACCTTATATTAAAAGTTTTATAGGTATGTTCAAAAGTATGAAAATGCATTGCAAATGATTATACCGTGAAAATATATCACAAATATTTATATTATAAAATACATTGAAAATAATTCATCAGAGAAAAGGCATTTCAAACAATTTTACAAGAAAATGCAATGGAAATTATTTTAGAATGAAAATATATTACAAACAGTTTTGCTATAAAAATACACTGCATATGATTATACTATAAAAATGATTTTAAAAGGATTTAATTTCATAATATAAGCATATGCATGCTTATGAATTAAGCCACAGTTATGTATATATATATATATATATATATATATATATATATATATATAATTCACACGCTCGCCCACACATATGGCGTAAACCTCACATTTCTTTTAATGTCCTCCATGCCCTCAAATCTTACCCTTGAGATGAATTTTCAGTAAATGTAAAGCACGGGTAGAGCCTCAACACCGGGTACAGTTTAGTGTCATACTCAAAACATTAAAGTTGATGCCGAGCAATTCTTATATAGATGATTAAGCCGTTCTCAATAATTTAGTGGTCCTGACGGTATCATTTCTTCCGATTTCCACTTACCCTAATCTCTTTTCCAGATTCTTCGAGATTGTTCCCAGGGCTCCAACTATGATAGGTATCACTGTCATCTTCATGTCCCATAATATTTTAGTTCTCTGGCAAGGTCAAGGTATTTATCTAGTTTTTTGCTTTCCTTTACTTTTACCCTGTAGACATTTTTTTCTATAATAGACTTATATTTATAGAAAAAAAATTTGTTGATGCTATGTCTGTTTTTTCTGGTAAGGATTGGGTGATCCATTTTTATTTCTCTTATTACTGCCAACTTTTCTCTGGAGTCAGACGAGCGGAAAGACTCCTCGGGTCTCCAGAACTCTTCTGAATAATCAAGCCAATCTCAACAATGCTGTGGTGTAGATGGTCTCGAATCTTCTTTTAATCTCTTCTTCCTCCAGTTTTTTTTTTCTAAACCTTTAGGAATTGTACGAAAAGCACAAACAAAAATCACCGTCATCTATATATTCAACGGCTTCTTCAGCTCTCTAGCAAGATCCAAGTATTTTTCTATCTTTTCGCTTTCTTTTATTTTTACTCAGTGGTCCATTGAAACTGCAAAATCCACTAGTTGACAAGTTCTTTTTTCTTGTTAATTAACATCTAGTCGGGATTAGGTGATCTATTTTTATCACATAATTTGATGCGTCTCATTTTTTTAGGGCGGGTTTTGTTTCGTTATTATACCATTTGGTTGTATGACCAAATTTTGATCTCTTGCACAATTACCTTTGAATCAGCTTTCCCACCCAGTCGTATCTGCTTTTGTGATTCTTTTGTGCTTGTTTGTCGCGTTTGTCTATTATGCGATTAATTTTTTAATCACTGTCTTCACGTAACCATCACTTACAATTCTGTTAGGTATCATAAATTTTCGCGTCAGTATCATTAGTCATTATGGTACTATTTTACGTTGCTATCGAAAGTGATTCAGTTTCATTCGTAAGGTTTCCCTTTATTAGCTATGTCCAGGTCATATGATGTGTAATCTCACCGCTTAAAGTATCAATGCAGTTGTTTTTCTTCCCATTTCTGCTTCCTATTTGTTTGTTTTTCTGTTTCACCATCATCTTGTCATTTCTCTTACTTAACGCTGTGATTAATTTTTCTTTGCTCTTTTTAGTTTATTCTTTCAGCCTTTGAATCGATGTATCTACGCAATTCTCAGTGGCTGAGCGTCCTCTTCCTTCTCTATTTATTGAATCATATTGTCTGTCTATTGTATCTCATTGTGTAAAGCGCCATGTGCACAGTCATCAATTTTCCTTGTCCTTTGGTCGATTTGTCTGAGTTCATCCCTTGTTCTTTTTAAGAATGGTCCAGAGTATTTTACAAAGGAGACTGTCCAGGTTTTTATTCCTTTGATGATATTTCTGCTGCAAAGCTTGGTTTTGAGAAGTTTTCATGTTCCTCTGAGGTACTTTGTTTTTAGTTTTGTGTTGTTGTTTTTTTGTTTTTTTCATTTCTGTTTGTTTGATAGACTCTATCGAACAAACAGAAATGAAAATGTTAATTCCAGTTTGATGAAACTTATGATTTGGTTGGATTATTATTATTATTATAATTATTGTTATTATTATCATTGATATTTGTGTTCGTTGAGTTTTCACTTGAAATCAATTCACAACAATAAGCCCGTAGAACAGGTATTTTTCGATAATTTAATACACGCTCACACAAAAACACGTGTGTGCGCGCGCGAGTGCAGATACACAGACACACAGAGACACACAGACACACATGCATATATATATTAGTTGTATACAAGCATAAAAATAGCAGGAATTCAACTATAAATAACGTTCTGAGGTAAGTCATTGTCGAATTCTATTTCTGATTCATAAAATCAGAAATTTCTTACAAAAATATTTCTAACAAAAATATTTCTAATAAAATAGATAAAACCTCGTTGAAATGAATTTTCAGTGTACGAAACAAGACAAATTACATGAAGCTAGCTCTGGTAAGTATGGAAAAGGCTGCACTTACACAATCTTTTGTTTCACAAAAAATATGCGATTCAGTTTGCATTGAGACGGTCTCATATTTTTTTAATTGGCCCTTTTTCATGTAGACGTCTCATCTTCAAACTAGATGTCAAAAACGTTTGGTAGAATGATCAACCAGATTTTAAATTGCTGCTGTGCAAATGTTTGTGGTTGCAGTGAGCTGATGAGAGCAACAGCAGTAGCAGCAGCAGCCAAGTTATTTTAATTGCCATCAGGGTGTGGAATAGTGAAAATCATGCGTCTATGGTTGAAACTTATTTTTTGAAAATGGTGCCTTTATCCCGTGACTTGTTCATTCACCAGATCTATCTCTTTGTGATTACTTCCTTTGGGGGATACCTGATTGACTCAATTCTTTAAAGGTGGCTAATGACAACTGACCAAAAATTTTATTTGTATTGTAATCATAGCAATATCTGAAGCAATGACGAGGCGAGTACTACAGAATTTCAGTGTGAGACTTTGAGAGTGAGGGCAAACATTTTGACGAGATAATGATTAAAACCAAGTGACGTTAATAAGAAAATAAAATGGCAAAATTTGTTCTTTCTTATAGTAAAATCACATTTTGAACGGGATCATTCAGTAGAAATCTGTATATTTATGTTTAAAAGTGAGCTTCATAAAGCCAAATTTTCAGTTTTTCTTTTCGGTTTTTTTCTTCGATACAATATCAATATTTCAAAAGCGAATGTTATAATTACAATCAAACCTTTAAAATCTTGGCATTAAAGGACTCATAAGGAATTTATATGCCGTTAAAAATAAAACATAGACCCAAACAAAGCAAACGTACACACATACGTGTGCGTATGCGTGTACGTGTGGGTGTATGTGTTTGGTTTTATTCATGTATGTATTACTATATATAGGGTGTCTCAAAATAGATTCAACCCATTAATATGATAATGATTTATTACTGAGACAAGCGTAATGGTGGTCATTTGGAAAACGTCCTGTAAAAAATGTATCTTTTCAGCTAGAGACATCAAATCAATACTTTTTAAATTTTTATTATATCCCCTTCCAGGACATACACTCTTTTTTTCTTTTGTTTTTGTTTTTGTTTTTTGTCTCAGTAATACATCATTATCATATTAATGAGTTGCATCTACTTTGAGACAGTTTTGAATGATTTTGTCTCCAAATAAGTCGTGATGCAAAATATCTTTCCTCTCTTGTCATGGACACTGAGATCAAGGATTAATAGCCCTTAGAGTATACTATTTTCATATCTGAAACAAAAAAGTACACCACATTATTATTAGTAGAGTTATTAGCAGTTACATGGGTCCCTTTTATACTGAGACACTATATATATATATATATATATGTGTGTGTGTGTGTGTGTGTGTGTGTGTGTGTGTGTGTGTGTGTGTGTGTGTGTGTGTGTGTGTGTGTGAAAGTGCTGAAATATCAGCCAAAATCTTCGTGTATATATAAACCATTTTCACTCATGGAACCCTCTCTTTCTTAATCTCTAAGATCACAAATGTGAAGAACTTAGTAAGGATTGTGAAACAATTGTATTCGAGATAACTTGCATGCACAACACCCTAGAAATCATCATCTGCCAGAACAGAAATACTTTCATCTTCAGAAGGGTTCACATTTAGATCCCCCCCCCCCACTGATCTTAATGTCAAATTATACATAAATAATCCAGTCATCTTTTACAGCATCTATATTCCGAATAATTAATACTATATAAAAGAAACTATCCAGAAAATCTCACGCTATTCCTTATTTGCAGAAAATTGTTGTTTTTTTCTCCTCTTTTCGACAGTTTATTCTATTTATTTATTTATTATCATTATTATTTTGTAGTAGGCGTGTACACACAAATCGAAATCCTGAAATGAATTCAGAAATAGAATTACTCATGTTAAGAGAAAAACTTATTTCGACATTTTTGAGACGTTAGTGGAGTTCTTTTGGTTTAACGTATCTTCATTATGGGTTAACTTTTAGTGGGCTGACTCTCACCGAATGAGAAAAAGAATGTTTACCTGTTTTGTATTTACGAGGCAGTTATTGGATGAAGGAGGCTGTTACTGTCTTATTGTCTTAATAAGAATAGGATGAAGTTAAGAAATAAAAAGTGAGGAAGGCAGCAAAAAGAATGATAGAATAAATTAATAAAAGAAAGAAAGAAATGTTGATGAAAATGATGTAAAGAGAGAAAAAAAAAGAAAAAAAGAAAGGTGGATGAAAAATTAGCGAAAGAAAGAAAGAAAGGAAGGAAGAAAGAAAGAAAGAAAAATTGCTGAAAGAAAGGCGATTGAAAAATAAGAAATGATAGACAGAGAGAAAAAGACAGAAAGAAAGAAAATTTAAAAAAAAGAAAGAAAGAAAGAATAAAAAATAAAGGTGGTTGAAAAATATAAAATGGTGGATGAGCTGTCGGAATGGCGCGTCGTTTTTTATTCGAAACTGTCGCGAAGACACAACCTCAGTCGTCGATCGTCAAGCTTGATATTTAAAGTGTTGTGATTCTTATAGGTTTTTCCTAAACTGATGATCCATGATAATCTCCTTTGGTGACGAATATTCTGACCAGGATAAGTCGATCCCTTTTCTGGAAGAACAAAAACAATTTGATAACCGTATATTATGTGAGATACAATCAACTATCTTATAGCATCTACCGTTATACAAAACAAAATACAGTGCCTGAACTGGTTATATGTGTGTCGGTCATAAGTTAACTTTAGCGACTAAGTCATTCACTGATATGTACGTAATTATATAGGTTGGCTAGCAGGTGCTTTTACGCTTTGCGAAGTTTTCTCTTTGTCGACTGCTATCAAACTGTATGTATGCTCTTAATACGAGTCGATCCATTCTCTTCGCAGCCGAAACGTCAACTAACTTGAAATCTCAAATAACAATATTCTATACACACGCCTCTTCATAATCCAAATCTATTCTCACGCTGAAAATACATCTCAAATTAGTGGTTTTCAAATCAAGTTCAAGGGTCATTTCCTCTACACTTTCTAACCCAGAACAATATTCTAATATCGTCAGACCATAGCTGGTTTTCACCTCTAGCTAGCTTCGAAATCCACAACACAGTTTGATCTCTCGCTATGCGGGGTCTCACCTAGTCTTCTCAACAATCAACTTATTTTCTGAGAAAACTACAAACATCTGAATTTTCACATTAACCCAATCCAGACTGCTGTGAAGAAAATTATTTCCACAATATTCTCAAAAGCAAATTAACCCTGTTACATAACAATCAGTTGACTTTGCCACATATGGATAGTTAGATAAAAAATAACGCCATTTTTCGAGAAAGAAAGAAAGAAAATATAAAGTTCAGAATGAGAATACAAATACAGGGAAATTTCCGAATAAAAGAAAAAGGGAAAATAAAGAAACCTCAATGAGAAAATATCTCAATAAAGACCGTAAAGCAAAAACGAATTTTTAGAAAGGAAAAAAGAAGAAAGAGCAAATAAAGAAAGTTGTTTCTGGCAGCGTGAGAAATAAATAAGTAAAAGAAATTGGAAAGCAGGTGGCCAGCCAGGTGATTGAAATATCAACGTATTCCCACCAAAACAAGAGATCAATGGTTGAATCTGGTTTAAAAGACAGGATCTTGGATGCTGATTTTCAAAGCTAATCAACTTTCCCTACTTGGAACATTAGTGTAACAGTCTTCCCTATCTTTCTGTTTGTCTGTCTCTCTATCCATATGCATCCCACTTTCCGCTGTAATAAGCTAAGTTCAGTAAACATCATAAGAAATTCAAGAACAAATAAGAAAGAAAGAAATACATGAAAGAAGAAAAAAGAAAGAAAAAAAGAAAGAAAAAAAAGAAATAATAAAAGTCAGAACATCAATAATGTGAGAAAGGAAAAAGAAAAAGAAAAAGAAAAAAGAGTTTAAAGGAAAATCAAAGATACAGAAAGAAAACACCTCATTATAATAAACTCATAATTGAAAAAAGGAAATATTTTGCAATTTTTCTGAGCTTGTGATTATTTTAATTTTAGACCTGTGTTAAAATGATAGACAATTTGAACGAAAGGAATTATGTTGAACATGAAAATCTTCAGATGATGTACAGAAAATCCATCGTTTTCCTCAAAGTCAAACTGTCTTAACAGACACCCATACTAAAAATCTTCATACTTCTCTGTCTAAACATTGATTAATGATAAAAACACTATTTACGATCACCTTCTTTAGAGCAAATAAAATATAATAAAAAATGGCGGACATTAATTTTGTTCCGCCTCGTTTTCAAATGCATGTCATGTGACCGAAATTGCCTGCGCTACAGAATGGCAATAGACATTTGTTGACTCATTTGTTGCACCTGCAGCTCAAAAGAATGGAATGGTGTTTGGGTTAGAGATGATTCCCCTTCCCTCGTCAATCTGATTCAACGAGCTCTAACTGTCAAAACGATTATTGGAGAACTTTTTAAAAACTGGTCGCTCGCTCCAGGAATAGACAGTTTCATTGCTGTGTCATTTCATCCCATGCTAAGACGTATAGGCTTTGAAACTTTCACTGAAATCCCTCGCAACAAATATCGGAAGAGGGAAAAAATCATTCACTTTCTCTAATGTTGTTGTTTTTGCCTTCAACCCATTCTACAACCAAATCACTTTCGTTATCGTCACTTTTCTTCTTTTTACTTTCCGCACATTTTGAATCTTCACAAGTTAAGTTCTCGCCGCTATCTTATTCTATATTTGCAAGTTATATAACTTGTTAAGACGCACATAATTGATACTTAAGTTACGGTTAACGAGCTAGTCTATCATTATTTGTAGCCAGTTCAATTATCACCGACAACCTCATACATCTGACCATGTGCCAAATTAACCAAGAACGCTTAGTGAATGACCTGCTAAAGGTCACAGATTAAAGGTTTGGTTTGGTTTATTTGTCTTACGGCATATCAACCCCTTATGAGTTATTCAATGTCAAAATTTGAAACAAATGATTTGCAAATGTTTATATGGTCTAAAGTATTTCTACCTAATGCTAATAATTTATGCATAATTTTATAGTTTCAAGTAATTATTCATATTTAATGAGAATCATTTATTTGCACAAAGTCACATGGTATTTGATATTCTAATCTAATATGAATAATTAGCACGCAGTCGTACTGTTTCAACTATTCCTATCTAATAATAATTTCAACTTTTCTATTTGAGTCCAAAATGAGATTCTAACAGTTACTAACAAGCCGTATCATAGTAGGCCAGGGAGTAATTGAAAGGAAGGGATACTCCACATTCCCTTGATCTCTGGTATTGGAACCTCACCATTGGATTCAGTTTAGTATCATACCTAGGACACCTCTTTTTGTAGGGGATCCTTACCCCCTTGCAATGGATACAATCAGAGTATTAAATGCCTTCCACCTCCGACAGGGCTCACAGAATAAAGTTATAAGAGCTATGAAACAATAGCAATAATGAAATTATCTAATACGAGTATATTTTACGGATTACCATTTCAAATTACACCTAATAGAATTAGTGATAAAAACTTAGAGAAATAAGATGAAACATTAGACAAAGTTTTATAAATCTTAATGATTCATTTATAGAAGTAAAAATCTATTTTAGTTGTACTTACACGTATTACACACACGTGTCCTAAACCGAGTCCGGTGGTGAGGTTCTAGTTCTGGGGCTCTGGGGAATGTAAAGTCACCTTTTCATTGCCATTACTACCAGATCCACTATAGCCAAGATTGGTAGTATCTGTTAGGGTCTCATTTATAGAGAAAATAGATCTAAGGATTTTTAAAATGATTTTGATATTGTAAGTTAGTGCAAAATATTTAAAATGATAGAACTTTATTACACTTTTAAATATTGAAGATGCCATTTGATTGCAATTGAAGATTAATAATTATTGGCAGATAATTATTTTACTCCTTGAGAGTTTTTTTTTACAGCAGCGTTAGCCGATGGCTCTCACTGACAACCAGTCTCCTCGTCTCTACAGGACTTTTATCAGTATTCCATAATGCAGTAGTTTGGATGGTCTTCACTCGTCCTCTTACGTATTTCCTAATCCACTAGGCTTTTTAGCAAAATTTTAGTGACTGTACCAAGAACACCAGCAACAATTGGTATAACCGTTACTTTCATGTGTCCCATTTTTTTCAATTCTCTAGCTAGGTCAAAGTACTGATCTTTTTTTTTTTCGCTTTCTTTCAATTTTACTCCATGGTCACTCGATTCAGCAAAGTCCACAATTCTGCAAGTTCTCTTTTTTTGTTGATTATTACTAGGTTTGGTTGTCTGGCCGAGATTAGGTGATCTGTTTGTGTCTGGAAATTTTATAATTTTTATAATACTTCTTGCGGGTTTTTTCCCATCAATATCAGCTGGTGGTCTTTCGCTGGAGTCTGAGTCGCACCAAATCTTCTTAGGTCTCTAGGACTCTTCTCAGTATTCTGGCCAATCTTAACAATACTGCAATTTGGATGGTCTCGATTCGTCCTCCAATTTCCAACCCATTATTATAATTATTATTCCCTTTCGAGTTATACACGCAAGCGTTAGCTAATGGTTTCTCACTGGATTTTGAGTGACAACAAATCTCCTCAAGTCTCCAGGACTCTTCTCAGTATTTTGGCCAATCTCAGCAATGCTCTAGTTTGGATGATTCCACTCGTCCTCTTATTTTCAAATACTCCAGTCCCTTTACCAATCTTTTGGTTACTATACGAAAAGCACCAATTACAATTGGTATCACCGTCACTTTCATGTTCCCCAATTTTTTCAAATTTCCTAGAAAGGTCGAGGTACTTATCCTTCTTTTCGCTTTCTTTCAATTTTACTCAGTGGATACCAAAGTCCACAATTCTGCAAGTTTTCTTTCTTTTGTGGATTATTACAAGGTTTAGTCGTCTGGCCGAAATAAGGTGATTCGTTTGTATCTCAGAATCCCAGAGGAGTTTGTGTATCTCATTATGCAGGACATATTTTGGGTTGTGTATATACTGTTTGTTCATATGGTCAAATTTAAAGTTATTGCATCTCAGCGGATTACCTTGCCCACCCAGTCGTGTCTCGTCTTATATTCTTTCTGTACTAATTTGCTGCATTCACTTATTATGTGATGGATCGTTTCGTCTCTTTTACCACATAACCTACATCTGCTGTTTTGTTGCGTCTTACAAGATTCATTAAATAAGTTTCCAGACTTTTTTTTCGTATGGGCACTTTTATTGATAGAACTCACATGAAACTCTATTCTCCTTCGAAGTAATCTCCTAAGGCTGCAATGCACTTGTTGTACCGTTCCAACAACTTCTGGAAGGCCCCATCGATGTCCTCTTTTGTGAGCGAGTCAGTGATATTCGTCACAGCTTCTTTCATCTCCTCAATTGACTCATAACGACAGCTTCTGAGCTTTGGGAATAACCAAAAGTCACAGGGTACAAGGTCTGGACTATAGAGAGGGTGAGGAACTGTCTTGATGCTTAGCTTGGTCAAATAGTCTGTGACAAGGATGGAGTTGTGGACTGGTGCATTGTCTAGGTGGAAACACCACTGAACCGATTTGAAGAGTGCTGGCCTCTTCCCTAGGAATCTCTTCCTGAACTCCCTTGAAAACCTCAACATCGTAGCCCTTGTTGACTATCTGTCCAATGGGAACCCAGTGCATGTAGATCATGCCAGTGTTGTCAAAAAAGGGATAATCAAAACTTTGTGGGTGGATTTGCTCTGTCTGGTCTTTTTGGGTCTGGAAGAGCCAGCATGCTTCCACTAGGAACTCTGTCTCTTGGTCTTTGGGTCTTAGCAGTAGATCCAGCTTTTATCGTAGGTCACGAGAGCATCAAGAATTGCAGGATCTGAATTTATCAGCTCGACCATCTCCCTGCTGTCATGACAACGTCTTTCTTTCTGATCTTCTCTGAGCACCCTCAGGACAAACTTCACGCAAATCTTCCGCATCTTCAGTTCCTCGCGAATAATTGTGTGTACACTACGTTTCGGCCAAATTCCCTCTGGCCTTCTTCAGGTGATTTTACCGCGACCTCGGATAGGAATGCTGAGTCTTGTAACCGTGTTGTTTCTTCTTTCACTACGTTGCGATAGACAACAACTATGGTAGGCAGTAATTACTGGGGATACGGTTACAAGACTCAGCATTCCAATCCGAGGTCGCGGTAAAATCACCTGAAGAAGGCCAGAGGGAATTTGGCCGAAACGTAGTGAAAGAAGAAACAACACAAAAAAACTACCAAGATGAGGGGGAAAAGTCCGCAATAAATAAATAAAAATTAATTCTCAGATTTAAAAAAAAAAGCCTCATCTCAAAAATGATTCCAATTAAGGACAATATACAATTGTGTGTACAGTTCCCACACTGACTTCAAACTGTGCACTTATTGTCTCTATAGACACACGACGGTCCTTATCCATGAAATTCTTTATTTGGCCAATCAACTCTGGTGTTCTGACTTCCATACTCCTCCCACACCTCTCATCATCCTTGAATCTTTTATTGCCACTCAAAAACTGATGCTCGATTCATGCTAGATGCTCCAAAGCAGTCTGAAGCATTCCATAGATTTCTGTGGCATGTTTTCCAACTTTAAAACAGAATTTAATTGCATATCGTTCTTCTAAAGTGTCCTCACGTCCAGATTGCATTTTTGAAACTCACCTCAGCTGTGACAATCAGGCTTTAGTAGGGTGTATTCCAATTGCTACTGTAGCTGTTCATTTGAACCTGAAATCATAAAAATTTGTCAGTCATCTCATAAAATGTATAGCAATAAGAGTCTACAACAATTTTAAATGCTTGTACAAAAAAGTCTGGAAACCTATTGAAGGCACTCGTATCTATTCTTGCTTTGATATATATGACGTTGTTTTGAGCTGCTATTAGAAGAGATTCAGTTTCTTTCTAAAGGTTTCCCTTTCTTAGCTACGTCCACGTTTTCTCGTGTGAGATCCGGCTTGTTAGTCGCTTAAAACGTCCAGAGTTGTTTTTCTTCCCATTTTAATTTACTGGTTAGTTCTGTTCTGTTGACCTTCGTGTCCTCAGTATTGTTTCTGTTGGCTGTGATTAGTCTCCCTCCGCATTTTTCTGTGAAGTCTTCTAGTCGTTGTATCGATACATCATCGCTGTCTTCAACGCTGGCAAGTCCTTTTTCTCCCTTTTTTCTTGACACATATAGTCTGTCAACGTCATCTCTTTGATGCATGGTCATCAGTTTTCTTGTTCTATGGTCCCGAGTACCTAAATAATGGTACAGCCCAGGTATTTATCCCTTTATAAGGTTCCTACTATATACTTTAGTTTTGAGTAGCCTTCTCATTCTCCTGGGATTCTCTGTTTTAATTTTTTCTTTCATATCCACTTGTTTGGTGGTGTCAGCTTCCAATATTACCAAGTATTTGTAGGTTTCCTTTTCTTCGAATGTTCAAATTCTTTCTTGAATTGGAAGTTCCATTCCGTCTGTCAGGTGTCGTTTGCCGCTTTTCATTATTTGCACGAGGCATTTTTCTATGCCAAATTCCATCCCTATGTCCTGACTGTATATCCTCACTGCCTGTATTAGAGTTTCCAATTCTTTTTTCGTTTTTGGCAAACAGTTTGATATATTTTTCACACCAGCGTTAGCTGATGGTCTTTCACTGGATTTTGAGTGACAGCAAGTCTCCTCAAGTTTCCCGGACTCTTCTCAGTATTCTGGCCGATCTCCATAATGCAGTAGTTTGGATGGTCTCCACTCGACTTATTTCCAAGTCCTCCAGTCCTTATAGCAATCCTTTTGTGACTCTACCAAGAGCACCAATTACAACTGGTATAAACGTCACTTTCATGTTCCACAGTTTGTTCAATTCCATAGCAAGGTCCAGCTATTTATCCTTCTTTTCAAGTTTCTTTTAACTTTACTATGTGGTCAGTCGAGACAGCAAAGTCCACAATTCTGCAAGTTCTTTTTTTTTTTGTTGATTATTACTAGGTCTGGTCGTCTGGCCAAGATTAGATGATCCGTTTGTATCTCAAAATTCCAAAGGAGTTTGCTTAAAACCATACAATTCCAAACAAATTATTCGTACTCTATCAAATAAATCTTTTTTTTTCAAATAAGTATTTCAAAATAGGAATAGTTACTTGAAATCATATAATTGCTTGAAAAAAAGACTGACTTCGGCATTAAATGACCCAAACTAAGTTGACATGAAGTAAAACCAACAGGAATTGTGAAGTTATTTCCGTTTAGTGTGTAGATATAAGAATAAAATCACGAAGTTGGGTTTGTTATAGTAACGTATTATACTAAAAAATGGAATAAAAAACAATAGACATAAATCTAAAAAATTACGTAAAATATAATTTACTTTGACGTAAATTACCTATTTTTTTGGTAAATTCTTTATAATAGAAAAATGAATAAAAATGAATTTGATAAATATGGGTAATATAAATAATTCGTCACTTCCTTTTGTATCTGTTTAGGAAACCGCTTTTTTATAGCTTTGAAAATCATGTCTGTTTTCCCTGAATACCAAACGTCTTACTCAGTTATCTCACTTGCAAATAATGGCATTATTTTTCGAATATTTAATGCTTTATAAGCATAAGTAGTTCCCCTCTTTAGAAGTAAAAACAAACAATATTTGACAAATGTAATTTTTAGCATTTTGAGTAATTACTCTGAATCTCCAGAAAGTTTAATTAAAATTAGACGTAAAATGGCAGTTTCAGTCTTATGGACAGAGACTTATATATATATATATATATATGTATATATATATATATATATATATATATATATATATATATATAATACAAGTGTTGTCTCTGGTGTTTACGCTTGGGGGGAGTAGAAATGGTACTTGGTGTTGCCCGAGCGCCACATATGTTCTAACGTTCCTTCTAACACTTAAATGACTTGTAGCGAGTGTTTATAAAGTTTTTTTTTGTATATATTTACCACGAGCAAGATGTGAAACAAAATCAGCTTTTAAACATTGTAACGCTAATTCTTGCTTAATCAAGGCGAGAAAACATAGTCTTTCTATTTTCTCCATAGTCGGGGGTAGAACAGATAGATTCATGCCTTTCTCAAACGTGAAGTGAAATGCCAACAAACTTGATAAACGTGAAGTGAAATGCCAACAAACTTGTCCAGAATTTGAACTCGAGTTGCCGATTTCATTTACTACGATGATAACCGTTACATTAAATGCTCCTCTATTGTTTTTTTCAATGAAATTATATGATTCATTTTTTGAAACATCTTCCAAATTGATGTTTAAAAGGATAATTAAAGAAATGTAGGAGTTTACATTTTGTTCTAAAATTTGTTTCTGTCGCCTAAATTGACTTTATGGAACTACGTAAGAAAAAGATAACAAATTTAATAAAAATCATCAGGAATAAAGTTGGTAAGGTTTTAAGATTTTTTATTTATTTATCCTGATCCTACTTGGCAGATTCTGAAATGTTGTCATTAAGTAAAACTTTGTTTGATTCATAGAAAACTCCTCTGTTTAACGAAAGCTTTCATGGAGAAGTATTTTAATTTCGCTTTAATCTAACAATTTCTTCTTCTTCTTCTTCTTCTTCTTCTTCTTCTTCTTCTTCTTCTTCTTCTTCTTCTTCTTCTTCTTCTAACAGACTTCCTCCTTTTTTTTCTTTTTTATGGTTTTTTTCTTTTTTCCATTTTCCCAGTCCCTTCCTCATTCTGGAAATTGTTCACCTACCCAACAGCTCTTCTCTCTTCCCAAACAGGTGAATGCAATTTACGAAAATATCTTCCCACCCAATGATTCATCCAAAATGGAAATATTTTTACATTTAGCTCGAAACCAACAAATGAAAATCGTCATGAAAAGCGAATTGCTATTTAATAGATGTCCAGAATATCGTAATTCGTAGCCTGTATTATTTCAACTCCAACTTTAGAATTATACGAAGGTGCAGTTAGCTGAACTGTGCGTCATAGGCGCAGAAACTGGAAACGGTAAAACGAGCTCAATTTATCGTGTCATATGTACGAGAAATGGAATCGGTGGGACGAGTTCAATTTTCAGCAATTTGCATTCACTTCGCGCAAATGACATTGGGAAAAGCAGGATTCGATCTATTCCTCCACGAGCTATGAGTAAAAGAAGGGGCAGACGGGGATTTCTTGTCTTGCCAGGTAACTAGTCTAGGAGAAAGGCAACTCTGGATCCCCAATCAGGACTCATAGTTCCTAAGGTGGCCTTCAACCTAGTTACGGAAACTCTCTTGACGACGTAACGTCTCATCACCCCTTTTGACAATATCTGAGTTGTAGAGGAGACTATTTGCATGGCTAACTGTGGTTCTTCCATGCAAATATCAGTGCAAACCTTCTCAGTGGCACAGGAATAAGGGATGCCATAATCATTTTATTATTCATGTTATATATATATGTGTGTGTGTGTGTGTGTGTGTAACGGGAGTGGTCAGCACGATTTCGAGGGCGATTACTTTCAAGGATTAATGTTAATAATTCACTATGAGTGCTACACCCAAGGCCAACGAAAGCGTTGCAATCCTTGCCGCAAACCTACCATTGCTGATCATTTTCCCAACAAGAATAACTAACAAGCTGAGAATGCATGAACATGTGACTTTTAATACTAACGTGCAACATACGGAGTTTGTTATTTTTTATTCTTTATTTTTTTTCGTAAATATGTTGCTGTTAATAAGATGGTTCAAGAGGAGGCTAAACCTTCCTGTCTAATTTTGATAATTTGCACACATTCATATAGTTTTAATAACTCCTATCTAATACTAATGACTTGCACACAGTTGTATATTTTCAAGTATTTCATGAATTTAAATTGTTTCAAGTTACTAATTATAATAATCCTTTGTAAATTATAATTTCTGTACTCTCTATAATTATATAATTATTTTTTAATGCAAATACAGTTATCTGCTATTAACTTCCAAGTAAACACAAATCATTTATATACAATCAAATAGTTTTCAGTTGTGTAGTATTATGAATTCCAGTCTAATACAATTCATTTTCAGACAGATTTGTTTCATAAAATTCTAACAGGTATTATCACTCCGGGTCCGAGGGAACTAGCAAGTAATGGCATCAAAATAGTGACTCTACTCTCCTTAGAGTTTAAGATCTAGCGCCTCAGTATCTGATCTTTTTTGCAAGGAATGCATTTAGCGCTTTCTAAATACCGCCGACGGGAAAGCAATGAAATAATAAAGAATTAAAGTCTCAATATTTTATAATTATTAATTATAGAGTTTATGGAATTGTAAAAAAATGTTTTAACTGTAGAGTGTGTCACGTGCAGTTATTAAAGGCTTTTGAAAATGCCTGTTTCCCTTTAATCATAACAATCAATCTTTCTCTCTTTCTCTCATTCTACGACTTCCTTTTTGTTTTTTCTTTCCTTCTTTCTTTTTGATGTATGATTTATTTATTCATTTCTTTATTATCGTTTTCTCCTTTTTCTTTTGACAATTTTTCCCCTAACATTTTGATCCATTTTATGCTTTCTTTTTCTCATCTTTTTTAATGCCTACCTTGTCGCGGAGTGTGGTCTTAGAATACGCCAACTACATCCCCTGCATGAATGTCCTGGTATGACACTAAACTGCATCTGATTGTGAGGTTTCAGATCGATAGCCATGGGGGGGTACTCCTTCATTGCCATTACTCCCAGATTCACTCTGATCCGGAATAGTAGAACCTATCATTGCTTCATCTATGGTTCAAATAGAATTGTTTGAACGTGTACAAAAAAAAACAGAAAAAAGAAAAAAATACTCTGAAGAAATAACTAGTCAAAAAATGTAAATACGAGTGTACAATGAACGCGAATCTCAAACCTCTTAGTATAAAATAACACAACATATTGATGTGTCGCTAAAATCGATCGACCTATTCTGATGCGTTCTCTCTTTCTCTCTACCCCCACTCGCTCTCCCTTTCTTTTTTGATAAGATTTGTATTTAATCTATTTTCGACCCTATTTCTTTCTTTCTTTCTTTCTTTCGTTTTTGTCATTTTATTTTTGTTTTTTTTCCTAGAGTTTTAATCCCTTTTTCCAACCTTTCTTTTTTCTTTCCTTTTCGAAACTTCTTTCTTTCTTTCTTTCTTTCTTTCTTTCTTTCTTTCTTTTAGACACCATTCTTCATTTCTTTCTTTTATATTTTCCTTCCTTTACTTTTTCTTAAGTATTGCTTTTACAATAGCTGTGAGAGTCATTTTTCAAAGGTGACTCAGTGGGTCTGGTTTGTGGTCTGACCTGTCCAGTTTGAAATTTTGCTCCAAGTGACCTTCGAGGTGACGCAAATAGGTCGCTCTACCCACCCCCAGCCCCCACTTATCCGAAACTAGCCAGACTGACAAGAAAAGCAGATTTCTCTAATGCACCAAGTCACAAACTAGGGAGAACAGACTATAAAAACTTTTACATCTATATAATAAACTATTGCCTGTGCAAAATGATGGCGGAAGGTGAACACACACGCACACATGTGCATGCGTACACATGCTGTGTTAACATTTTTTACTTATATAGAAGAAGCGACAAAAAGTTTTGTAAATATTAGTCTTTTTATATTTAACTAGCTGAACCCGAGGATATTCTATGATTGAATTATTGTATATAAATGATATTATACAATATTTGCAATATCATCAATAAATAGATACACGACAAACAATATTTTTAATATGTTAACTTTGTTTTAAACCAAAGATACCAGAATGTTATTACATGTTGTGGAACATTATACAATAAAAAAGATATTATTCGATATTATTTATTCATAAACTTTATAAAACTTAAAATTAATATATGAATATTCAGCTGCCCAAAAATAAGTACGCCTCTTATATAGATTTAATTAATTTCATTTTTAGTTACAGAGATATTGCAATTTTAGTTTTGATTGCTGGTTTTCACTGTACAATATTCGAATAGAAATGATAAAATCCTGGAATATTTGGTTTAGAAAAAATGAACTTTTTATAGAAAAATCAAAACGGATATTATTAGGTATTATTTATAACCAAACTTTTGAGCTTTAAACACTATAATCAGAAATATGGATACGTTGAACGTCAAAAATAAGTACACCTCATATGTATTTAAGCAATTTAATTTGTGATGACAAAATTTCAGTACAGTTGAGTTTGGTAATGAATAATACCTAATAAAATTTGTTTTGATTGGATAATATTTCACTTGAAATAATAAAATCCTGTTTTCTTTGCCTTAGTAGAAAATTAACTTTAGCACGTGTTTAGAATAAGACACGGAAAATGATTATTTTTAATACTAATAATTTTTACACTCCGATATAGTTTCAAGTATTTTTGATAATTGGTAAGGACATACAGGGTTTTAAGTAACAATTCCTTTTTAATAATAATGATAATTCTATGGTAATGTACAATGTCTTTTTAAAAAATTCAAAATCTTATCCATATCTTAACAATAGGTGCTCCTTGTGTCACATCTAAGCAAAAGCTTAGTACATTACAACATAAAGAGAGAATGATAAATAGAACAATATCGAATTGACTCTATAATAATACAAATTCATTGTTAGCTGGTTGGGTTTTATGACATATCAACGCTTGTAGTTTATTTAATGCCAAATCCTGTTTATATATACACCCCTGGACAAAAATATAAGACCATCCTCAAAAATGAAGAAAAGATATTGTTTACAATTTCTGAATTATGAAAATCAGATATATGAAAGATAAGGCGTAAAGACAATTAAATATAAGATATGAAGAAATTTCAATTCATTTTTAATATGTATATTAGCATTTATGCTAAATTTTGAAATTTGTTTTGACATAAATATAAGATCAATGAACAGAACTATACAATATAAAAATGAATCTTTTATTTGATATTTTGTAGATTTACCATTAGCTTTGATAACCTCAAAAATTCGGCTAGGCATACTATCAACTAGTTTCTGAAGTTGAACAGAAGGTATTTTTCCCATGCGTCTAAGATTGCGCTTTTGAGTTCGGAATCTGCTGAGCACTGTCGACCTCCTTCAAAAATCTTTGCAAAAATCAATCCCCGCAAATTTCTATAGGATTGAGGTCTGGGGAGCACGCTGGGTGGTTAAGAAGTCTTATTTTTTGTTCAAGCAAGTACTTCTTTGTTGTTGATGCATTGTGGATAGCAGCATTATCTTGCCGAAAAACCCATTCTTCTCCACATAGACAATGCCCTTTTTGTGCAAGAGTTAAATTATTTAGCATCTGCTGCTTTTTGTCGACCATTGACAAATTGTTGTTTAAATTTTCCCGAAGATGAGAACCCCCCCAGATCACAAGAGATCCTCCTCCACTGTGTTTTGTTGAGTAATTCTCTTCTTGTGTGCCAGTACTTCTGAAAGCCATCTAGATGGTCTAAATTGAATTTCTTTTCGTCTGAGAAAACAACTTTTTGCCATTCTTTAGCACTCATGGTTTGATATTGATGATCATATTTCAGTCATTCCTCTTTGTGCTTTATAGTTAACCTTAAACGATGAATTCTTTTCTTATGCTTATTTTTTTCGTTGTTTAAATGCCTTCTAATTGTTTTAGTACTGCAAGGAGCATCAACTAGAGATTTCAATTCTTTATGTTGACGAAGTTTTCTTTTTTACTTGCGAACAATTCTTCTCTTGAATTGTGGTGATAATTCTTCTGGCCTACCAGACGTTTTTCTTGTTCCATACTCATTTGAACTTTTCAAGAAATTGCAGATAACGGTTTTACTGCGTCCTAAAGCCTTCAAAATTTCTCTCAGACATTTTCCGACTGTTTTCAGAGCTGTAATCTCGCTATTCTCAAATTCAGATAATTTAGTTCTTGTAGTTATTTATGTTTTTAGTATTTCAAGTATCACAGTTGCAATAGCTTTTATATTACGTAGACCATATATGATACATTTTTCAATTGAATTAAGTTATCTATTCTTTGGTTTTTATTGGTGGTCTTTTGAGGATGGTCTTATATTTTTGTCCAGGAGTATATATATAAAAGTAAAGTTAGCGACCATAGTCGAGGGTGACCCGAAGGCTTCCTTTTCGATAGCTACTACACCAAGGTGTAAGGGAGGGCGCTACTCCATTCCCTGGATTGCTCCACTTTACCCTTGAACCGTACCTTATAATGCTGAGTGTTAAGCAAGGTGGTATCAAGTTCCATTTTTAAAGTCTTTGGTATGACTCGACCTGGGATTGAACCCAGGTCTCCCGGGCCATTGGCGAACACTCTAACCGCTGGGCTTGTAAACGAATGGTTTTTACGTAACTTCAATTTTAAACAAGCCAAAGTTCATTTGTTTGCACACAGTTAAATGGTTTTAAGTATTTCTATCAAACAATTCTTTTTTATATAAATAATGTGGGGCACTGAGTTAAATCGTTCCAAGAATTGTTATTGTTTACACGCGCTTAGATAGTTTCAAGTATTGATCCTAAACATTAATAAATCAATTTAAAATTTATCACTTGTTTCGTTGCAGTTTAATGGTTTCAAGTATCTATCTAACATTAATAGTTCTATTTGTACGCAAATAGTTTTAAGTATTGCTATTTATTGTTTGTACACAGTTTAAATGGTTTTGAGTATTGCTATTTGATATTATCAATTCTATTTGATATTAATAATAATCCCTAATAAAATATTAAACAGTTCTGTTTGACCCCTAGATGTGAGGCTAACAATTACCAGGATTCCAGGCCAAAGTAGACTTAAAAGTAATGGTAGTGAACGGGCACTCAACTTCATCAAACTCCAAGACTACAGACTCATCATCAGATGGAGTTTAATATCATATCCAGGACATTAAATGGTTTCAAGTATTGCAATCTAATGTTAATTATTCTAGTCAACATAATTCATTCGTTTGCACACAGTTAAATGGTTTCAAATATTGCAATCTCATGCGAATAATTCAATTTGATATTAATCATTTTTCTCATTCAGTTAAATGGTTTTAACTATTGTAAATGTTTAAATAGTTCCGTTTGACCCATATATGGGACTCTAACAGGTACTACCACTCCGGGTCAAAGTGGATCAGATGGTAATGGTAATGAAGATACAGAACTGGAGTCTCTTTATCAAATGGTTTAGTGTCATCTCCAGAACTCTCATTGGATGGGAGCGTCTTACCCCTCAACAGAGGTGCAGTCGGCGTGTTCTACAGCCCCTGTCAACTGGGCTGAATACAAATTCAAAATCTAGTTTAAGATATTTCTGTTACAACAAACTCTTTAAAGCATCACAACACGTTCACATAAGGTAACAACACATTCACACATGGTAGACAGTACGACAGGATCATTATATTTATTCAGCATTCGAAAAATACTATGATGAAAAGCGAAACGGTATACAGGAAATCAAGATAAATAGTGAGATATGAGCAAATAAATAGATTTGACCGGATGGATAGATAATTTTTTCAGTTCTAAAATATCATCATCACGTACATGGAACGTGATAAATAGAAGAATAGTGTCAATTAGACTCTATAATAACATAAATACTTTTTTTAGTTAAAGATATTTACAAAGACTCACTTTAAAAATCTAAACATCACAACATATTCATAAAAGGTTTGGTTTGGCTAAGTTGTGTTTTAGGGGGTATTAACTGTCGATGGTTATTTCAGGGCAATCCTGTTTATATATATATATATATATATATATATAATTTGTTGGCAAATAGTTCGTAGGTAACATTTTTAACGAGCAAAAAATCATTTGTTTATATAAAAGGTTTCAAGTATGGTTATCCAACACCGATAATTCTATTTACTATCAACGATTTGTATTCACGCAGTTCAAATGGTTTCAAGTATAGCTTGCTATCAGCGCAATTGACCCTGCTTTCTAGCCATTTTAAGATAAATTAGGGTTGAGTACTTGTTTCCTACTAGACCTGTTCGAAAAATAGGTCGGTATCATCCAATAGATGTAAGTGCTTGACATGACCAGCCGATTGATCGGATCTGGCCTTTCCGACCGACTGTCAAGCCCGGTAAGTGGGATGTGACAAGTTACGAGACCATTTCGGTTGCCGAATGACAGACTTTTCAGCCACCAGGATCCCGCCTTAAGGATGGCCACTCACAGCCAGCACGTAGCCTCATTAGGAATGATGGTTTTAGCCCCCTGCTAAGATGCAATCGTCGTATTCTACAGCTTCAGTAGACAGGGTAAAAATTCCCATAATGTCTCAATACGCTCATATATAATTATTAGAACAGCAGTATTAGTATACTTTTAAACGTTGGATAACCTTTCCAGTTGTGTATGATAATGGTTTTATGATGAAAAAAATAAAACAATTTTAACACCAGCATCAGGTTTTCAAGTCTTATTTCTTACCATAGTTAGATAGATTTAACCTGATGAATATGAAAGACTTCATTTAGATGAACAGATGAGCAATATATATATATAGAGAACATATGATAAAATAGATAAATCGATAGATGCAAACGGACAACGGTGAGGATAGTGTAACGGTTACCGTCATAAGAAATGGAATCGACGACCCGTGTTTAAAATTCTGCACGATGTTTGTGTTTGTGTTGCATTTCGTGCTTACACCCATGAGAAAAAGATGAATTCATTACTTCTCTCAATGGGTAAATGGTAGGAAAGATGGGTTTCTTTAACCTTGATAAGACAACCAGTCTAGGAGAAGGGAACTTTTGAATTCAAACCGGTTATACTCCGCATAAAAAAACTGATCTTGTACCACATCCTGCTTATAACAGAGGAGTTGGTAATAGACATTCAAAGAGACGAAGATCCTTAATTTGAAAATTCATTTTCGAATTTGTCAGCGTCTCTTTATATCGCCCCCACTTTAAATGAAGATGTACTTACAAGGCGTTATTCAATTATGTCTTCATTGCTTTACAGATGCCAAATGCTTTATTCGGATTAGAATTTTAATTAATCCTCTTGTTGATAAACTGACACGGACATTTCGCTAAACACTCTGCGACTAATTCACAATAGAAAGGCAAACGATGGCCTGCGAGTTTAGCATTTACTTATCAAACAATCAACCCGTCTTAACCCGGACCAAACAAAGATATTATTATATCTTGTATATCGAAGATGGTAGCTCATAAAGGCTTTGATGAACTTCACGGAATCTAGCTTAGTGGTGGAAATAAACTATATATATATATACGATGTGTAATCAAAAACAAACGAAACTGATTAATTAGTTTATGAAATGATAAAACTTAAATTTAGGTAAAGAATTGTGCAAAGTGACTGTATTTAGACATCTAGATTGCTGTCAAGTCATCTGCGTCAAATTTTGTTACTTTTTGGTTTAGTAGTCCGGATTCTTTTAAACAACTATTTTGGACGAAATACTGGATTAAACAAGCGTAGAACCCCCAATCATAAACATGTGGAGGCGCACTTAACGTAACAATTATCACCTTTTGAAATGGAATCGGTGATTTAAGTTCATATCCTGAACGAACCTAGCAACATTTCACTTCGCGCTAATTCCTATGGTAAAGGAATGAATCCATTTGTTCTTCTCCCATGCTATGAACAGACTGGGCAACCAATCTGAGAGAAAGAAAATTATGAATTCACCCCAATTCTACTACGTATAAAAATGAGCCTTGTGTCACATGATGGCGGAGAAGTTTTTTATGAACTAAAAATTCATTTGAAGGATAAGGGGTTTGAGGATGTCCACGTCCTCAAACCCCTTATCCTTCAGATGAATTCCAAAAGGAATACCACGGCACAGATGAATTCCAAAAGGAATACCACGGCACAGATGAATGCCACGGCACAGTTTCAAACCATATAAAAGTGGAGTTTCAAAGGTGTTTTGAACAATCCAAAACTCGCCGGAATAAGTGTGCTGAATATTAGCAGAATTATTTTGAAGAAAATTAATGTTTCATTCATCGTCGATTTCTGTCTTAGTAAATATAACTTCAGTCTCTTAAAATACACCATATATATATATATATATATATATATATATATATATATATATATATATATAAATGCAGCCTATGACTTTTTACGAACACCAGTCAAACTTCATGCTTGGTAGTTAACTACACCCGACCGATGCAGAGCTTGTGGGAAAACTGCCAGCCTCAAACATATTTTCACTGGATGCGAGTACGCTCTGACAAGCTACATGTGGAGACGTAACGAAGTCCTTGAGATTTTTACCTAGGCTGCAAAGATATGTTGTGAGACTGCCAATAAAGCTCTAAATAATATCACCAATAGAGCGATTCATTTCGTTAAAGAAGGAAACATTTCGAAACTTTCGCGTAAAAATAAGTATAGATCATCATTGTTCGATGGCTGCACGGACTGGCACGTCGCAACTGATTTAGAACATCATTTCGTATTTCCAACAGAAATAGCGTTAACGATCCAGCGTCCAGATATTGTCATTTGGTCCGTTAAATAAAAAAAAAAAGTTTCGTTATTGAGTTAACGGTCACTTTTGAAAATTTCGACTGGGCACATCAGCGTAAGTTGGAAAAATATGAGGATCTGCGGGAACAATGAGTCAGAAATGGCTGTATAACCAACGTATTTCCTATCAAGGTCGGATGCTGAGGTTTCATTACCAACTCATACACAGTATTCTTTACTAATCTTAGACTTTCTCCATCAGACAAGAGGAAATACATAAAAAGATCCAAGATAAGGCTCTAACTGCATCAGCGTGGATATGGCAATCCCACAGAATGACGTCAATTCAACAAAGTCTGGTGGTATCGTGAGTTACTGATGGGGCGCTCTGTGTTAGTGGTAATGATGCTTCGTTCTCGCAACCATGCCTGAACCCAGAGTCATCATCTGATGAAGACGTTATTGGAAGCAATGCTGCAGCATATAAATCAGTCATTGTATGATACTTATATATATATATGTGTGTGTGTGTGTGTGTGTGTGTGTGTGTGTGTGTGTGTGTGTGTGTGTGTGTGTGTGTGTGTGTGACGTGTATTTGAAAATTAGATTGATATGTTTCGCTCATGGGTTTTCTTTCTATTACTATTTCTGAAGTAGCTATTCTTATTGTGAAATTTGTCATTTCCATTGTCTGCATTTGTCTTTATTCCCCTCCCCACGCCCTCTCTCTCTCTCTCTCACTCACACACACACACACGGACACACACACACACTCACTGATGCACACACACACACTGACACACACACACACACACACACACACACACACGTGGCAATTTGATTTTACTCATTGTCCTCCTTTTCTTATATATATATATACATGTCCTCTATGCTGTTTTGAACAAATCCTTGAAGTAACAGCAGCTGTCCGACCACTTAACTCCCATCTCATGCACTATCGAAATAAGAAGAACAAAACATGCGGGGCACTGCTGGATGAACTCATCTGCTCTTACACATGGAAGCGCCAGTGTTGGCCAACCAACAAAAACTTGCATACATCAGCTCCGGGGGATACTGGATGTAGGCTAGATGACTTACCGGTAACAACGGATGATAGGGGAGGATGAAGAGAGAGAGAGAGAGTCAGGGAAATCTGTGCAGTCATATATATATATGATACTATATCATTATTCATACAATAAACAGTGCTCAATATAATTGATAGAGCGTATAGAAGTTAGATTTGCGTAGACACACAGTCAACCGTGAAACTGACAGATGCCAAGCATCGTTGAGTGTATATACGCTATCCTAATTATATATATATATATATATATATATATATATATATATATATATATATATATATATAAAGATTCAAAGACTAAAGCTCAATATACCATTTATAACACTTTGATAGGATTGAACATAACTTTTTTCCTTTAATAATTTAGGTCTATAAAAAACATTTTTCTGATTCAGAATCAAATTAGGTCCTTTTTATGCCGAATAATAATGTAACTGTTCCCTCTCCCTCTCATCTCTCTCTCTCTCTCTCTCTCTCTCTAACCTATATATATATATACAAGTTGATTGAAAAGTAACTCCCAATTTTAAAATGCTTAGGATTTGTTTCTTGTAAAAATTATAGTAAAGAAATAAAACATTTTAAAATAGGGAGTTACTTTTCAGTCACACATTATGAAAATGTATATGGACGTGCAAGTGTTGGTTGACCAGCAAACACTCACATCAGTTCTCTGCGAACATATGAAGTGATTTTATCTTTTAAACATCTATATTTTCATATTTTTTGGTTCCTGAATATGGGCGACTTGAGCAGTGTGATAGTAAAGGAGCTATGTCAGTTTCAATGGTTTTGCTTCCGAAATATTTTGCTGGGTAGGAATTAGTCCCCCCCCCACTGCAGAATAAGGCCGGAAATCAACCGTATATATAAATCGCATCGATAATGTTGGAGACGCTATGGTCAGAGAAAGTTGGAGCTGGCTACCCGAGTTCAAATCTTCAATGAGGTTGTATGAATTTCAAATAGTGTTACTACCCTCATGAATATCATTTTTTTTCACCCCAGAACTGACCCGGAAGTCAACTGTATAATGATATCACGTCGATAAGACAGGCACACGTACACACACGCGCACACGCACACACACACAGTTCATTTTTATGGCATAGATAAGCTATCGATCCTCCCAATACAGGATTTTTTTTTTAAATTATCATTTCTTTTGCATCCTAGACAAAGACATCTATGCCTGTCATTTAATAACGGATACATATTGAAAGGCAAAAATCGTTACCGAGATCCTAAACTTCTGGCCACGTAATATCCGCTCATGTAACAAATTTATTCATATTTCCAGGGGCGGATTATCAGTTAATCCATACAAATTTGTTTGCCTTCAAGTCTGCTTATGTTATACCACATTTTATCTGTCCGCAGATGAGCCTAAGTTGTGCAAGTCCATTAATCTCTTGTAATCTGCTGTAATCCACTTTTCTGTGTCGATCAACACTAAGAATTGTTCTATCGATGGCCTGAGACAAGTTTACAAGGCAATCGTTTAATACGAATCACTCCATATAAATACGGATTTGCATATATATATATATATATATATATATATATATATATATATATATATATATATATATATATATACCAGTGAGCTAACCACACATACACACACACACGTTTGCATATATATATGTGTGTGCATATAAATGTGAAGATACGAGTGTATATACATATGTATAAGTGGGTGTACATATGCGTCTGTACACATATGCATACACATTAATGGTCCAGTCGGTTGGCCCTGTAGAATACACCGACTACATCTCTGCTAAGGGGTAAGGCTCCCCAACGAATCTCCTGGATATGACACAAAACAATCTGATACTGAAGCTCCAGTAATAGCCCCTGATAGGGTCCTATCTATGGGTCAAATAGAACTAAACTCTGTGCGAATGCTAAACTGAATTGTTTGAAAGAGAACTGTTTTGACATTAAACAGTGTGCAAATAAATGACATGTTTAATTGAATTGTTAGTGGTGCATAACAATGCTTGGGCCCATTTAACTTCGTTGTCTAAACTGAATAGTTTGACAGGGAATTGTTTCTGATATTTAAACTGCGTACTTATACTAAACTGAATTGTTTGAAATAGAACTGTTTATTTGTATAAAAATGGATTTGGCAATAAATAACCTAGAATGTTTGATATGCCATAAAACCAAACCAAACCAAATACACATTTGTATGTATGTGTGAATGCGTGTATGTGTAATTAGCTCACTAGTATATATATATATATATAGATGTAGATGTGAGCATAATGTGTGTATGTATTATAGATAGAAGTAGGTGTACATTTATGTGCATATATTCATAAATATATATGTATGCATATATATGTTCATATATATATATATATATATATATATATATATATATATATATATATATATATATATATGCGTATATATGTATTTTTTATAGGCTCGTATATATATGGATGCGTATGTGTGTGCGTAAGTTACCAACTTATTTACGTGCATATAAATGTGTATGTATGTCAGAGTTAGTTTATAAATGCTGGCATAATTATGCATGTTTGTATATATGTTTTGTGTGTGTGTATGTATGTATATTCATGTGTGTGCCGGTGATAATTGTTCATGTATATGTGTGTTTATGTATGTATTTGCACATATGTGTGCGTGTGCGTGTGTGTCTGTGTGTGTGTGTGTATATCTCGCAAGCCATTAGATGTTATGCACTATTATACGAGAAACGCTCCGAAAATAAAGCCGACGATTCATTTGCAATCTAATTATGTGTAACATTCCTTGTGTTATGCAGCCAAACACTCTTCTTTCTGAAGATAATCAATTAATGATCTTATCTAACGCCACTTTGATTTCAATTCAGATTAATAAATCTACAATCATGTTTACAATCCTATATCCTATAAAAAAACGTCGTCATTTAGTGCGTTATTTTAGGGGGAAAAGTTTTTTTTAAGTGTTCACTTTTTTCTTTCCTTCTCTTCCCCCTCCCCATCATCATCAATCTGTGCTAATTGCACAGATTCTTTTGACTATCTCTCACCATGAATCCCTATTAGCCATAGCACAGCAAGTAAGTACTGTTGACGGCATAGAGCAAATGGATATGTTTTTGCTATTCGACCAACACTCGTGTGTCCATCTGTTGGAGTCCAAAGGAAAATGTCGCTTATATGTTCGTCCTAGCTTCTCCAGCATGTTTTATATGTCTAATTTGGACGTTTTGTGTGATGGCAGGTAAGTGGCCAAACAACTGCTGTTTTGTTGGATGCCGCCAACAAGATTTGTTCAAAATAACATGTTGTATCCTTGTGTTATTCCCATAAAATGATCAAACTTGCGGAACCATCATTACATGCAATATGCTATACATAGTAAACCAACTATTGCCTTAATAATCGTCACCCCAGATTATCCCAGCCGGATGATTATCATTCGATCAAACCTGAAGTTAACTATTCTTAATGTGATTTTAAAAATATCTACATGAATTAATAAAAATTTTTGTGCATGTTTCCGCACTTATTCTAACATCAAAATGGCCTACATCGTGTTATATCGTTAATACGCAGAATTTACCCAACTCCTCGAGGCCAGAAAGCGACACAAGATCGGTTCAATGTGGAGTACTCCGTAGGAAGCAAGCCTCCCGGTTGACAGGTGCATACCTGCAGATTTCCGTTGGCATTCCTCTTCAGAGGTAACAAAGATACCAGGCATTGAATCAAGCCGTCAAACCTTTTAAGAAAGGAGATTGTTGCTGCCTTAGAGAAAGGCCACTTGGAGCTATATCACCCAAAACACCTAGTACAAATGCCCGGCAGTAGTGCTAATACGCATGAGCAACATGCATTATATATTATTGGTACTAACAAATGGCCTTTATCAGAGCCATAGAATAACTAATTTGCATAATGATTTCAAAAAGCATATTTTAATAAATAAGTCCCCTCTGTTACTGATTTTATAATTCTATAATTTTATTTTCATATATATATATATATATATATATAATAGTTTTGTGTATGGCTTTTATAAGAAAGCTAAGAAAAACTATTTTGATTTTATTAAGTTTTAATGAAGGCGTGGAAATTGCAATGTACGTTAACGTTTAGACATTTTTGGTAGCTTTGAAAAATATGCTGCCAACGCAGAATTTTATACAGAAATATTTTTTTTAAATTTTATTAAGAAATACTTTTTAAAATTTAAATCAATGAAAGTTCAAAGATTTACCGATTTAAACATCTTTGTTTATTGTCCTGATCTTACCTTAACAATTAGTCGAGGGTGACCTGAATGTTCCCTTTTCAATAGCTACCACACCGAGGTGTAGGGGAGGGCGCTACTACTTTCTCTGGTTTTGCTTCATTTTACCCTTGATCCTTACCTTATAATGCTGAGTGCTAAGCAAGGCGGCATCAGGTAGCATTTTTTTAGTCTTTGGTGAGACTCGACCGGACCATTGGCAAACACTAATGCTGTGTAATTAATCACATCTCCATTTTGATAAGCTTCCTTTAACCCTTATCAGTAATCTTCAATTTAGTAGGTATAATTATTTTTACAGGAAAAAAAATTTTCCTTTGAAAGTTTAAACATATAAATTCTGTACGACTAGTTAAGTTTTGCATCAGCGTGCATTTTCACTAATTGTTTATTACTGAAGGTCTCCTCTCGATGAAAGCCCCTACTTTACCTTTTGAGGAATTTTAAAAAACATTGTTTTCGATCAATTCTTACCCTTGGTCCAATAGCTAAGCATATCCAACTCAGTACCTCTACTACATTAAGTTAGATAGATGTCTATAGAGGACAAACCTACAAACTCTCAGTGATTATTAGCATATGAATAAAGAAGACCATACGGACCTCTCAAACATTAAATATTAATTACCAATGAGAAAGGTACGATAATAGGAAAAATTAGATTGACATATTTCCCTATCAGGATAGCTTCGTCAAAATCAAAAATTAAAATTTATTTTGCAAAAATAAAATCTATAACATTAGGTTTTTTTCTTTTTCTCTCATTTTCTTTTCTTTTTTTTTTTTTTAATCGGTATCTTATATCGGTTAAGTTTTAGGCTTTATATAAGTTGCTGACAGACGTAAACTATGCTGATGACCTAGCTCTTCTTACAAATATGCCAGTCCAAGCAGACTCCTACTGCATTGTCTAGAGCAAGCAGCAGAAGGCTTTGGCCACTATGTGAATGCTAATAAAACAAATTACACGTCTTTTAAAGAAAACAAGAGCCATCTTCACTTTAGGTGGCAAGCCTCTGAAATTCGTCGACCAGTTCACATATCTTGATAGCAACATCTCATCGAGTCAAAGTGATGTCAACATTTGCCAAGCGAAGGTTTGGAATTCTATTGATTGGCTATCGATCATATAGAAATCTAATCTGATAAAATAAAACAAACATTCTTCGAAGTAGTAGCAATGTCCATACTTCTATATGGATTCACTACATGGACATTAACAAAAGCAGAGAGAGAAACAGCTAGATGGGAATGACACAAAGATGGTGAGGGGAGTCTTGAACAAATTTTTGAAGCAATATCTCACAAAAAAGCAGCTGTAAGGCCACTTACCTCTACTTTCACGAACGACCCAAGTAAGATAAACAAGAAATGCAGGGTACTGCTGGAGAAGCTAGAACAAACTCATAAGTGACGTTCTCTTATGGACTCCTTTGATGGTTGGTTGGTCAGGTGGTTGGGTTTTATGTCATATCAACCTTTGTAGGTTATTTAACGCCAAATCCATTTTTATTCAAATAATCAGTTCTATTTCAAACAATTCGGTTTAGCGTGAACACACAGTTCAATTGTCAAAAACATTTCTATTTCGAACTATTCAGTTCATTCAAACAGTTCTAATTCAGCTAATTCAGTTTAGCGTAAGTACAGATTTTGTTTACACGGTAAAATGTCAAAACAGTTCTATATATAACAATTCAGTTTTGTTTAAGTACAGTTTCAATGTCAAAAACGGTTCAATTTCAAACAATTCAGTTTAGCATAAGCATGCAGTTTAAATGTAAGTACAGTTTAATTGTGAAAAACATTTCTATTTCAAGCTATTCAGTTTAGTCAAGCAGTTCTAATTCGGCTAATTCAGTTTAGTATAAGTACAGATTTTGTTTACACACGGTTAAATGTCAAAACACTTTTCAATGTCAAAAAACAGTTGTATTTCAAATAATTCAGTTTAGCATAAGCACACAGTTTAAATATAATTACGGTTTATTTGTCAAAAACATTTCTATTTCAAGCTATTCAGTTTAGTCAAGCAGTTCAGTTTAGTATAAGTATGCCGTTAGTTCTATTTAACCCATGCATAGGGCCCTATCAGATGCTACCATACCGGTCCAGAGTGGACCTGGGAGCAATGGCAATAAAGGGGTGCTCCGTATTCCCCAAATCCCCAGCATTACTTGAATGTCACCATCAGATTGTTTTGTGTCATACCAGGACGCTCATTAAGGGGTGGTGGTCTTACTCCTCTGCAGAGGTGCAGTGAGTGTATTCTACAGCCCCACCCGACTGGGCAATATACAGAGTTAAATGTCAAACAGTTTTATTTCTGATAATTCAGTTTAGCATAAGTACATAGTTTAGACTTCAAAACAGTTCTACTTCGAGCAATTCCGTTTAGCATTATTACGCAATTTAAATGTCAAAACAGTTCTATTTTAAACAATTTAGTTCAGCATAAATATACAGTTTAAATGCAAAAATGATTATAGTGAAGGAAGCACTGTTTAATTCTATCCAACCCATAGATAGGACCCTTATCACTTGCTACCACTCTGGGTCCGAGTGGACCTGGAAGCGAAGGAAATAAAGGAGAACTCTGCATTCTCCAAAGCTCGAGCATTACTGTAACCTCAACATCAGATTGTTTAGTGTCATATTCAGGAAACTCGTTGGAGGAATCTTACCCCTCTGCAGAGGTGCAGTGAGTGTATTCTACAGTCCCAGCCGACTGGGCAAGGTCTCCTTTGAATGGACGTGCCAATGTTGGTCGACCAGCAAATACTTACATCAGCTCTCTGCGACCACAGCATGCAACATAAAAAAATACTGTCTGGAGCGATAAATGATAGGGGTGTATGGTGAAAGAGAATCAGGAAAATCCGTGCTGTCAGCATGCAACATAAAAAATACTGTCTGGAGCGATAAATGATAGGGGGTTATGGTGAAAGAGAATCAGGAAAATCCGTTCTGTCTGCCCGATTGAATGATAATGATAGGAAATAAATTGTCGAAACCTAACCGTAAGTATAGGTCAGTGTACTTTCTATGTAACTTCGTTCATTTAAGGTAAAGAGTCAACGAATGCAAGATATATAGCTGTCTATATTTCTAAGATGAAGTGTTGTTATTATTCTATACTGTATAGCAGTCTGCAATGGGTGCCGATGCGTAATAAAATTTCTTTTCTGACAAAGCTAACCTAATTGCAAAACGTCAATTTAATTTATCATATTCTCTTCCTTTTCTGATTTTGTCTTGTTTTTCATATTGTCTTGTTCTTCATGTCTTCCTTTACATTTTGCCTTCATTTTCATAGCATCGTTTTTTATAGTCTTCTTTTTCAAACTGTCTTCTTTTTTTCATTTTGTCTTCTTTTTTCAAACTGTCTTCTTTTTTTTCATATTTGTCTTCTTTCATATTGTCTTCTTTTTTCGTATTGTTTTTTTTTTATTTAAATTCTCTTTTTTCAAATTTTCTTCTTTTTTCAAACTGTCTTCTTCAAATTGTCTTCTTTTTTCACATTGTCTTCTTTTTTCACATTGTCTTCTTTTTTTCATATTGCTTTTTTTTTTCAAATTTTCTTCTTTTTTCAAACTTACTTCTTTTTTTTTCATTTTATCTTCTTTTTTCAGATTGTCTTCTTTTTCATATTGTCTCCTTTTTTTTCATATAGTCTTCTTTTTCATATTGTCTTTTTTTCATAGTGTCTTTTCATTGTCGTTTTCATGTTGTATCCTTTTTCTCATATTTTTTCAAATTTTCTTTTTTCAAAGTGTCTTCTTTTTTCACATTGTCTTCCTTTTTCATAGTGTCTTTTATATTGTCTTTTTTGCATTGTCTTCTTTTTTTCATATTGTCTTCTTTTTTTCATATTGTCTTCTTTTTTCACATTGTCTTTTTTCTCGTTGCCTTTTCTTCAAATTGTCTTCCTTTTGTCATGGTGTCTTTTATATTGTCTTCTTTTGTCACACTGTCTTCTTTTTTCATGTTGTCTTCTCTTTCATATTGTTTTCTATTTTTTAGTCTTCTTTTTTAAATTTTTCCCTTCATATTGTCTTCTGGCTCCCACGTTAAAAAGGCCTTGTGCTGCGTTTTGGCATTATGGAATGCTGATCAAATACCTCTTTCAGCTTACTTCAATCTTAATTCTACCCAAGACCTTCACTGCTGGTGAAAAGGCTTGTTATAATAGATGTTTCTTTTTTAACATTAAAGTTTTTAAAGGCCGCAGAGGCGACATTAAAAAGCAGGATTAAAAAATAAAACTATGATCACAGTTTTTGTCCTTTAAATTTAATGTTCCGATTGTTAATAATAGCTAAGCGAATAAACGAAAGCACTCGATCAAATAATTTCAGCAGTTCTTTTTAACACTAGAAATAGGCCTATGCTCATTCGTACTGATTAGGATAGGCTAAGGGAAAAATAGAAAAATATTCAGGGTTTATGAACTTTAAACAAACTCATCCCACACGTAAGTTTCTTCAGGATATAGTATTGCCTGATGATCGTGAAAAAGTAAAACTATTCAACGCCGAATGCATTTCATATTTCCCTGCTTATATATACTCTAACCAGAGAGAGAGAGAGAGAGAGAGAGAGAGAGAGAGAGAGAGAGATTGTGTGTGTGTTTGAATTCAGAGTTTTCATTCTCCTCGGTTGGTTGCCAAGCAAAGGCTAAAGAGCTAAGTCTGCCCAGCTATATAACCATAACTGGAGGGAGAATGGTTGAATTCATACTTTTTCCGAGGGTATTAGCGCTATGCGAAATGCAAACAATATCGGCCAGGATTTGAACTCGGGTCACCGTGTACGACGGAAACAATTGCACACAGGCACAACCGTACGCACACACACACACACACACACACACACACACACACACAAATATATATATATATATGTATATGCATATATATATATATGTGTAGATATATATGTATATATGTATATATATGTATATATATATATATATAAATATATACGTATATATATATATATGTATATATGTATATATACATGTATATATATATATATATATATATATATATATATATATATATATGCCTCTGGCTGGTCTCAAAAGCCATCTGCGTAAATGTACAAAATCTATCTTGCACCCAAATTATCTCACAGCAAACAAATCTGATCCGTTGTGCCAATTCTGTGGCAAAATCTGTCGCAGTTTGGCTGGCCTGAAGAGTTACCTACGAACACATACAGTTTAAGGGAAAGTAGGAGAGGGGGGAGAGGACATGAGATAAAGGAGATGGTCAGGCTCGAAACCGAGAGGACAGCCATCATCATGTATATATACATATATATATATACGAGGATTATTAAATAAGTTTCCAGCCTTTTTTCGTATGGGCACTTTTATTGATAGTACACACATGAAACTCTAGTCCCCTTAGAAGTATCTCCTCCGGCTGCAATGCACTTGTTGGACCGTTCCAACAACTTCTGCAAGGCCTCATGGAAGTCCTCTTGTGTGAGCGTGTATATCACCTTCGTCACAGTCGTTTTCATCTTCTCAATTGTCTCAAAACGACAGCCTCTGAGCTTCGGTAATAACCTAAAGTCACGGGGAGCAAGGTCTGGACTATTGGGGAGGCTGAGGAAGTGTCTTGATGCCCATCTTGGTCAAATAGTCTGTGACAAGGATGGAGTTGTGGACTGGTGCATTGTCCTGCTGGAAATGCCACTGACCCGATTTGAACAGTGCTTCCTGAACTCCCTTAAAACCTCAACATAGTAACCCTAACCGTAACCCTAACCCTTTGGCAAATCAACTGTGGTCTATTGACTTCCTTACACCTCCCACACCTCTTATCATCCCTCACAGACTCTCTGCCTTCATTGAATCTCTTATGCCACTCAAAAACTGATGCTCGATTCATGCAAGATGGTCGAAAAGCAGTCTAAAGCATTCCATACGTTTCTGTGGCATTTTGTCCAAGTTTAAAACAGTATTATATTGATTGCATATCGTTCTTTTAAAGTGTTCTCACGTCCAGATTGCATTTTTGAAATTCACCAGCTGTGACAATCAGGCTTTAGTAGGGTGTATTCGAATTGCTGCTGTAGCTGTACATTTGAACCTGAAATCATAAAAATTAGTCGGTCATCTCATAAGATGTATAGCAATAAGATACTGAATTTTCAAGAATCTACGACAATTTTAAATGCCTGTACAAAAAAAGTCTTGAAACTTATTGAAAGAACCACGTATAAGTATATACATATATATGTGTGTGTTCGCTCATTGGTCTAGTGGGTCTAGTGTCAATCTGGGATTCAACCCAGATCTCCCAGACCATTGGTCTGGGAGATTTGGGTTCAATCCCAGTTCGAGTCATACCAAAGACTTTAAAAATGGTACTTGATACCTTCCTTGCTTAACACTCAGCAATATAAGGTACGTATCAAGGGTAAATTGGAGCAATTCAGAGAAAGGAGTAGCTTGGTGTAGTAGCTCTTGAAAAGGGAGCCTTCTGGTCACCTTCGACTACGATCGCCAACTTTACTTCATATATATATATATATATATATATATATATATATTGCCTAGTGTGCATCAACAGAAGTATATGTACATATGTATATATTTATGTATATTTTTATATGTATATATGCATATATATATATATATATATATATATATATATATATATATATATATATATATATATATATATATTGCGTAGTGTGCATCAACAGAAGTATACATGAATATATATATATATATAATAAAAAGTTGGCGACCTAGGTCGAGGGTGACCCGAAGGCTCCTTTTTCAATAGTTACCACACCGAGGTGTAGGGGAGGGCGCTACTCTTTTCGTTGGATTGTTCCACTCTATCCTAGATACGTACCTTATAATGCTGAGTGTTAAACAAGGCGGCATCAAGTACCATTTTTTTCAGTCTTTGGTATGAGTCGACCTGGGATTGAACCCTGGTCTTTCGGACCATTGGCGGACACTCTACTCATTAGGCAATGGCCAGCAGTTCGCCAATCGTCCGGGAGATCGAGATTCAATCCCAGTCTGAATCATACCAAAACGCAAAAAATGGTACTTGATGCTGCCTTGATTAATACTCAACATTATATGATAAGGATCAAGGGTTAAGTGGATCAATCTAAGGAAAGGCGTAGCGCCCATCCCGAAACCTCCGTGTAGTAGCTATCGAAAAGGGAGCCTTCGGGTCACTCTCGACTAAGGTCGCCAACTTTATATATATATATATATATATATATATATATATATTCATGTGTATTTCAGTTGATGCAGACTACGCAAGTGCAGAAGTGCTTAGATTTGTTATACACATATGACAACTGATAATGTATATTAAATATATTAAATCCATATTCCCTCTCTTTTTCCCTTACTCATTATATATATATATGCACGCTTGCGTGACAATGTGGATAATGAGAACTAAATGGAAATACTGTAGATAACTCCAGAATAATTCTTGTTGCTTTTGTCGCCATATAGGGTGGGACTCCTTTTCTCTCAATGTTCTTATACTCACAAATCCTTAATTACAGAATAATACTTAGCAAAATTCAATATATTCTCGAATTACTTACAACGTTCCTATTTTGTATCCACTACGATATAATAAGAAAAGAATACACGCGTTTGAAGAAATTGTGATGTAAAAAAGATTTATAAAAAAATATATCGTAGAATTTACATAAGAATAAGTATCAGTTGTCTTTTTTCCAAAACTTTTATGCACTTAAAAAATAAACAAAAAACAATGTTAAATTTGCCCATTATCACCTTCCCACGAATAAGAATTGAATTACATTTTGACGCATTTTTGAGTCACTCTATCTGACCCCTGAGAGAGAGGGAGAGAGAGAGAGAGAGAGAGAGAGAGAGAGAAAGAGAGAAAGAGAGATTATAATAAAAATACTTCTTAAGCATTTCGAAAATGATATTTGCAATTGAGTTTTTTTTGTAAAATTATTTTCGATGTAGTTTTTATAGTAAAACAATTTAAAAAAAATTTCTGCGAATGGCTACAACAGAATAATTTGCAATATCTTTCTTTTCTAAAATCATTTGGTTTTGTTATGAAATTATTAAATATTATTATCAATAAAACTGTAAGATATGAATTTTTATTTTAAAATCATTTGCAACTCATTTTATAGTAAAATCCTTTGCCTTGTGAATTGGTTGTAAAATCGATTGAAATAGAATTTTAGAGCAAAATAATTAGCAATACATTTTTTTAAAGATTCGCAATCCCTTTTACTTTCAAAAGATAATTCATTTTTTTAGCTAACAATGCATTTTTTAGTAAAATAATTCGTAATTCATCTTTTTAGATAATACACAATTCGTTTCTTTTTTTTCTTTTTTTTTTTGGCAAAATAATTCACCATACTTTCAGTAAAATAATTCATTATGTTTTTTGGTAAAATAATTCACAATGTATTTTAAAAAAACAATTCATTGTACTTTTTTTGTAAAATAATTTGCAATGCATTTACCCAAGAGAATGAGTCTTTTACAGGATTTGAAATTGGCAAATCAAGTTCATTTCTAACAATTATTATCATTATGCCAGCCACATCGCTTCTTCTGTACATTGGAATCTGAATGTGTTTTTTGTTTTAATAATCTTGGCACTTTTCAACTTGTATATAAACTATTTTGGAGAAGTTCCAATTGAGTCGACTTTGCACATTTTCAATAAAATGAGTGAAGCAAAGAATTTTCTAATTTCTTTTCTAGCTCAACAGACATGTGGTGAGACAGAATTTCTTTGTAATAATGGTCAATGCATTCCACGCCGATGGGAATGTGATGGAGAAGATGACTGCCATGATAAATCAGATGAAGATTCTCATATGTGTGGTACATGGTATATTCAATAAGTTTCCAGACTTTTTTGTACAGGCATTTAAAATTGTCGTAGATTCTTGAAAATTCAGTATCTTATTGCTATACATCTAATGAGATGACTGACCAATTTTTATGATTTCAGGTTTAAATCAACAGCTACAGCAGCAATTGGAATATACCCTACTAAAGTCTGATTGTCACAGCTGGTGAATTTCAAAAATGTAATCTGGACGTGAGGACATTTTAGAAGAACGATATGCAATCAATAAAATTCTGTTTTAAACTTGGACAAAATGCCACAGAAACGTATGGAATGCTTTAGACTGCTTTTCGACCATCTTGCATGAATCGAGCATCAGTTTTTGAGTGGCATAAGAGATTCAATGAAGGCAGAGAGTCTGTGAGGGATGATAAGAGGTGTGGGAGGTGTAAGGAAGTCAATAGACCACAGTTGATTGGCCAAAGGGTTAGGGTTACGGTTAGGGTTACTATGTTGAGGTTTTAAGGGAGTTCAGGAAGCACTGTTCAAATCGGGTCAGTGGCATTTCCAGCAGGACAATGCACCAGTCCACAACTCCATCCTTGTCACAGACTATTTGACCAAGATGGGCATCAAGACACTTCCTCAGCCTCCCCAATAGTCCAGACCTTGCTCCCCGTGACTTTAGGTTATTACCGAAGCTCAGAGGCTGTCGTTTTGAGACAATTGAGAAGATGAAAGCGGCTGTGACGAAGGTGATATACACGCTCACACAAGAGGACTTCCATGAGGCCTTGCAGAAGTTGTTGGAACGGTCCAACAAGTGCATTGCAGCCGGAGGAGATACTTCTAAGGGGACTAGAGTTTCATGTGTGTACTATCAATAAAAGTGTCCATACGAAAAAAAGTCTGGAAAACTATTTAATGATCCTCGTAAGTACTTGCACTCTGCTCTTCATTTAAAGTTTCTATGAAATCTGATTTTTTATAATATTACGACATTAAACTTTACTATCAGATAAAAGAGACCACACACACACACACACACACACATATATATATATATACAGACACACATATATATATATATATATATATATATATATATATATATATATATATATGCACGAAGGGTTTCCAAAGTCTGAGAGTGTCCAGGATGAAGCTGTAATATACCAAGTTAGAAATGAAGAGGGAATGAAATTCCTTTCGAGATTCAAGGCACTTTTTCCACTACTTGTCAATGATTAATGGAAGCACCTCTGAAAATCTTTTTTTGTATAATGGAGAACTGAGTCGTTTTATTTCATATAATGAACTCCCTGTCTTAATCTTATTGCTGAGGAAAATTCTTATCTTATGAAACAAGAAAAAGGTTGCTTGCAGCGAGGTTTGGTAAGTAGGAAACGTGCATCAGTTTTATCAATAACTGTTGTTCAAAAAGCATTGAGACTAGCTTCATATTTTTCTAGACATCATCATATTATTATATCAGTTGCTTACTTGTGCACAAATAATTTATTTATATCTAAAAATCAGAAAAATTTAAATCTTCGCTTTTAATCATTTATTGCTTGGTTAATTGTTTTCACGGATTTGCAACAGTTGATGGCTTATTTAATGCCGAAATAATTTTTTTTCTAGAAATTATATGGTTTCGTCTGCCTTATCATAATCCTTTGTAATCAATTTTATCTTCGAGTAACTATTCTTAATACAAATAATTTTCTCAGTTATATGATTCCAAGTATTTTAATACAATCTATGATTTTGAAACAGACCTATTTGGCCCATAGATGAGACTAACAAGTACAACCAGTCTAGTTTAGAGTGGACTTGGGAGTAATGACAACCAAGAGGTGATTACATACTCTCAAGAGTTCCTCATCACCGGATTCAGTTCGGTGTCATACCTGGGTAGTGTTTTTGATCAGACCTCGTATATATATATATATATATGATAATTTGTGGATTTTTATAATCTAATGATTACAAGGTCTTAAGCAAATTTTACTCATATTGATTTAACTAGTTCACTAGAAGTTTCTACGTTCATAGACTGACGTTGGAGAGAACCCACAAGAAACAGGAGTGTATGTGGAGGTGTGAATCAAGTTCGATACTCAGTTTCAGAGGACGGGTAGTGTCAATGTCCTTCTGTGAAGTCTGAGGTGTCCAAAAGAAGAAATGGAAAATAAACTGTAATTTTTACCCACATCAGAAAAAAATCAATAAAAAAACAAAACTTATATAATAATAATAATGATAATAATAATAATAATGGTGATTTTACAAATTGAGAGAGAGACTCATGTTTCTTTAGACCCTCGGTGGAGAGAGAGATAAATACATCGACCAACAACTGAATGTTGTCATTCCTTATATATTAATCACACAAGATTAGAATATAAACTTAAAGGACAATGCTTTTCCTTTTAAAAAATTGGTTAAGTGACAACTGGTTCTTACTTACCAGTGGTTGGTTATATTTGCACATCATTGCCAACTCACGAATCGAATAAGTATTGTATCATATAGTGATACTTTTTCGAGTCTCTCTATTTGACCTCTGTTGTGTCATCTCTTCTCTCTTCGCCTCTCTCTCTCTTCATATATATATATATATATATATATATATATATATATATCGTTCACTTGCATCGATAATAGTGTAAATTTCATATCGGAATTGTAAATCGACGGAAGGAATCCAGTGTCAGGAATTCCCCTACAGTACACTGGATTCCTTCACTTTTTACAATCTTGTCACCTATCATATCCAATACAGTTATCATATATCATATCATATCATTTCATATTATACCATATCTATCTATCTATTTATCTACCTCGTTCTGTTCATATCTATCAACCTATCTATCTTCGTCTCTCAGTCTTTCTCTCTATATATGTATACATATGTATATATTGCAGCTCCCCCCTCTCTCTCTATATATATATATGTATATATGCTACGTGCAATCTTAAACAAGTCCTGGCGGCAACACCCCACAAGACACCAACTGTACGGCCACCTGCCCCCTATCACGAAAACTATTCAAGTTAGACGAACCAGACATGCAGGACACTGCTGGAGAAGCAGGGACGAACTCATAAGAGATGTACTCTTATGGACCCCCACACATGGCCGTGCGAAAGCAGGACGACCAGCACGAACATACATTCAGCAGCTATGTGAGGATACGGGATGTTATCCTGAAGACCTACCTAAGGCGATATGCGATAGGGAGAAGTGGCGAGAGAGGGTCAGGGATATCCGTGCTACCAGTGCGATATGATGATATATATATATATATATATATATATATATATATATATATATATGTATTGGAGGCGCTCCCGGTGTAATGGTTATCATCGTAGAAAACGGACACGCAATCCAAATTCAAATCCTGGACGAGGCCGTTTGCATTTCACACAGGTATGAATCCAACTAATCTTCCACCAGATATGTGGAAATTCTGGGACAGACTGGGTTTTTTGGCCTGGGTCTGGTGACAGGTCTTGGAAAATGAAAACTCTGAATTCAAACCTGTAAAGTTCCGTTAAGAAATCGATGTTGTATCGCACGCTGTTCATGCAAAGAGGTTGGGTACAATATGTATATATATATCATAATCCTTTCATATCTATGTGTCTATAGTCCTATCTACGTCTTTATCAGATATATATTTGTCCACCTTTTTGAGAGTTCACATTACTTTGAATCCGATATAATTCGGTGTATTAGTATCATTTTAAAAGCAACAAAAGTAATAATTTCTAAATATGCTTATTTTTATTTGTCCCTGAAAGTAGTTACGCGCTTATATTGAATCATAGACTCTAATAATATTTTTTCACCCCCAAAACAAATACTCGAGGAATTAACTATTAGGAAACTTGTAAAATATTCATTTAATTCACTTCCTATGTTTGAATTTACAGCAGATTTACGCAAGCGACGAATGTTGATATAAAATTAACAATTACTAAGAATTGATATGGTAAAAAAATCGATTGATTGATTGATTTAAGCGATTGATTTTAACATCATATTAATCCTTCTAGGGTTGTTTACTGTCTAGAAGTTAGGGAATCGCATTCATTGTACGTTGACAATTACGTCTTTTGTGTAGTTGTTGATTAATTTTCTTTCTACACGGTCCTATCGAATACGAATAATCTTTTAACAAAAATATTTGATCTACTGATAGGATCTTAACAAAAACTACCAATCTGAGTTAGAGTGAACCTGAGAGTAATGGTGATGATCTGAACTGGAGCCTCACTATCCAATTCAGTTTACTCAGGGCGCTTCTTTGGTGGTGGGTTCTTTTCCCTCTGTTGGGAATATATTCAGTGTATTCTATGCTCCGACGACAGGGTAGAGTAGAAGTACGTATTCACGTATTATTAAAAATCTTTCATAAAGATTTAAAGAAGGATTACAGATTTAGATTCTTCTTTACCTTCATTTGAGTTTTTCCACAATATCTAACTCGTGTAAAGTATAGCGTTATCGAACGATATAAACAAGTTTTGAGTAACAGGGCCATATTAAATATTTCTATCAGTACCATTGAATTGAATATTGTAAATTGGAAGAATTTTAACTCCACCAAAAACCTTCCTCGAAGTGAAACTTTACGTGCATCTAGAAAAAGAAAAGTTGATTAAATCCAATGATAACACGGAAAGATATCACACCCAGTCGATGAGGCTGAGAATACTTTAACTCCATTGCGTACAAAGAGATGAGACTCCTCTCCTAAAAGGCTATACTAGGGTATGACTCTAAACTGCATCTGATAGGCTACTGTTCTGAAGCTCTTTGGAATACCTCTTCTTCCCTATTTCTCCCTGGTCCACTTGGATCCTGAATGGTACTTCCTGTTAGGATCCTATCTATAAATAAACAACATCAAATCTTAAATTAGTACATCATCGCCTACCCACGAGTGTTTTCATGTTGACATGAATTAGTATTGTATTACATTTTGAATCTTTTTTGGTTCACGCTTTTTCAAACTTGTTTTAAATAAAATATTGATAAATATTAATAGAATATTGAGACAATAATTTTTCATTATTTCATTCAATAGTATCCTTTGTAGGGAGGTATACTCAGTACAGGGAATATCTTTACCGGGATACTAAACTACATCTGATGGTGATGCTCCAGTTCTATAAATAAATCTGTTTAAAATTATTCGTATTCAATAAGACCGTGTGCAAAAAAATCTTTGAAAACAACTACACAAAAAATGGGAATATGATCAAACTCAAAATAACCCTATACGAGTTTATATGACATTAAGTTCTATCAATCAATCTAAAAGAGATTCAAAATGATTTAACAGTAGATAGAATATCGTTTACTGATAGAAATATTATTAAATGAACTGCAGTGGATGTTTTTAAATCCAACGGAAGACATCTTCGTGGGTTGAAAAATACAACAGATAAAGAGAAAATATCGTTTTATTTTTGTAGAAGGATCAATTGTCAAGTATTAGCTATGCAAACCTGCAAAGGCGCAGAGATTTGATGAATTATATTTTGGTAAAGATGCAGTTAGATGCTAATATTCTTCTATTCTAAACTATACATAAAGTAAAGTATGTTACAAGTGTGAACCTGAGAAACATTGATGACTTAAAGTCCTCACACACACACACACACATACATATATATGTCTGTCTGTGTGTACGTATAAGTGTGAGTGTGTGTGTGTATAGTGTCAGCAAAAGAAACTGACAATTTCAAATATTTATCTTTTAAAATTGAGTTATTGAGACTCATGATCCAAGAGCAGCATCAAGGCAAAGATAGATCGATAGATCGATAGATAAGCATCTGACTTTGATAGATAATAACCAATCTAATCAATAAAGAAAAACAGGGTGATACATTAATGAAAGATAGAATAAAGGATGTGTTTTAGGTTTGATTTGAGTTTCTGCAGCCCAATGTCTCTTCTTATCAAATCAAACTTGATCAATGTACAAGTGGGCGTGAGTTCAATTTTAGCCGAAAGTTTATTCTTTACAGTTCTGTTCTTTTCTCCAACTACATCTGCGTGCACATGCGCATGAATCTCAAAGTGTCGAAAGTGACACTTGAATTGCTTGTGTACATTCGGGCTTGGGCAAATTCAGACTATTCGGTCACAAATCTCCCACAAACCGCCTCTCCCCTTTTCGTTACGAATTTGGACTCATGATACCAGCTCGCACCCGGATATGACATCTCACACTTCTTGTGACACTTTCTCGATTTCTATCTCGCTACTAATCTATCAATCTAGCAATCAACATCGCTTCATTTTCTTTCTCTATTTCTCTCTGTCTGTTTCTCTTCCATTCATTCTCCCTCTCCCCCTCTCTCTCTCTCTCTCCCCCTCTCTCTCTCTATCTATCTATCTATCTATCTCTCCCACTTATTCTCGGTTATTCTACCGATTATGTAAAATACTGCAAAATCGTGGACAGATTTTGATTATGATAATCTTCATTTCAAAATAATATATTTATGCAAAGCACATTTTTATTAACCTTAATACTAGAGTGCCCCTAGTATGTCATTAAACTGCATCCGATGGTGTGACTTGAGTTCTAGATCTCTGGGGAGTGAAGAGCACTTCTTCATTGTTCTTACCCCAGGTTATACGCAGGACATTCAGATGAATTGTGTTGAGTATTATTGCTGACAATCCCAGTGACAAACCACAGAAATAAACTTACCTGTGTTTAATTTAAGGTTACTTCTAAAAGAGTAATTCAGTTTTTTCTGGTATTTTTATAACGTTTTCTTTGTATGCATTTAGCCAAGCCCTTTGCGATACAATGTCAATTCTTAAGAGGATTACTGCAGGTTTTAATTCCTTTTTAGAGTTTTTCCTTTTCAATCAATCAATCCATAAGGGTTGAGATCCATCCTTTTTTTTTTCTATGTGGGGTTAGTTTTGCCGAGTTTGAAAGTGTCCTGCCTCGTGTTGGGCTTTTCTTTGATCATCGATCTTTATTTTAAGAGCTGGCTCGTACTCTCTTATTGCATCTGCTACAACTACAAGGGATATCATAAATGCAATTTTAGATGGCATTGTGTTCTGAAAAAAAACCCAAAAAAAAAAACAAAAATAAAACGAAAGTGACGCGACTAATCCATAACGGAGAATATTCTTCGCATTCGGACGGAATTTAACGATGCATTGCTGGCACTGACAGTTCCTCGGTATATACACCCGAAGAAGATAAAGGGTTAGGTCGAAATTTTATTTACGATTGATTGATCGATAGATTTTAACGATATGTCAAACCATATGGGGTTATTTTATGTCTCGTAGTAAGTGAATTTCATACATTGTTTTTATATACTTTCCTGTAAAATTTTCTAAAGAGTTTTTATTCTCACGGTCCAATCGATTCAGAATTATTTCTTAACAGATCTTTTTGACCCATAGATGTGACCTAAACAGTTTTAATACCACTCCGGATCAGAGTGGACCTGGTAGTATTGGCAGTGAAGGAGTCTTCGCACTAACTAGATCTACAGACTCACCATCAGACATAGTTTAGTATCATACTGTTGTAGGAGCCTTAACCATCGTACCATAATGGACTCTTTTCACCGTTATTAGTTCTGAGAGATTTCGCTGCCAGAAGGCAGATCAATATCGGTGTTATCCGAACAGTACGAGACTTCTTACCTTTTCTATATAACTCTATCTTTCCTGTGTAAATATAATCTGTTATCTAATATCCGTTTTTGTGTTTTCATTAGTGACCCTTTCCAAGGCCACAATATTCTGGCGACGAGGAACTCGAACGAAAAAAGGTACTCTCCAACAAGCAAAATGGGTTAATCGCACAAATACTGGCGAAGATACATCGCAACAACAAAGAGATACCTGACTACAAGTTGTTAAAGTTCCAGCATACAACGAACCGAACAAGATTTTTGTTAAACTACTAGGTATCAAATTGTACAAACGACGGGGTGTGTCGGAGAGCGGATATTTAAAAGAAAAAAAATCTGTAAGTAAGATTGTCACATAATCAAAAAGAGATTTTCATATTTTTCTTTTTTCCCACTTCAGAGAGAAAAATTTCATTCGGCACTTACAGTTTGTGTTGTACAACACACACACACACACACACACACACACACACACACACACACACACACACACACACACACACACACACACACAGAGTAATCATTCTTGATTTCTGTTGATATATACTGAAGAAAAAAAACTTCCCCCCTCCAAAAAAGAAAAAAAAATGGAAAACCTTACTAAAATGTTTGCACGAATGATGAAGTTCCAAATGGAGTCTCAACAAAAAAATGAGGAAAAACTCCTTCAACTTCAGAAAGAAAACGAAGAAAGAATCTTAAAAACGAGGAAAAACAACAAAGGTTCTTCCTTGAATTACAAAAACAACAAGAAGCATTTTTTAAAAGTCTAAGTAATAACCAGCTTACAGTTAGTACTACTATTTTCACTCAAAATGCAGTGTGGAACGCACTCGAAACATTTTCCTACGCACCAGATGAGGATAAGACCTTTGAGGCATATTACAGAAGATATATTACCGACTGTGCCGATTGGACTGATGCAAAAAAAGTCCAGCTACTTCTACGAAAGCTAGGAACTGTGGAACGCAACAAGTTCGTAGATTATATCTTACCCCAAAAAACTTGCAAATTTGGCTTTTTAGAAACAGTTAAATTACTTTCAGAATTATTCAGCTCCAAAACGTCTCTATTCCACAAAAGATGGTAATGTCTCAACTTAACAAAAAGGGACAGTGATGATTATTTAGGGTTTGCCTCGATCGTCAATAAAAATTGAGACGATTTTAAACTAGGCGAATTGTCAGCGGATAACTTCAAATATCTGATATTCGCACAAGGCCTAGTGTCGACAAAAGACGTGGAAATCAGACGCAGAGTTTTGTCGAAATTAGAGAACGAACCCGATCTCACAGTTCAAAAACTGGCTGAAGACTGTCAGAGGATAGTGAGTGTCAGAAAAGACTCAAAAAATATCGAGGAGTCTGGTGTTGCTTTCGTCAGGAAAGTCAAGCATAGATCCCTATCATACTCTCCGGTAAAAGAGAGAAAAATATGATTACCCAAAATTTGATACAGGCAGACTAGTGACAACCAAAAAAAAAAAACCCACCCAGCGCTTGCTATTGCTGTGAAAAAGTACATTGGGCCAAGGACTGTTCCTATCGTACAAAAAAAATGTCAAAACTGCGATAAATTCGGAAATAAGGGCTCACAGTGTAGTAACAAAAATAATTAAAAACAGAGTCAGACATACAAAAAGCGAGGATAAGTCAGACAAAGTCGTTCGTAAGTACATAACAGTCAAAGTACTAAATAAGTCGGTAAGATTTCAGTTAGACTCTGGATCTGATTTATCAATAATGAACTTACAAACTTGGAGAAAATTAAATAGGCCAATAATAAAGATGACAAGCAAGACGGCGCGAACGGTAACAGGAGACAAAATAAAATTTGAAGGCGAAATAATTATCCCAGTATAACCAATAAATTATAAGTCTTCACACTGAAGAACACTGAAAATTTGTTTGGGTCGGACTGGTCTCAGAAATTTAATCTCTGGGATCAACCAATTGAAACGTTTTGCCAAAAAGTAGAATGCATTACGGCCGAAGCTGAAAAAATTAAGATGGAACTAAAAGGTAGTTTCCCCGAAGTATTTTCAGCTGGTCTTGGCAAATGTACAAAAATTCTGGCAAAATTTGAACTGAAGGAAAATACACGCCCCATTTTTAGAAAGAAGCGAAACGTACCGTTTGCCGCGACCGAAGAAATAAATAAAGAGCTAGACCGATTAGTGAATATGGGCATATTATCGAAAGCGGAATTCAGCGAATGGGCTGCTCCAACGGTATATATAAGAAAAAAATCTAAGGAAATCTAGGTATGCGCAGATTTTTCTATGCACTCCCCAGCCCAGAATAGGTTTTTAATAAATTAAATGGAGGAAAAGTCTTTTCAAAAATTGACTTAAACGAGGCCTGTCTCCAGATTCCAGAAGTAGAAAATAGCTCTAAACTACTCTGTATTAACACACAAAGAAGGCTGTACAAATTTGACAGACAAGTTTTTGGAATAAAACTCGCACCGGCGACTTCCAACAGGTGATGGACACCATGCTGGGCAGCTTTGACTTCACTTTCACTTATCTTGATGATGTTGTAATTAGTAGTGAAACGAAGGAGCAACAGAGAACATCTAAACAAGGTTTTCGCACAAATACGGGAATTTGGGTTCAAGGTAAAGGAAGCAAAATGCGATTTCTGTATGAACAAAATCAAATATCTGGGACATATCATTTACAAAGACAGGAGACGTCCTGATCCCTCGAAAGAGCTACAGCTATCAAGGATATGCCCGCCCCTGATAATGTTACGACATTACAGAGCTTCCTTGGACTTGCAAACTACTACCAAAGTTTCATAAAAAATTTGCACGATCTCCGCGCCCCGCTAAAAGAACTACTAAAAAAAAGATAAAAAGTGGAGATGGACGCCTGAATGGCAAACAGCATTTGACCAAATTAAAAAGGCATTAACCTCTGATCTTTTTCTCACGCACTATGACCCAAAACTGGAGATTATTATCGCAAGCCATGCCAGCTCATATGGGGTTGGTGCGTGTATCCTACATAAAATGCCCGATGGGACAAAAATGCCAATAGCCCACGCATCTAGAACCCTTCTTCCGGCCGAAAATCATTATTCACGGATTGAAAAGGAGGCCTTGGGAATAATATTTGCATTGACAAAATTTCACCGATACTTGCATGGCAGATTCTTTACTTTACAAACAGACTACAAGCCCCTAATAACCATTTTCGGATCAAAAAAGGGTCTACCAATTTATACTGCCAATAGGCTACTAAGATGGGGAACGATTTTACTGAACTACAATTTTAAAATCGAATACCTCCCGTCAAAACAGATTAGCCTCGCAGATAGACTATCAAGGTTGGTACCGAAGTATAGTGAACCCTTCGAGGACACAATAATAGCAGCCTTACGAACAGACACTGAAATTAAAAACATGATTGACAACACCATCAAAGAACTGCCTGTGACGTTACTCGAGATAAAAAGCGAAGCAATGAACGACGACTTTATTACCAATATTAAACAGAAAATCACTGCAAAAAACGAAAAAGTACCAGAAGTATTTTCACTATGTGACAACGTCCTCCTATATAGTGAAATGGTCGTAATACCAAAGAAATTGCAAAACAGAATTTAAGAGATTTCCACATGGGACAACCGGGAATAAATAGAATGAAGAGTCTCATGAGAAACTATGTTTATTGGCCGAAGATGGATAACGACATTAGAGATATGATCGAAAAATGTAAAGGCTGTGCCTTAGCGGCAAAAGCACACCCACTAAAAACAGAACAACTTTGGTCGAGGATACATGTTGATTTTGCGGGTCCCCTGGAAGATTTCTACTACCTAATTGTAGTCGATAGTTACTCTAAATGGCCTGAGGTTCTCAGATGCAGAAGACCTACTACGGGGACAACTATTGAGTTCCTTCATGAACTATTTGCGCGGTTTGGTGTAGTAGATTGTGTGGTCAACGATAACGGAAGCCAATTCACATCAGTCAAATTCAAGGAGTTCTGCGAAATCTTCCAAATAAAGCACATAACCACACCGCAATATCAACCAAGATCAAGCGGACAGGCTGAACGTTTTGTAGACACATTAAAGCGAGCACTCAAAAAAGCATCAGATACCCCGACAGACAAGGCACTACAGCAATTTCTGCAAGTATACAGAATCACACCCAATCCCAATACACCACTGGTAGTCTCACCAGCCGAGACGATGTTTGCCAGAAAGATAAGATCCGTCTTCGATAAGCTACTCCCGAAACAAAATAAGCTACGAAAGACCACATTAGCGCCAAAAAAAGGTTCAACCCGGGAGAAAAAAATTTACTTTAAAAAATATCAAAATAATACGTCCTGTTAGGAACGTGGAATAATTAAAAAAAGAATTGGTGATATGGTGTACATTGTAGAAGGACCCAAATACACATAATAAGAGACCAGAACCAGTTACAGAAACACCGTTTGAACTACTCCAACGACGTACCACAAACAGAAGAAGAGCCAATAGACACCATTTTAGACATTTTCGATTTAGATCCTCCCCAACCAACACCTGAAATACGTCGGTCTGTGAGGAAAAGGAAATTCACCGACCCGTTGATGATCGACCCCCCAAAAAAATATTAACAGCACTTTTACGAAGAAAAAGGCTTGGGGGAGGGGTGTTGTGGGAGCCTTACCCATCTTACCATAATGGACTCTTCTCACCGTTATTAGTACTGACAGATTTCGCTGCCAGAGGGCAGATCAATATCGGTGTTATCCGAACAATATGAGACTTCTTACCTTTTCTATGTAACTCTATCTTTCTTGTGTAATATAATCTGTTATCTAATATCCGTGTTTGTGTTTTTATTAGTGACCCTATCCGGGGCCACAACACATACCTAGAACATCTCCTTTTTGGAGGAGAATTGTTTCCTTGCAGTGGATACAATCAGCCTATTGTAAGCCTCGCCGACCGATATATGATATGATATAATATGATAAATCATGATAATTATATTGGATAAAATATCCGACAAGATTGTAAAAAAAAGGATTTGAAAATGTCAAGGAATTTTGTTCTGACTCTAGAACTTTGAGGAGGGTGGTTTCACTCCTTTGTTCCTATTACTTCCAGGCCTACACTAACCCAGAGTTGTAGTACCTGATAGAGTACCATCATGGGTTAAATAGATATGTTTAAAAGATTTAGTATTAGATAGGAATACTTGACACTATATAATTGCTTGTGCGTATTTACCGAGCAGTCTACCACAAGCAGAAGGCGACATAAAGTCAGTTTTAAGCGGAGTTATGCTGATTTCAATTCAAAACCTTTCCTTCTCCTATATTGGTTGTCTTATTAGATCTAAAGTATACAGTATGCCATACTATTTACACATAGCTGGTGATAGAACAGATAGATTTATGCCTTTCTCAAACGAAATTCAAATAGCCTCGAAGAAGACTTGAACTAGGTCCGCTGATTACATTTAAAACAACGATAAGCATTACTTTAAAAATCATCCTCTTACAATTATTTGTATTACATAGGAATACTTGAAACCATATACGCGGAGGGGTAACTCCGCAGAGGGGTAACTCCGCGAGGAGGTTATCCGCCAAAAAAGTGGTATCCTTAGTTTGAAATTAAATTGCATCTAATGGTGAAGCTCCAGTTCCGGAAATGTGAGGTTTAATTATGCCTTCATTGCCATTACCCCCAACTCACTCTGAATCGGGGGGATAGTTTGTTAGGGTCCTATCTATGGGTCAAATAGATCAATTTAGATAATATTTATATTTGATATATAGATATATTTTGAACCGTACGAAAAAACAAGTACACAAAAATGTTAATATGAGCGCACGATAAACGTACTTCTCTAACCTTTAGGCATAAGATAATCCTTGACAGGTTGACGTGCTGTTTAGATCAATCAGTCAATCAATTAACTTGAAACCATATAACTGTGTGCAAATTATTTATATGGAAAATAATTGTTTACAAATGATTTATGCTTACATTTTTTAAATGTTTTGTATTACGCATATTATCGACCATAATCGTTAAACCAGACAAAAATAACAGGACAAGAGTTAACATGACGTAAAGCCAACCAGCCTACTATTGCACCAGGTAACCTGGAAAGATAGTAAAGGGCAGTGAAATGACAATTGGTGTTAAAGGACGTCTAATGCTACCCAGTTCATGTGCCTGGTGTTCATTCTTCTTCTTCTTCTTCTTCTTTGACGCCGTCGCCTTGCCAGACGAAACGGGTGGACGTTTACGAATTGCTTCCGTTGTTTACATCATTAATCCAGTGGATCTTCAACGACAAACATGACATTTTGACGACTTCACTCGAACAGAGACACTAAGTTCGAGGAATTAACTCTGACCTTCCAAGTTTCGATACCAATTTACGTCATATCAATGCAGTTGTTCGCCTTGACGGAGGGGCTTAAAAGATCCCCCTCCCCACTAAAAATAGGGATGTTTTGTGTGTGACTCTAAACTTGATTCGGTGGTGAATCTCCAGATTTAAAGCTCTGAGGAATGTTGAGTCACACCTTCATTGCCATTACTTCTAGGTTCACTCTGTCCGGAGTAGTAGTACATGTTAGGGTCTATGTGTCAAAAAGGTTCGTTTGAACAATAGTAGCTTAGATACCACTTTGCCAAGTGCAGGACACAACACAAGGAAATTTTAAAGCGGAGTACAGTTGGTTTGAATTCAGAGTTTTCCTTCTCCTGGGCGGCTTGTCTGACTAAGAGCACAGTTTGCCCTACTATTTATGCATAGCTGTGCAAAAATAGTTGGTTTCATATTTTTCCCTAGGATATTAGCGCTATGTGAAATGGAAACAGACCCTTCTTGGATCTGAACATAACTCATCGACTCTGTTTCTTTCGCCGATAACCGTTACACCACGATTATTAGTATTTGGTTGATATACTATATTTGTTTGTTTAAATTATGTCTTTTAAGATTTGTTATTTGAAGCAATAAGCTTTTAAAAATGATTATTTTGAATGACTTCAAACCATATTGCTTGCAAAACGATAGACTTCGGTATTGAATAACCAGAGAAAGGTTGATCTACCAACCAACCAACCAACCAACGGGAAATATATTCCAACTCTCTCCATGGATGTCTAAAAGCATGATTTGTACCGAACTCAGTATAAGCACTCGTATTTTTTATCTGTTGGAAATATGTTCTATGATCTTTAGCAGGTGTCTGAAACTACAGATAATACAAAACCCTCTATATACTATTTTTCCTGTACATTTAAACTTATATTTGATGATAATTTACTTATTAGATACAATGAGTACTTAACAACAATAATTAACAATAAAAATGAACAATTATAACATTACTAGTTTGCTCCTGTTGTCAACAATTATTTCAGATTTGAGAGCTAAATTAATTTAAGACAACTGAATAAAAACAAGAAATAAGTTTAATTAGAATCATAGAAATTTCTATTTCTAATATACTATTAGAAGAATCCAATACATAAAAATTACCGAATTGCCAACTGTCAATGTTTTATTATTATTATTATTCCTTGTGAGTTTTTCACACCAGCGTTAGCTAATGGTCATTCACTGGGGTCTGAGAGACAGCAAGTCTCTTCAGGTTTTCTGGATTTTTCTCAGTATTCTGGCCGACCTCAACAATGCCGTAGGTTTCCAACTCTTCCAGCCTTCTGACTAAGCATTTGAAGATCGTTCCAAGTGCACCTATTACAATTGGTGTCACCGTCACCTTCATGTTCCATAGCTTTTTAGTTCTCTGGCAAAATGTTTCTCTTTTTTCGTTTTCTTTGATTTTCACTTTGTGGTCTGCCGGGACGGCAAGGTCCACTATTCAGCAAGTTGGACAGTACTATTGCTGTGCTTTATAATTAAATGTTGTTTTATGGCGCTATTTTTGGAAAGGTGATAAGTGAGACAGGGAGATAGTGTTATGGTTGTATAGCCAATGTAAGGCACTCTCGAAATGGAAACATTAATTTATAAACTACATTGGTTTGGTTTAGGTGTAATTCAGCAGAGTTGATGTTATTTTTAATAATGAGGTTTGGTGTTTTAATTTTAGTGTAGTAGATGGTAATTTTTATTTGTTTTTGTTTTTCGACAGATTTGATGTGTCTTTTTATAATATTTATTATTGCTTGTTCGTCGAATTTTTAGTTATAGTGCATTTGATATCTGTAATATAGATTAATTCTGTTCGAGTTGTTTTTGTTGGTAGTGTAATTATTTTGTAAATGTTATGAAGGTATAGTTTTATTTGTTGATCGACTAGTTTGTTAGGAAAATTATTATTAATAATGGTTTGTTTTATATTAATAAATTCTTTATAAAATATTGTCTTAGATGAGGAGATCTAAAATGCACTATGAATTAAGTTTTATAATTGCTATTTTATATTGGGGACATACACGGTGGTAGTTAAGTAGGGTAGAGTTATAGCTGGTAGGCTTTTTATATGCAAATGTAGTGAATTTGTTATTATAGTTGGAGTCTGTAAGTAAATAAAGGAAATGGATGTTTTTATTAATGTTAAGTTCGGAAGTAGTTTAGTACGGAGTTTTTTCTGGAGTTTATTTAAGTGTGTTAATTTCGTCATAGAAGTGTGTTTCGATGAAAATGTCGTCTATATAGCGGACGTATGTCTTGGGTTTAGTTATTATTGTTTTAGATATTTTGTTTTCGATGTGGGACATGTAGAAATTGGAAATGGTTGGACCAACGGGTGACCCCAACACTATCTCGTCGCCTCACTTATCACCTTTCTGAAAATAGCGCCATAAAACAACATATAATTACAAAAACACATTAGCACTGACCAACTTACATCTTCAGATAATATAATAGTTATATATAATAACAATAATAAAAAACGATTACAAATCCTTCTAAGAATATGCATAAAAAACAAACATAAATAAAATGGCACAGGCACCAACATATTAAATATTTCTAATAGCTAAAATCACTAACTCTATTAATAAAACTTTCCAACTGAACATTTTAAAACAAACGATGAAAACGTTCCAACCGAAAACTTCAAAACAAAACGCCTCAAATAATTAAAAGACTAAAAACTTAAACTGTCAACTACACCAGCTCTGATGACGACTAAAAGTATAGTCGAAAGTGCTAGGGCAGAAGATATGGGACAATTCCTTCACCACCTGGATCCGACACGAGAAAAATAACAAGAAAACTTGAAAAATTACAATTAAAAATGATAAACTATTTCATCGACTTTAATAAAAAATCTTTAATAACTTGCTGCCTAAATGTATATATATATATATATGTGTGTGTGTGTGTGTGTGTGTGTGTGTGTGTGTGTGTGTGTGTGTGTGTTTCTGTTTGTCTGTGTGTGTACATATATTTTTTTTTATCATACAACGTGTGAAAGCACGTGCGATACCCTAGCCTCATCAGCCGCCAACTAGGGTGATAACACAGTTTCGGTAGCTCAAGGCGGTACTGCCACTCCTGGCGCTACCGAGCAGCTTTTGCCACCGGATAGGGTATTTAAAAGAAATATATATCTATGTATACACAAGATCAACTAAAAGCGAACATTACATTAGACGTTCGTTCATCTTCATTTTGGTGCAGTTTGGGATTTTAAAAAAAGCGTTTACTTACGGCCGTTAGATGTCATAGCAACCGTTTCTTGATTTTGCGTAATTACACGAGAATGGTGGTTACACGTGTATAACATTCGTGTTGAAATCTTTTCTATATCCGTTATCTATTCGATTCGTTTTCTTTCATTTATGCGTTACTGCCCAAAAGCACTCGAGACAAACGTTATATATAATTCCGCTAAAAGATTTTATTTGTTGATCAACGGGCCCTCAAGATGGGTGGTGAGTAAAAAGAAAGCTCCTGGTCTAGGTTAGTCCAAGTAGCTATCTGATTACCCTTGGGCCACTAAATTCTTGGCTTGCAAAAAATGTCTCCAGGACGCTGATGGTCAGCAATGGGCTCGTGAATACTGTGGGGGTAAACCTGACTCATAGGCCCATCAATCGATTTACATTCTCCGGCAGGAGAATTACGTTCTTCGCACCAGCGCGCCTTGTGGAATCGTGTTCCTCGCAAGCTGTTGAATTTTCTGCCGCAATCACACGTTGTAGCCGGGTACATATCCAGATCGTTACCGTAGGAGTAAGTAAGATGGGTGATATATTCTCCTTCCCGCTACAGACACCCTGAGGGCATTTTTCTTTCATTGTATTATCCATATTTGTTAAAATTCCTGTCTTTCCAGGATGTCACTCCAACTTTCTGAAGAGTCACTTTGTCTTTCCAAAGAGTCATCTTGCTTTCCAGAGAGTCTTAGTGTTCAAATTTTCATCATACAACATATATGTGTGTACATATATATATATATATATATATATATATATATATATATGTGTGTGTGTGTGTGTGTGTGTGTGTGTGTGTGTGTGTGTGTGTGTATGAGTATATATATATATATATATATATATCAGTGTGTATGTGTATATATGAGGGGTATGTTTGCATAGCATATATGTGTTTGTAGCATAGCATATATGTATGTATGTTTGCATAGCATATATGTATGTGTATATATATGTATGTGTATATATATATATATATATATACAAGTGTGTGTGTGTATGTATATGTGTGTCTATGCGTATATATGTGTGTGTGTAAATTCTATGATCATATCTACATAGACAGCTCTATCTCTCAATAGGAGATAATGCAATGATGTAAATATATCATTCAGCTAAATTTATGTATATCTGATTTCCTTTTAAATTGTTCTGAAACAATATATCAGTTTTATCTCTAAAGTATAAGCAGTCGTAAAACCACTCAAAAATGAAATATATAAATTAAGATCTTTGAACATAAGACTATTTTATCTCTGAGCAAACAAAAGTAACACTTACACTGAAAGTGCAAACCTTTGGCAAATTGAAATTGCTGATTTTTTTCTATTCCTCAGCGAACTGATGGGACATGAACTCATGATTATAACGATGAAGAAATCTTAACCCTTTGACTCCTGAGCCCTTCTCTTGAAAAAAAATAACTCCAAATATAAAAAGTAATTTTTTATCTAATAGCAATACAGAGATAAGGAATCCTCAGTCGGAATCTAGACCGCTCTGGTATATTTACTTCTAATTAGCGACACAAATAGCGGCCACTGAGGTTCTCAGGGTAAATTATTATTTAATTGAGTACGTATTTACCCAAAACCTCTGCTTCAAGCTGGATACGACACAAGTTCAGTTTTTAAGTAAAGTAATGCTGGTTTGAATTCAGAGTTTTCCTTCTTCTAGACTGAGCATGAACAAACCCAAATTGAAAAACATAAACTGCCCTACTAGTTTTCAATACCTGGGAGGAGAAATGATAGATTCCTGCTTTTCCTGGTGGGGGGGATTAACGGAAAATTAAATGCAGTCTCGTCAGGAAATTGAACTTGAATCACTGATTCCATTTCTTTCTATGATAAACGTTGAGCTAGGCACGCATCTACTGTTACTATGTGCTTTTTACCCGCAGTTGTTATTTCTACGATTTCAATCGCCAACAATTAACCCAGGCTCTTCACGTGGTTTAAGGGTTAGCAAACTAGATTTGCATACTGTTGGTAGTGAGTTTGATCCTCACTGAGTGACCTATACGTCATCACTAAGCTAAGTTTAGTAAACAATTCCCAATAGAACGCTAAAAATAAGTCATTCCCAATTTTTAGGCAGACAGGTATTAAGAGAAGATTTTCATTGAAGTTTCATTGAAGTTTTCATTGAATAATGACCCATCTCTGTGATGCATAGAGTTTCGTTGGATTAAATAAACTGACAAAGGAGGATATTATGCTGAAAAAAGAGATTCATTCCTTCACGATTAGACTAAAAGATTTATTTCATTAAAAAGAAAGGATTTAGAGGAGTTGAATTTTTAATTCGTGCAGAATTATCAATGAAAAGAATCAGAGAAACTTCTGGACGAGAGGAAAAAGGTAAATCCTCATTATTGGCATTGGAAATCATTGGAATCAAAATCAATATCAGGGAAAAGAAAGAAAGAAAATGAAAAGAAATGAATATCAAAAGAAAGTAAATATAAAACTAAAGACAAAGAAAGAAAGAAAGAAAGAAAGAAGGAAAGAAGGAAAGAAAAATCTAAAAATAAAGAGAAAGAGAAAAGGAAATGAAAGAAGCTAAGGAAAAAGGAACAAAGTAAGAATAAATGAAAGAAAGATATTCCAAAGAAAGAAAGAAAGAATCTAAAAAGAGAGAGAAAAAATGAAACTTGAAAAAAAGTAAGCTACAGACAAAGGAAATGAAAAGAAAAGAAAAAGAAAATCTAGTAACAGTGAGAAAGAGAAAGAGAGAGAGAGAGAGAGAGAGAGTTGGGAGGAGAAAATCGACTGAAAGAAAGAAAAGAAAGTAGAAAAGAAAAATATAAAAGCAAAGATTAAGAAAAAAAAGATTTCAGAAATAAAATGGAATTGATGACATGGAGAATAATATCAAGAGAGAAAGGTGTGAAAGAAAAATAGACACAAGAAAGGAAACAGTGTGTGTATATATATATGTGTGTGTGTGTGTGTGTGTGTGTGTGTGTGTGTGTGTGTGTGTGTGAATGTGTGTAATGAACAGACAGACAGATCAACCAACAGATAGAGATAGAATATCAGGGAAAAATTAGGTTAGAATAAAAAACAATAACAAAATATAAAGCGTCAAGAGGTGAAGATACAGATAAAAAAAAGAAAGCCAAAAAATAAAAGACGCAAATAACGATTACATAGAAAAAGCGAAACTATTGAAAGTAATAAGAAGCAGAGAGAGAGAGAGAGGGGGGGAGAGAGAGAGAGAGAGAGAGAGAGAGAGAGAAACCAAAGTAGATGTTAAAAGGTATGAAAAAAAGAGGCCAGTTGTTCTCCATTCAGTGCAGGTGTAGACCTTTTCATAGATGAAAGCCACTTACTTCAAATAAAAGAACCGGATGCTGGTGATCAGTGTAAACAGAGCAATGGCAAAGCAAATACAGGCAACACGATGTTCTCGTCATCTATACCTATATCTATATCCTTTTATATATATATATATATATATATATATATATATATATATATATATATGTATATGTATATGGTACAAACGGAGAATTAAAAGGATATAAACATACATACATATATATTATATGCAAGAATGATTATGCTTATATGTGCTGGAAAAAAGATAAATATAGTTAAATATACATACACACATGCACATACACACACATATATAGTTATGGATATATATATATATATGTGTGTATGAGTATGTGTGCGTATAACTATATGTATATATGCGTAATCATTGTTGGTTGCATATATATATATATATATATATATATATATATATATATATATATACTGTCTTTCTGTAAATACATACATACATGTGCACGAACACATGCACATAAACAAACCCAGAAGTGGAGAATCAAACACACACACACTCACACATACACATGTATATATATATATATATATATATATATATATATATATATATATATATATATATATAGAGAGGAAAAAACAAAACATTCCGAGGATATATTGATATATGAGATTTGCCAATGTTTTGGTTATTAAAAACCATTTCCAGGGCAGTGTAATTGACGTTAAATATCTCTTGGGAAAATAATTTTGAAATAAAAAAACGAAACGATAGAACGAAAAAAAAATTATTCAATGTTTACAGCGTTCCATTTAAAAATAAACTGACGTCACTTTTGCATTCGAAAAAATATTTACCAAATAACATCTTGGCATTTTAAACTCTATGAAATATTTTTCAAAATCTGTAAAAATAATTTCATCATTTAAAATTCCTAAAAATAAAATGTCATTGTAATTTAGAAATCATTTTAAAAATATTGAATTGTAAGTATAATTTAGTATTAATCAATAAAAACTAATTTGAAAAAAAGGATATTGTAACAATTTAACTCAAGAAGATAGAGTAACAGAACCAGGTCTTTGTTTTTAAAGCATTATAATTAGAAATAATGAGATATTCAACAATCTTTCTGTGTTGTTTATTATATAATTTTGTTTATTATATAATTTTGGAATCTTTAGAATTAAAACTTTTTTTGATTTCTAAATCATGTTTATCCAAGGAATTCTGGATAACGCCTAATTCAAAATATCGGACGTGTTCATAAATACGTTTTTGATAGCGCCGAAAGTTTCTTCGTTGAAATTTTTTTTCGCCCATATTAGACGAGGCGGCATATACGACAGTTTCAGTCATTTGCTTATTATTTTTACTCTTTGAGAGTTTTTTTTATATCAGCATTAGCCGATGGTCTTTCACTGAAGTTTGAGTGACAGCTAGTCTCTTCAAGTCTCCTCAAGTCTTGGTGACTGGACCAAGAGTACCAATTACAGTTGGTATAAACGTTACTTTCATGTTCCGCAGTTTTTTCAACCCCCAGGCAAGGTCGAGGTACAAGTACTTATCTTTCTTTTTACTTTCTTTCAATTTTACTCAGTGGTCAGTCGAGACAGCAAAGTCCACAATTGCAAGTTCTCTTTTTTTTTGTTGATTATTATAAGGTCTGGTAGTCTAGTTGAGATTTGGTGATCCGTTTGTATGTCAAAATCATTGAGGAGTTTGTGTGTCTCATTCTCCAGGACTGATGCTGGGTTGTGCATATACCATTTGTTCGTGTGGTCAAATTTAAATTTCTTGCGCAAATCCCAGTGGATCACCTTACCCACCCAGTCATGTCTACTCTTTCTGTGATAATTCGCTGCATTCGCTTATTATGTGAATGCTCGTTTCGTCTCTACCGCCACATAATCGACATTTGCTGTCTTGTTGCGTCTTATCTATTCTTGTGTTTATGGCGTTGTTTTGTGATGCTATTAAGAGAGATTCAGTTTCTGTCTTAAGGTTCCCCTTTCTTAGCCGCGTCCATGTTTTCTCGTGTGAGATGTTGCTTATTAGTCACTTAAAAAGTTCATAGTGTTGTTTTTCTTCCCATTTTTGTTTTCTGGTCATCGTTCTGTTGGTCCTCGTGTTGTCAGTATTATTTCTGGTGGCTGTAATCAGTCTTTTTCTGTGCTTTTATATGTAGTCTTCAAGTCGTATTGATGCGTTAACGCTGTCTTCAATGCTCCTTCTTTCCTAGACACATAATCTGTTAACGTTATCTCTGGGATGTAAATGCCTTATGTATGGTTTTTAGTTTTCTTGTTTTCTGGTCCATTTGTTTAAGTTCTTCTCTGGTCCACTCCATGAATGGTCCCGAATATCTTACGAGGTAAACAGACCGGGTTCTTTTAACTTTTGGTAAATTAGTTCCAAATAGTTATAATATACATGATTTAAATCATTTTTTATTATTAATTAGTACTAAATTATATTTACATTTAAGATTTTGTAATGACTTCAAACAACAAAGACTTTAGATTTTTTTAGGGATTTCAAATTCCAAACAAAACCGTATTTCTTAAAATTTTTGAAAAGATCTTTTTAACACTACGAATAAAGACCTTTTTTTTTAAGAATATTTAAAAAAATTGAATTATCAAATAAAAAAAAAAAAAACAAACACGTCGACGCTCTTTTTTTTCTAACACAAGAATATTGAAATAGAACGCGGTTAACATTGAAGAGCACTAAGAATTTTGTTATTTTCATCCTTTCGTTTCATTTTTTCATTTGAAAATTTATCAATAATCATATTAAAACCATCCTCTGAAAATTTTGTTGTTTCATATTTCATATTTACAAACTGTCGGATTTATTTTTCTAATATATATATATATATATATATATATAATGTTTTATTTGATGATTGCGTCTTTTCTTCCATAGTTGATAAATGAAACTTGTAGAAATGAAACGACGACGGTAAGAAGGTAATATTTTAATTACTTTTAGTTTTCATTCTGTTCTACCTTGCCAGCATTTGAATGCTTATTTTTTATCAAACGTTTTTAAACGACGTTCATTCTCATGTGTTTACTATATATATATATATATATATATATATATATACTCTCACTATCTATCTATATATGTATGTAGAGAGAGGGTGTAAGAGAAACGTGCTCAAGGAATATATCTAGTTCTTCATTTCTACAAAATGCTTCAACATATATCTACAAGTAATTATAAATATCATCAAATTCTTTTCATGAATATCATTTCTGCGAGTGTATATGAGTATGTGTATGATTTAAAAAGAACATAGACATTATCACCCATAAATATATACGCCTCTAACAATTCTTTATAAAAGTCATTTTTAAAACCAAAATAGCAGGGTTTTATTGTTTCTAATTATACATTATAGAATAAAAACGGATACGATTAGGAACTATTTATTGCTAAATAAAACAGTATTGAAACCCTGTAAACAAAATAAAATTGCAATAACTCTGAAAACAAAAATAAAATTTTGCTGTATAGTTTAGTATTCATTTTTGTGTATATATATATATATATTTGTTTGTTTGTATGTGTGTGTATATACAACCATAATGCTGCAATTTCTTTTATCATATCTACATTACCTCTCTCTGTCTTGGTCTCTCTCTCTCTCTCTCTATATATATATATATATATCCTGAAAATCACACCTTATTGTGAAATCCTGAGTAGCTATCTTAACAGCATGTAAAGGCTGAGATTGAATCACTTATACTCCTTTAATATTTAGTATTAGCAGGTCAATTGATTTCATTTTAGTTTTTAATTGACAATGCAATATATATATATATATATATATATATATATATATATATATATATTCCCGCATCTTTATGTATGTATTTGCCGGAATAATTACATATAGATACACTCATATATAATTATCTATTAGTCTTAGTTTGGTAGCGGCACAAGTGTAGAAGTATGGACCACCCGGTAAAAATTGAACTCATGAGCAGTGGCTTGTTAATCTAGCTTGCTAACCATGGTGGGTGTATGTATGCATATATAACTAAATTTTTGCTTTTTCCAGTATATATATATATATACATATATATATATATATATATATATATATGCTACCTTAGTTCATTTTTGTCACTTTTATTATAGCTTATTAACTCTTTTAAAACCTATTTTAAAATCTTTTTAAAAGAATCTTTTTTCATAAAACATTTTCCATGGCGATATCCTCAGGCCGAACCGTGTTGCGAAATGTTAAAAGATAAATAATTTCCAAGTTTTTCTGACTAACTGTAACTGATAGGTTTCACTGGAGTCTGAGTGGTTTCAAGTCTCCTCAGATATACTGAACTCTTCTAATTATCTTGACCAATTTTAGCAATACTGTGGCCTCGAGAGTTTCGAGTCTTCCTCTTATCTCAGCCACTTATCCAAGCTCTTGGAGACCGTCCATTCATTTGTGACTCAAAATCCCAGAGAATTTTATGTTTCATTTTCTATGACAGATTCTGATTTGTGCATATACTATTTGTTATTAAGGTCAAACTTTAGCCCCTTGCATAGTTTTCAGTGGATCGCCTTTCCCACCAGTTAATGCTTATTCCTGTGTTCCTTCTATGCCAGTTTAGTGCATTCGCTTATGATGCGATAAACTGTTTCATCTTTCTGCTCACATAGCCAACATTTGCTATTCTCCTGCATATCATTTATCAACTATTATTTTGACATAATTAGTTGTAAAGGCATTGTGTTTTTTTTTTTCAAAGTAGTGATGACGATGATCAAGTAAATGTTTTTCTTGCAGTCAATATTTCAACGACGAGAAATACTTAAAAATTAGATTATAACAATATTGGTTTGCCCCTGTTGTTACAAACACGCACATAAAAAGGCACGGATGATTTTTACGACATGAATGTGTTGATTCATTTACTTTTTGTTCTGAAACGAGGAAATATTATACATTGATATTCTGGGAACAGTGTCCTAATCTTTATCTGTTGTAATTACATTTCAACTGTTGTATTCTCCGTGTCTGTTGTGGTGGAGGATTATCATTGTTGAACATTGATGTAGCGTAACGATTATCGTCTTAGCAACTCGTTAACTTGAGTTCAAATCCTAGACAAAGCTGTTTTCGTTTCACTTTGCACTAATGCCATTGCGAAAGCTATTAATCCATTTTTCTCCTCCGAGTAATGATTAAATTATTGGACTGACTAGATTCTTTAGCGTTGATCGGGCTAGCAGTCAAGGAGAAGGGCTAGCAGTCAAAGAGAAGAAAAACTCTGAATTTAATCTATCTTTAATCTGCTTAAAAATGACTTTGTGTCGCATCCTGTTCGTTAAAAGTACTTATTTTTTCCAGTAAACATTTCAAGACAACTTCAAAACCTTTGGTGCCGATTTGTTTATTGTCTCAAACAAATAAATATTAAGAAATATAAATCTATACTCTCTTTTCATATTGAAATGGGACATTTCAGAAACTAACAAAAATATTAAGAATATCTTCACTCATTGACATCATTAAAAAAAAAAATAAAAATAAAAAAAAACCCACAGAACTATAATAGCTTATGAGATTATTTGAATCACCACAATCCTTTTATTTAAAAAGAAAAAAAAAGATATTAATCTTCATTCTCCTGGCAATCAATATCCTTATATATTTCTTCTCTGGGAAAAACGTTTCATGCAACAGAGCCAACCTTTTCTAAATGCATTTCGTTAGCATCTATGTGATGCATCTATACAGTAGTATTGATACAGCCACTGCTGGAAGAATGTACGTTTTATTTTATTGGAGAGATCAGATTTCTATATGATCGATAACCTGTCAATATCAGTCAATGCATTCGCCAGGCGTATTTTCACACCCCTTTCAGTTGATGAGATATTGGTTTGGTTTAGTTTGGTTTTATGGCACGTCTACCATTATAGGTTATAAGTGCCAAATTCATTTTTAAACATATAAACAATTCTAGTTCAAACAATTCAGTTGAGCGTAAGTTCAGTTCAAATGTCAAAAACAGTTCCATTTCAAACAATTCATTTTAGTATAAGTACCCGGTTTAAATGTCAAAACAGTCCTATTTCAAGTAATTCAGTTTAGCATAAGGACTCTGTTTAGTTCTATTTGATTCATAGATCGAGCCGTATCAGGTGTTACCAGTCCGGGTCAGAGTGAATAAATGCAATTTTTTGCGTGGATTTCGCTCTTTAGCAAACATCAAAACGGTATGCATTATGTTAAATCGTGAATACGCATGATCTACGTGTATTATATTTACAAACGAACGGAATTTATCATATCTAATTTGCTTAATGATCTGAAAAAGCAGGTCTAACTGTTTTATTTATTTGTTTTTGTTTTTACTTTTATTGTTTTTGTTTTCACATGGTCTATGCACAAATAGGCTGAGCAATATTAGAGCATACTTCAAGTATATATATATATATATAAATATATATATAAGACAATGAATATATATATATATATATATATATATATATATATATATAAGACAATGAATATATATATATATATATATATATATATATATATATATATAAGATGTACCAAATAAAAGCTCATAGCTTAAAGTTTCACAATTGTGATCGTATCACTTATCTTAAGAACAGTAAGGTGTGTGTGTGTGTGTGTGTTTGTTTGCGTGTGTGTGTGTGTGCACGCGCGCGCTCACGCGTGTTTGTGTGTGTGTGTGTGTGTGTGTGAGTGTTATATAATCGATCGATCGATTCCCCAGATTTATGTTCAAATATTGCAAAAGCAGCAAATATGCTTGAATAATTCCAAATAAAAAAAAAAAGAATTAAATAGAAAATTATTCGTCTTAAAAATGCTTGTTAAATTCTCACTACCGACCAAACATCAATATTATAATTGTATATATATGTATATGTAATATATGTGCATCTACTATAAATATCTACTCATCCCATTATCTGACGACCGACACTCGTCCATCCACCCGTTTATCCGCCTGCCTGTCTCTACAATACCCCGATCTATCGCGCCATGTTTAATTCCAAAAAAGTCCCAACACAGGATTCTTATTGTTCAGCCGTTGGAGCCAGACTACGACATCTGCCCTTGTTTATATTGGACACGCTAGTCTTTTTTCATTTTTTCGTTTTGTTTTTAAATGTGTTTCTTTTATTTCGTTTTTGTTTTTCAGCCGTGACAACATTCCACGTCTGCTCATACATCCACTTCTGAGAAGTTCTGCGCATAAATTGGCCAAGTCCGAGACTGTCACTCATACATATGTAAATGAGATAAGGGGAGGGAACTGTTTAATGTTCTCCCACACGATTTTCTTACCAAGCGCGCTTTTTATATTCGCTAGGTTTAGGTTTTTGTTTTATACATATATATAACATCCAATATATATATATATATATATGTCTGTGTGTACGTGTGTTTGATGAAATAGGAGAGACACTTTATTCCTGCCTATTTCATCTATGATACTCTCAAGTCCTCCCATGAGTCGTTTGATATCTGGATGGAATGAATTTAGGAAGGCGCCGTATTTTTCCCCAAGTAATTTTGGCCACACTTCATATGTGAATAATACTAAATGGAAATATAAATGTCATCAATAATTCTGTTAGACTATGGCTTGCGAGTTCAGTACTCAGAGAGTTTTTTTCTGTTGACACCTGGGACCATTGTAGTCTAATCTTACTAGATAATACATTCGATACATTCGATTTTTTTACCGAAGCTAATCTTACATCAAGAAATGATGTTCTTGGAGATGGTTTTGTTGGACATTAATAGAAGTTTCGGAAAAATGAACTGTTTTTGTACTGAGCCAATTAGTATTATTGGCCCTGGTTTTTTATTTGGGCTCGAACACTGACTTGTGTTACTGGTGAAAATTTGAGATAGATAGATAGATAGATAGATATAAAGAATGGGAAGAAGAACAAGTGAGAGGGGAGTTTAAGAAATAGAAGAATTTTATCAGAGGTAAGATGAAGAATTGTCCCGAAAAGTGTTAAGCGCATTAAAAATTGTGCTGCTATATTCAAAATTGATCTTGTTTACAGAAAGTTAATTAATCTTTATGCATAGAGTTTAAAGAGTTTAAAGGTTTTGGAGTTTTATCAAACATGTTTATTAGAGAAAATGTTGCACACACACACACACACACACATATATATATATATATATATATACATGTGTGTGTGTGTGTGTGTGGTTTTATTTTGGGATAAATGGGTGTTAGAGCTTTATCTTTGGTTGCAAAGTTTCCATGAATTGAGTAATTAGGAATAGCAATAAGAATAGTCACACGAAGATACTATTATTCATGCAAAAACACTGACGTTTATTATTTAGATATCAGAGATTATTATTGTTATTATCTAACTCTTTTGTAGTTGATGGTTTTTCACTGGAGTCTGAGTGACAGCAAGTTTCCTCAAATCTCCAAGACTCTTCTCAGTATTCTGGCTGATCTCAGTAATGCTGTAGTTTGGATGGTCTCCACTTGTCCTCTTATTTCCAAGTCTTCCAGTTCCTGTACCAATCATTCGGTGACTGTACCAAGCACACCAATTACAATTGGTATCACCATCACTTTCATGTTCTATAGTTTTTTCAGTACTTTAGCAAGGTCTAGATACTTATGTCTCTTATTCTCCACTATTCGGTAGATTCTTTTTTTTTTTTTAGCAGTTGTTGACTATCACTAGGTCTGGTCGTCTGGCCGAGATTAGATGATCCGTTTGTATCTCAAAATCCCAGAGAAGTTTTTGCGTGTCATTCCCAAAGACAGATTCTGGGTTATGCATATACCATTTGTTCGTATGATCAAATTTAAATTTCTTGCACAGTTCCCAGCTGATCACCTTCCCAACCCACACTTTTTGCGCTAATTTACTGCATTCACTTATTATGTGATTGATCGTTTAGTCCCTATTATGACATAATCCACATCTGCCATTTTGTTGCGTCTTGTCTATTCTTACTTTGGCATAGTTAGTCTTTATGGCGTTGTTTTGTGCTGCTATTTGAAGAGATTCAGTTAATCTGTTAATGTTTCCCTTTCTTAGCAATGTCCAAGTTTTCTCGTATAAGATTTCGCTTGTTTCTCCCTTAGAATATCCATACAGTTGTTTTTTCCCTCGTTTTTGCTTTCTGGTTATTTTTTGTTCTATTGATGCCAGTGTTGTCTATATGTTCCTGGTTGCTGTATCAGTCATTCTCCGTGCTTTTTTATGCAGTCTTCTACTCATTGCATCGATGCATCGACGCTGTCTTAAATACTTGCAAATTCTCTTCCTCCGCTTTGAAACATACCGTCTGTATACGTCTTTTCTGGGATGTAAGGCCTTATGCATCATGAGTTTTCTTGTTCTCTGGTCCATTTGTTGAAATTCTTCTCTGATCCACTTTAAGAATGGTACCGAGTAAGATGAGTAGGACAGCCCTAATATTTATCCATTTTAAGGGATCTCTACTTTTACTTTGGTTTCGAATAGTTTTCTCGTTCTCCTGAGATACCCTTTTTAATTTTTTCCTTTTATCTCCGCATGTTTGATGGTGTCCGCTTCCAATATTCCCAAGTACTTGTAATTTGCTTTTTCTTCGGGCGTTCTCATTTTCCTTGATTTGCTCGTTCTATTCCTTCTGTCAAGAGTTTTTTTCTTCTTTTCAATATTAGCATGGCATATTTTTCCATCCCTATATAGTCACTTTATATCCTCACAGCCTCTATTAGGAATTCTATTTCTTTCTCATTTTTTTGCAAACAGTTTGATTTCGTCCATGTCCATTAGGTGGTTGATTTTTTCTTGCGATCTATGCAGTTTGCATCTGCCTGTGCATTTCCTAAGTATCGATTGAGTGGCATCATCGTTATAACAAATTGTAATGGTACTATTTACCAACCCCTCCGCTCGGGCAGGATATAACACAAGGTCAATTTTTAAGCGGAGTTTAACAGGTTTGAATTCAGAGTTTTCCTTCTCCTAGACTAGTTGCCTCACCAAGGCTGAAGAACCTAGTCCGTCCTACTATTTATCCATAGCTGGAGGGAGAATAAGGGGGTTCATACCTTTCCCAAGGGTATTTGCCCGAAAGTGAACGTAATAGCGCGACTGGAGTACGAACTCGCGTACTACGATTCCGCAGTTCATCCTTTTAACCATTACACCACGAGGACACCCCCAAACAAATTGTAATGGTGATAGCGCTTTTCCCTGGAAGTTGCCTCTCTGGATTTTTAGCTCTGTTAATCGTTTTCCTCCTGCTATCAGTTCAACTCTCCAGTTTTTCGTAGTATTTTCGATGAACTTTGACTTCAGCTAATATATTATACATATCTTGTACATATCCAGCTTTGTAAGACTATATTACGTGCTTTTTTGTAGTCACTCCATACCATGGCTAAAATTTTTTCACGTCTTACTTTCCTTGAGGACGTATTGGTCGATTTATAGTACTTCTCCTGTTCCTCAGGTCCCCTGGCAGCATCCATTCTGTTCCTCGGGGAAGAGTCAGCGGCTTATTACCGAATAGTAAATCTCCTAATTTTTGCCGTTATTTTCCAATTCATTGGTAGATATGTTATGGGTCTGTAATTGTTGGGAGCAGTTGCTTTTAAGGGGTCTTTTTGAATCAGGATGGTCTTTCATTTAGTCGTACATTCGGGTACATGTTTCTTGTAAGCATCTATTAATTTCAATAGCCTGTCTGTCGTGGATAGACAGGCTATTGAAATGAATTTTTAAAGCAGTATCCATGTATGCCATCATGGTCTGGTGTTTTCGAATTTGGTACTTTTTTGTGTGTTGCTCTGAGTGAATAGAGGTGTATTTTCGCTGTAGGAACATCTTCGAGTCCTTCTATTTTATCATGTTGTTTGTCCATTTGGATTTTCTGTTATGTTCTCTTCGTTCCCATATTTTGCTCCAAAATTGTTTTGTTCATTCCTGCCTCACCCGGTTGTTATTATGTCTTCGTGCATTCTCCGCACAACTTGCTGGTAGAATTTTCTTTCGTTGTTTTGTAATGCCCTCTTTTGTCCATATTGTTTTATCCTGTCTCGATATCTTTGTAGTCTTCCTTCTATCACTGATTTATAACCTCGAGTTGTTTGTTTTACTTGACGTGTTGCTTCTTTCTTTTCGTCCCAATTTGTTTCAGCGTTCTTCCCCTGTCTTTTCTTTTTCGTTTCTTATCTGCGTTTCCAGTCGAATTTCCCATCCAGGTTTTGAGTTTCTGTTCGTGTTCTTTAGGGAAACACCAATTCTATCACAGACTAATTTCGCTCCTGCATAGAGTTATTCGTTTAATTCCGTAACGTTCTTCGTTGAGTTATGTGTTAATAATTCATTTATTTTTTCAGTTTCTGCCTCAATTGTTTTCCAGTCTTAGGTTCGTAGCGATGGTAATCTAATCTTCTTTTCAGACCTAACACTATTTAACATCTTTATTTTCATTTCTTCTTTTTCTGCTAGTGTTTGTGTGTTGTTTGGGTAGGTGGTATTTCGATTGTTTTTGTTTTTTTGTTTTTTTGTTTTTTTTTGTGGTTCATTTCGGTTTGAGTGTTCTTGTTTTTCAGTATTTGATGTGTCAATTATTGTATTAGGGTCTTGTTGTCTTGCTTCCATATTTATTTGCTGGTGCATTATTAATATTTCAAGGTTAGAAAACCAACCTTTCTTTATTATCATCCTAACTTGGTTTAGCGAATCTTTGGCTTGTTGTCTGAAATTATGCTCATTCTTCCTAGATTGCTATCATTCTTTTCCCATTCCCTTTTTGTGCAGGGTTGCTCCTAAAATAACAGTGAAGTTTTTTTTTAATCGGTTTTAGCTGATAGTCTTTCACGGGAGTTTTTTCGAGAGCAAGTCCTACCAAGTATTCAGGACTCTTCTCAGTATTCTGGCCGACCTGGATGGTCTTCACTTGTCCTCTGATTTCCCTTTACCAAGCCTCTGGGTATTGTTCCGAGCCCACAAATTACAATTCATGTTCGATATTTTTTTTTAGTTCCAAGGCAAGGTCGAGGTAGTTATCTCTCTTTTCGCTTTCTTTTATTTTCACTCTGTGGTTCGCTAGGCGGCAATGTCCACTATTCGTCATTTTTGTTTTACTCTCACTAGGTCAGGTTTTCTAATAGGGATTAGGTGGTCTGTTTGTATCTCTAAATCTCAGAGAAGTTTGTGCATTTCCTTCTTCTTCTTCTTCTTCTTCTTCTTCTTCTTCTTCTTATTATTATTATTATTATTATTATTATTATTATTATTATTATTTAGGAATTACATACTTTTAAAAAATCAGAACCTGGAAATATATTTTCAAGGTTTGTTTTTTTTTAAGTTTGTCGGTTTTTATATTTTGTAGTTTTTCACTGATGAATATTCTCGTTACATATGTCTAGATGAGAAGCATTTATTATTTTGACACAAATTCACGATAATTGACCTTTGTTGGCTGCTTAACAACTCGGGAGGTACGCATTTCTTCTTCAAGAATATTTTCCTAACTTTTCATTTCAGTGTATAAAATACGACAGGAAAAGTTTTAAAGTAATTTTACAAATTAATCTTTTGAATTATTAACTTTTTTCACAATTTGACATATTTTTCTACAACTTAAATCAATGTTTGTCCAAATATTTGAATGAACAACTCCACTTTTTAAAGTATTTTCTATATTACTAAATTCTATTATGACTTAAATTTGTGTTAGTTTAGTTTGCACCTGCATTGTTTTCCTCGAAAAATCTTTATAGGGAAATACTGTTTATTCTGTTGACATAACTCAGTGGTGTATAGTGTTTAGTTTATTTTTAAATGATCACAATTTCTTGAATAACTGCAGATAAAAATGGAGTTTCAAGCATATTATGTCTGAATGAAATTCATTGAAAATTAAACCTTTTTGATACTATTAGCCTCATATTAGAGGGAAAATAACTTAAAAAGAGGAAAACTAAAAATCTAACAACTAAACTAAAATTTATATAGAAAAAAATAGCCAATCTTATTCATAGAATTACTTTCCAAGGATTTTTCTTCTTGTTTTTCAGAAGACTTTTGTTTTTCCAAAGATATAAGGTAACATTGTTGGTAGGAATATTTTAAATTTTTCAGGATAGATTGAAAAAATATAAAATTTGATGGAAATGAAGTTAGTAATAATAATGATAATAATAGTTATGATCTTATCTGTTTCATAGAAGGTGCAGTTAAAGAAGATTATATCTCAGTAAATATGAGATAATGGCAGATTACTTAAATAAAGATTTATTTTTTTATTTAGTTTCAAAATATTTTGATAAATTACTTTCCATGCTAGACGAATAGGAAATCAGAAAATTTAAAATTTATCTCATAAACATTTATAAGATTCTACAAGAATTTCAGTTTTAATATTTGCCCCAACCATTTTTGAATTTTGACCTGAAATTTAAAACTTACCTTAAAAAACTCTTATAAAAATTAATAAGATTTGTTGTTTAAATAGGAAAATTTATGAATCGAAAAATTGTAATCCGTAACACAGATTATTACACTTTTAGACCACAATACATTAATCTGCCGAGGCTACTTTCGAGTGTTTGTTTACGTTTTGTCACAGCAAACGACTTTAAAACAAATTCAATTAGGCTGGATATCTAATGTTTGTTTATTTTCACATGAATCTGTTTGCCTATATTCTATAAAAAGAAACTTCTTTTCAATTTTAGCATCTTTTCATCGTTTGGTTTGGTTTCTTTGATCAGTGGGTTATCAACGTTCATTGTTTGTTCATACTTGATATATATATATATATATATATATATATATATATATATATATATATATATGTATGTGTGTGTGTGTGTGTGTGTGTGTGTGTGTGTGTGTGTGTGTGTGTGTGTGTGTGTGATTTAATTTACAGCATTGCCCATAAATAATACACACTTTTTTAATACACACATAAATAATAAACTTTTTTAATACACACATAAATAATAAACACTTTTTTTTTTTTTACAAATACGATCAAATTTTTACGAAAATTTTCTTCTAAAATAAAGATACCAGAAATTTATCATTTCTACTAGAAAAGCATACAATCAAGATGGATATTATGAGTTATTATTAGCAAAATCTCCAGCATTACAATTCGGTGATTAGAAATAAGATTTCTTGAATACTACCCATGGGGCTGTTAGAAAACTTCATATGATGACGTTATATATACCGATGATGGCTTTTATGACCAATGTGATCCAAGCACTTCAACACTGATGGAAAAAGTTTGTGAAAGAGAATTGTGTTGAAATATGAACCTAATTTGGTCAGCCTATGAAATTTTGAGTTGACCCTCGTAAACGTTGATTTGTAGTTCCTAGGGTTTCTTTTCTAAAGTGTAAATGTTTCCCCGAGAATTAACCTACGTCGGTGGGCCCTAGAATACGCTGATTGCGTCCTCTGTAGATGGTAATAAACCGCAAAATAAATGTCCTAGATATAGTACTATACTGCATAAGAAGACCTGGGGAGTATAGAGATCTAAGGGGTATATAAGAGGTTTGGGTGTGGTAGGAAAGATTTTGAAGTTTGTCACTTACTTTTACTTTCTGGTATGTGTATATTGCCCTTCCTGTCAGAGGCCTCCTGGGAGATTGTTATTTTTTGTATTCATTATATATTGTTTTTATCTTATTTTTAAAAAATATATCATTGAATTTTTTATTTATTATTCAATCCCTACAGATCTGGGTAGAGCATAGTACCTTTTCATTGGCGTTATTTCTTAGGTTCACCCTGACGGGAAGTGGAAGTACCTGTTAGGGTCCCATCTATGGGCCAAATATATCTGTTATAACAGTTTTAAAATTATTTTTATTCGAAAGGATTGTGTTTAAAAAGAGCTTTTGTAAAAACAATTATACAAAAATGTAAATATGGACGCACAATGAACACGATTCTCTAAATGCAAGGCATAAAATAACCCAAGAACGGTTGACATACAGTTAAAATAAAGCAATAAATAAATACAAAGAAATCTATTTTAACAGCGGATAGTTTTTTTTTTCGAGGAGAAGGACTTTAAAAAGTTACTCAGTTGTTGACTTTGACTTAAATGCTTGTTTCTGTTTTTGCAACGTGACAATCTTTGTCAAAGGGAATTAAAAAAAAACATACAACAATTTAAAAATATTTTTCAAGTTTATTATTTTTTTAAAGTTAAAGTTTTTTTTTAAGTTCCTAAAACTTTAATTGTTAATGTTTTCTTTTTCATTCCAAGTTCATGGAAATTGCATAATGTTCGTCGAAGACATTTTACCACAATTGTCTTAAAATCATCTCTATTCAAAGCCTCCACCAGTGATGCCTAACAGTTGCAAGCCGGTTCTAAACTTTTTCACATTGCTCTGACTTGTAAATTGCTTTTCCCTACAGATGTACATATGAATATTAACAGGATTTGGCATTAAATGGTCTTGATATGTTTTAAATACAACCAACCAACATTTAGTTGCTCTACATCAAACCGTTCGGTTGTCTTTAGAGAACAAAGAAACATTTCCTATTTATGAAAATAGATATTAGCGAGTCCCTCTCGATGAGAGCCTACTTTTCTAAATGGGTGCAATAAATATGCATTCAAAATTTTGATTGCTATACATCAAACCGTTAGGTCATCTATAGATGACAAACAAACTCTTCCTAATCGTTAAAATATGTATTAGCAAGCCCTTCTCGATGATAGCCTATTTTTCCACATGAGTGCCATAAGTATGCACTGGTTTGGTAGCTATAAGTTAAACCGTTTGATCACATATAAGAAAAGTTAAAACAAAAATAGAATTAAAAACAAAAGAAAAATCTCTTTCCAATTATTAATTTAGATTTTCTTCTTTTTACTTATTTTTCCTTTCTTCCTCTAGTTCTATTTCTGCTATCATTTTTTTATCAGCCATCTTTTTCTCGACATCTCTCTCTCTCTCTCTCTCTCTCTCTCTCTCTCTCTCTCTCTCTTTCTCTCTCTCTCTCTCTCTCTCTTTCCCCTCCTCTCTCTCTCTCTCTCTCGTTTGCTCTTTCGAAATTTTCCTAAAATTAACTTTCATCGTCATCAAAGTTCCAAGAGCCTGCATTTACTCACATCTTCATCATTAACAAAAAAGAAAATTTATGAAGACTACAAAATGATAAAAATTAACAAAAACTGCGTTAATTGGCCTTCAAAGAGAACACAGCTGGCAGAAATTGATTAAAGAAGAAAAGGCCTCTTGCATTTTCTCACAGTCTTCACTTCCAACAGTACAAACACTCCTTCAAGTTGCTTACGCAGCCGCCACCTCAAACAGTACCGCCTTCAATACCATTGTCATCACTACTATCTCAAATAGCGACACTATTTGCGACCCTCTTTCCATTGCCCACCAGCTACCATTAGCACAAAATCAGGAGTGCATCACAACCACCGTCAGTGCTTCTTACTGAGTCAATAAGGTTGAATTCATGCCTTAAGGAAAGACCTGAATTCTTCTTTTCTCCTTCCAAACAAGGGAGAGACAAAGTTCTTTAGCATTGGTCAGGCAACCAGTCTAGGAGAAGGAAAACTCTGAATTCAAACCAGCTTTATTCAGCTTAGAAATAAATCTTGTGTCACATGCGGCCAGGGGTGATAATTTGATCTTTCTGATTCTTGTTTTACGCCATTATTTCGGTCTTGTTTTTATTAGTTTGAAGAATTGGACGAACGCAATTATATCAACAGAAAAAGATATGAACGCATTGTGTTTGAATGTTATAGCTTATCGTCACTTCAGATAAATAATGAACTATTCCATCTTAGTTATAAGCAAAGGAAAAAAACCCGCTACCTTTCATAAAGAAAAATAAAACAAATTTAAGAAAGAAAGAAAGAAAGAAAGAAAGAAAGAAAGAAAGAAAATGCAATATATCAGATGCTTATCGTCTATTTCAGTGGAATAGAAGAAAAGACGAAATGAAGGAAGAAAGGAAAGGTAAAAGAAAGAGAAAAAGGAACGGAAGAGAGAGAGGGGGGAGAGGGGGAGACAGACAAACAGAGAAAGGTGGGAGAAACGAGTAAAAAAAGAGAACTGAAGGACACTTTTTTGAACGTTTATACTGGAACTTTATTTTTAGCAAAAATTAAGGAGATATACACTACCAGTCAAAAGTATTTGGATACCCTCAAAATTTCTCATTTCTCAACGTAAAAGTGTTATTTTTAATGAAACAAGTTAAGTACCACACTAGTTTTATACTAAATACAAGTCTTCCTGATCCACATTTAATACAAATTGAACTAAAAAACACAAAAAACTTTAAAAACTTTTCATTTATCAAAATGACCCCCTTTGGCCACTATCATCGCTTCATAGATTCTCGGCATGTTTCCACCGAAGATAGTTTTGTTTTAAATAAAAACATTGTGGTGTTTAACTTGTATCATTGAAAACAACACTTTTATGATGAGAATAAAATGTTCTGGGAGGCCAAATACGTTTGATGGAAGTGTATCATAGATAATTATATCTTAGAAAAGTTATCAACTAATTCTAATAAAACTTTTGTTACTTATTCATTAACAAATGAAAATAAACAAAACATTTAATTCAAACTGATCTGATTACCCTTATTTATTTGTTCATTTTCAAGGAAATGAATTAAGAGTAATAATTAATGATCATTTATAAAATAAATTAAACGTTAATTATGATACAAGTGTATGTAATTTAAAGGGTGAATTGACTTAAACATTTAATAAAAGTTTCTTAGTAAATTGATTTGTAAATTTACGTACCGAAATAAGTAAAAGAAAACATAATAAGTGGAATTTCCTCAGGTATCAATAATAATAATTATAATGATGATATTAATAATATTGACGCGCTTTGAATGGCCCTCAAAAAATTGGAAAGGGGACTGGAAGAGTTGAAATTCGGAAGACGAATCGAGACCATCCAAACCACAGAATTATTTAGATCGGCAATCTACTGAAAAGAATCCTGATACATGAGGATACTTGCTAGCACTAAGACTCTAGTGAACGGCCTGCATCTAACGCTGGTGGGAAAAACTGTCAAGGTGTAAGATAATAGTGAAACCTTATAAGAGAAACTGAAGCTCTTCTCAAAGCAGACCAAAACAACGCCATAAGGACTTATTATGTCAAAAGAAGAATAGACGAGACGCAACAAAATAGCAGATGTAGATTATGTATGGAGAGGGACTAAATAAGCAAATACAGTAAATTAATGCTAAGAGAGAATAAAATTAGACATGACTGGATGGGCAAGATGATCTACTGGGATTTGTGGAAGAAAGTTTTGATTTGAAATTTTTTAGAATTTTGAGATCAAAACGGATCATCTAATCTCTGCCAGATGACCAGATGATAGCGATAGGCAGTAAAAAAGAAAGGAACATGTCGAATTGTGGACCTTGTTGTTCCGGCTGAACACATGGTAAAACTGAATGAAGCCAAAAACAGAAATAGACACCTGGACCTTGCTAGGGAATTGAAAAAACAATGGAACATGAAAGTGACGTTGATACCGATCATAATCGGCACGCTCGGCACAGACACTAATGGACTGATACAGGGATGGGAGGACCTGCAGATAGAGGACGAGTGAAGACCCTTCAAACAATAGCATTATTGAGGTCGGCCAGAATACTAAGAAAAGTCCAGGAGACTTGAGAATACTTGCTGTCACTCAAGACTCCAATGGAAACCGTTAGCTAACGCTGATGTGAAAATGAGTAAAATAATAATACCAGAGAACAAGAAAACTACTGACGATGCATAAGACCTTACATTTGAGAGACAACATAAACTATATATGTCAATAAAAGAACTGAGAGAAGAACAGCTTTGAAGATAGCGTCGATATATTGATACGATGACTAGAGGAATGCATAAAATAGAGCGAAGAAACACTGATTGCAGCCACAAGAAACAACGCAAAAACACCATGAACAAAAGAACATCAATAACTAGATTGGAAATAAAACAAATGTATCGATATTTCAAGCAACAAACAAGCGAAATCTCACACGAAAAGATATAGCTATGACTAAGAAAGCGAAACATTAACAGAGTAATTGAGTCTCTTCAAATAGTAGAACAAAACAAAGCCATGAGGACCAACTATTTTAAAGCAAAAATAGATAAAACGCAGCAAAATAGCTGATGTAGGTCATATTGAGGTAGAAGCGAAATGATCCATTACAGAACTAGAGTACGCTATAAATTCACGCCAAAAATATTATTAGACGATTCACAACAGGGAACTGTGTAATAAATTTAAATTTGACCATGTGAACAACTGTTCACATGGCACAACCTGGAATCCGTCCTGGAGAATGAAACGCACAAAATTCTCTGTGATTTTAAGAATACCATGAAAATCTAGAGTGAGAATTGACACCAGGATGAAAAAGTTTAGATGAAGTGAAAATCCAATGAGGGAGATACGATGTCACATTTGGAATTTGTGATAGCAATGATGCTACTCAACGCCATACTAAGGAAAGGAACAGGTGGATACAAACTTACTAAATCGCAAGAAAAAATCAACCACTTAATGTACGTAGTCGACATTAAACTGGTTACCATAAATGAAAAAGAACCGGAATCCTTAATACAAACAATAAGAATATACAGTAAGAATATAAAGATAGAAATTGGCCTAGAAAAATGTGCTATGCTAATAAGGAGAAGCAGGAAAAGACAATTGACAGAAGGAAAAGAACTACCGCATCGAGGAAAAATCAGAACGCTCTGAGAAAAGGAAAATTACAAGTACTTGGAAAAATTTAAAAAGAATACCTCAGAAGAACGAGAAAACTGCACGAAACCAAACTACTAAGTAGAAATATTTGGGCTGTCCTCCCCATAAGATATTCGGGACCATTCTTAAAGAGGACCAGAGAAGAAGTTCAACAAATGGACCAGAGAACAAGAAAACTCATGACGATACATAAGGCCTTACAGTTGAAACATGACATATACAGACTATATGTGTCAAGAAAAGAACGAGGAAGAATATTCGCCAGCATTAAAGATAGCGTCGATGCATCCATATGACGACTCGAAGTTTACATAAAAAAGGGCAAAGAAAGATTAATAATAACGACCAGAAACAACACAGACAACACAAGGATGAACAGGATAACAATAACTAGGAAACAAAAATGGGAAGAAAAACAAAAGTATGGATATTTCAAACAAGAAGAGTTGGACATAACTAAGAAAGGAAAACCTTAACAGAGGAAGTGAATCCCCACTAATAGCAGTACAAAATAACGCCGTATAGACCATCTAGGTTAAAGCAAAAATAGATAAGACGTAACGAAAAGGCGAATGTAGGTTATATTGAGCTAGAAACGAAGCAATTAATCATATCATAAGCAATTGTAGCAAATTAGCGCAAAAAGATTATAGGACAAGACACAAGCTGAGGAAGAGGATCCACTGGGAATTGTTCAAGAAGCGCAGATTTCACCACGTGAACAAGTGGTATATGCACAACAGGTCACCTGATCTCGGCCTGATGACCAGATCTAGTGATATTCAATAAAAAAAGAGTACTTACCGAAACGTCGACTTTGCCGTCCCGGCTGACCACAGAGTAAAACTAAAAGCAACAGAAAAACAGATTAAAACCTAGACCTTGCTAGAGAACTAAAAAAAACTGTGGAACATGAAGGTGACGGTGAAACCAATTGTAATAGGTGCACTCAGAACAATCCCCTAAGGCTTGATAAAGAGACTATAAGACTTAGAAATCAAAGGACATGTTGAGATCATTCAGACTACAGCACTGTTGAAATCGACCAGATTGCTGAGGAAAGTCCTGAAAACTTAAGGTGACTTACTGTCACTCAAACTCTAGTGAATGACCTTCAGCTAACACAGCTGTGAAAAACTCTCATGGAGTAATAAGAATAGATAAGGAATGTCAACCCAAAAGAAACAAAATGAACTATCGCCAAGCTTAAATGTACGCTAATGGGATTCACGTAGTCTCGACAAAAATATGAATAAAATGAATTACTCGACGTATTGACTTGAAGGTTGCTGAAAATCTCGAAACTTTAACCCTTATTATCACTAATTTGTTTATTTTGTATGTATGTTTATAATCAAATGAATACGTGAAAGTTTGAATGCAGTAATCTTCATTTAAATTTAGAATCCTACGGCTAAAAATTAAAAAGGGGTGCGATAAACAAAAGAAAAAATTTCACCCCAAAAAGAAGAAAAATGAACTCTCCTTAAGCTTAAATGTATGGTATTAGACAAAAATTATGAATTAAGTCTTATGTGAACTTATACCAAGTTAAACTTTATTATTTTTAAAGTCGTAAGTATCCACTCATTTTATAATTTTTTGCGGCTCACTGAAGTGTCTTCGTCCTCTGAAAAAGACCAGGCTACATCTGTGACAGGAGCGCGGATAATAATCAACCCCTGGGTCTGGTATAGTCGCATTATACTACCCATGAAAAATAACAGATCCAGATTTAAATCAATGTGAAACTTTAGATTACATATCTGAGTGTCATGATTAGCGGAGGCACCTTTAACAACCAGCTTGGGAACCAGTTTGGCATTCTGCGAATGTTGGCTGGTTGAATTTAAGGTACACAAACAACGATCCAACAGGGAGATACCAACGGAAAAAATGAATAAGAGAAGATAACAAAAATGTACTTCACTGTTATTTTAAGACCAATCCTACACAAAGAGAAAAAGAAAGATAAAAATTTAGACAAAATCCACTTGCTGACCAAACTAGAATAATATTAATGAAAGGTTGGTTTTCTTGAGATACAAGAAATATGTGTTCAAATAAATAATGAACAAAATCTCCCAAACCAAATCAAAGCACTAAATAATTAAGAATAATTTTTCCCTTCCCGAATTGGAAACCAAAATACTGAAAATTGAAACGCCACAGACTTTAACTCCACAAATGTTAATGCAAGAAGCCAAAATGAATATAGTCAATAGAGAAAATTATGACTGAAAAGAAGATAACATTACCATCCATCAGAAACGAAGACTTGTAAAAGTTAAGACGAAAATGAAATGATAAACAAATTATTAACAAATATCCTAACAGATAACGTCATTGCTCTCGACGAGATATTTCGTGCTGATCTCACCACTGGTTTGTGATGAGATCGGTGTTCCACTTAGAAGCAGAACAACAAAACCTGAATAGGAAATTTAGCCTATAAGGACAGATAAAGAAACTGCGACAACAAGCAAAAGTGCTAAAAAAGGAAAAAATATGTAAGGATATGTTGGGTGAAAAAGACAAAAACAAAACAGCAGACAAGTCTGAGAATGCAACTGACAAATGTAAAGATCTTGGCGAAAGAAATGAGACTCAAAAGATATCGAAACAGGGTCAACCAATACAAGCAAAACAAGTTATTCCAAAATGACGAAAGAATATGCTACCAGCAAGTTGGTGGAGAATGCACGAGAACATACCAACAACCGGATGTAAAGGAAGCAAAACAATTTTGAAGTAAAATATGGGAACTGAAAGAACAGAGTAGAAATGCTGAATAGATTAATAACATGAAAAATATATTGCAAGGACTCTAACATGGACCTGAGGAGGACATACACCTGGAGTAGCTCAGAGCAACATTCGAAAAAAGTACTGAAGGAGAAAATGCCAGGCAATGATGGCATACATGGATTCTGGTTTTAAAAAGTCATGTCTATCCATAATAGACAGGCTCTTCAACTTAGTAGATGAATAGAAGAAGTAAGCACACCCGAATGGATGACTCACCTGATATAGAAAGACGCTCAAAAGTGAACTATCCCCAGTATCTATTGACTGATAACGCATCTAACAATGATGTGGAAAACCCTAATAGCATGAAGGAGATCTATTACTAGCTTATATGCTGGAAGAACAGAGAGGAAGCGAGAGGAGAATAAGAGGAACAGGTGACTACTATACATTGATCAGCACATCCTCAAGGACCAAAACAAGACGGAAAAATGTAGCCATGTAATGACATAGATTGACTACAAAAAGACCGATTATATAGTCTCACAAATTTGGATAATAGAATGCCTAAAATATACAAAATATTATAGACTTCATTTGGGAAGCCATGAAAAAGTGGAAAGAGGAATTAACAACCAGAGAAGTATCTTCTAGGGAGATGCTTATTCAACTGCACTCTTTGTAATAACAATGATGTCACTCAATTATATACCAGGATAATGCACTAGGGGCAACAAATTTACAAAATCACAAGAAAAGATTTATAATTTATACATGTTTGAGATCAAATTATTTTCAAAAAATAAGATGTTAGAGATGATGCACGGGGAATTGCATCGATAAGAACAGACCAGAATCAATCCTCGAAAATAAGACATATAAAGTCTCTGGGAAGTTGAGATACAAATGGATCACCCAATACCAGCCAGCATAAGAGACTTTGTTGTTGTCAACAAAAACAAATGAACTTGTCAACTATTTGACATCGACATTTTAGCAGGTCACAGAGTTACAAATGTTATGGACTATGAAGATGGCAGTGATTACAATTATGGAAAGAACATTAGAAATAATGAAAAAGAACCAGAAAAAGAGACTTTGGAAGACGAGGAATACGTAGAATTCAGTCTCTCCAGACCTCAGCACTGCTAAAATTGGTTAGAATATTTAAGAGTCCTGACATTAAGCAAGAACATCAGTCTCAAATTATGGGAAAAGCAAATGAAGAGAGAATAATAATATACAGTATAATCCAAAAATGAATGCTCCCTTATATAAAGAAAAATTACGCAAATATTATAGGATTATATCTATTTTTGAGCACCTACATATTCATAGTTTTGATCACAGAGTTTCAAGGCTACAGAGTTTGGTTATAAATAATATAATATTTTTTGTATAATATTCAACCACGGATTATGAAGTTCGTGTATCTTTGACTTAGAGAAAAATTGACATTTTATTCAAAATCAATAAATGTATTTATTTATGGGTTATACCACACAAACACACAAATATATATATACATATATATATATATATATATATATATATATATATATATATATATATATATATATATAATGAAATGAATACAAATAAGAAAAGTGCGTGAAAAAGTGCTCGGTATTATTATGGCAGGGTAGGTATAAAACTTTATTGTGAACACTTGAAGTTTATTACTTGAAGTTCAATATAATGCACACAATCATAACACACACACATACACACACACACACATATATATATATATATATATATATATATATATATATATATATAGTGTGTGGAAAGCATGTTACTCGGAAGAATTTGTTGCACATTGGTCCACTATTCTTCTGTTATCGGCTTTTCCAAAAAACATTTGATTTATTCAACACAGGTCTTCACTACTATTTGTACATTACCTGTTTTTGTTGTCCTGCAGTTCATATCTTGAACTCAACTGTTGGTCCTTTAGTTGTCGAGATCGACGATAAAGTATCTTACACACACACACACACACACACACACATATATATATATATATATATGAATATATTTGCCTCTTAAATTTTCTCCCGTTGGGCCGAAACATTATGCTAGTGACGAGGAAGTGAAAACTACAGTAATGATGTGGCTCAAAGAACAGTCCACAAAATTTTACGTGGCTGCGACACATGCTCTCATTTAAAGGTGAAACATTGCTATCAAGAGAAATGGTGACTATGTTGAGTAGTAGGGATGTGATCCACATAGGACCAGCTTCATTTTGAGGTATGGTATATGTTCCTGTGTCAGTAATTATTCCTGTACTAAAGAAAAGGGTATTACTTTTTCACTCACCCTCGTACATATACATATATATATAGAGAGAGAGAGCGAGAGGCACATCATACATCTTTTGGAACATCGTTATGTATATTTTGATTGATATTTGTGTATCAAAGCCTAAAAAAATTCTAAAAGGATGGTGCGGTTTGGTTTATTTGTTTAATGGCATCTCAACTCTCTATGGGTTATTTAATGCCGAAATTTGATTCATTTGTAAACGATTGCAAACAATGTTCCACTGCAATCATTTTTTACATCATACTTTTTTAAAAACTTTGTCCATAAAATCATTTGTTAGCATTCTGTTATGTGGTTTCAAGTATTCCTATGAAATACTAATAATTTTCAAATAGATCGATTTGACGCATCGATATGCTCCTAACAGTGACTACCACTAAGGTTCCCAGAGGAATTGACTGTAAAGACAATAAACGAGTATTAAACACTTAACTTGAACTTCATCACCAGATAATGTTTAGTTTCATACCCAGGACACATTTTTGTTGGGGAGTGGGTCTTACCCCTATGCAAAGGAGAGGTACACAGTCTGTGTTTTCTAAGTCCCACCGACAGGTTAACAGACTACAACGAAAATCCTAATTACACTCTACTTTGTATTATTTTTCGTGATATGAAACTCAGCCCTTCAAACTTGCTTTTGAGTGAGCAAAGAGTAAAGAATCGATATCAAGCCCTACTCTGAATATGATCATACTATTAGGTCATCGCATTAACATCATCATCATTATGAGAACAATATCATTTTTGGATCACCCATACAACAACCAGTGGGACAGGTGTACGCTGAATAAGGGTGTGTATTTACCAACCTCTGCGTACGATTAGGCTGAGACACAATGTCAGTTTTTAAGCGTCGTCAAGCAGTTTTTCTTCTCCTTGTCCGGTTACCATACAATGGTTTAAGAGCTTAGTCCGGCCTTCTATTTAGCTGGAGGGAGAATAATTACATCCATACCTTTCCCAAGTGTACAAGCGCTATATGAAATGCAAACAGACAAGTCCAGATTTGAACTCGGGTCGCCGTGACCATTTCCAATGACCATTACACCACCGGAACCTCCACTACATCGTGGGCACTTCCACGTAGGGTAATGGTGAGCGAACTAGGCTAAGAGGTCCTTGTTGGTGAGTTCGATTCCTACTTAGTGCTCCATGCATCAGGTCTTTTAATAGAATAATGACTACAACTCATTTATTAAAGAAACTTACCTAAAACTCTTCCCAAAAACCTTACATGATATAATGGAAAGCGAATTAGACTAGTAGACCATTGTTAATGTATTCGAGTCTGACTTGGTACCTTCATAAATGAACGGTAACAGCAGCAGAAAATTTATTAGTTTTCTGACCCAACATTTCCATCTTCCTACAAATCAACACAAAAGTGATGAAGAGTGACCGTGTAGAATTTATTATTAATTCCAAATTAACTTTTTATCTCCTTCAAGAGTTTTCTTGGAAATCTACACACTGACGAAAACATTCTTCTTACGCTTGAAAACTGCGCTGAGAGTCTCCAACTGGCACTGCCTTCACTTGGTTTATCACGACTGGTTGCATGTCATCAACAATTTCCAAATGGCAGCCATGGAGCCCTGGGGTAGAGGATTCACATCAGTGGAGTAAGAGGGGCTAGGGTAACACTGGAATATTATCTTAGGCCCCAAATTTGCTCACATAGCGTATGTCAAGAACGCACATACTGATTTAAAAGTTTTAACCTTGGCAACTCTGACTAAAAATTAGCTGATCAGTGTTAATTCATTAGCATTTATTTTCCTTGTCAAACATTGATCAGATCTAATGAGATTTGCCATTTTGTCATAAGTTCCTCAGTTAGTAAACTCGTATGTCTACCAGAGAGGGGTTCATCTCCTGCAGTTTTTTGCCCACTCTAAAATGCCTAGTGCCATCTTAAATGCCTTGTGTCCAGAATAAGAACGTGATTTCCGAAATACTGAATTAATTTGTTAAATGTTTCGGTCCTATCATTCTGAAGTTTTACTGAGAATTAGATCTTGCCTTCAATTGTTGTTATACACCTAACCAAATACACTTATCCAAAATTACTCAGTCGAATGTGAATTTCAAAAGGCGGTCATCAACTGTATATTCCCACATTTTAAAGGTTGGCAATCTGAAAAATAAAAACATCAATCATTATTTTCTTGACAGAACTTGAATCAAAATTAACTCCATTCAAACACCCATCTCGTTTCCAATGAATGCAACTGTGGCAGCACCCAAATGTGTGTGTGTGTGTGTGTGTGTTAGAGAGAGAGAGAGAGAGAGAGGGGGGGATTTTCGTACTCAAAAAATGTTAATTACTGATTGATAGAATTACGAATCAATTTCTTTATCAATTTCCTTGAGTCCCTAATTCCAATATACCTTTTTTCCAAGAGTCAAGTAAGAGCCCAGTGTGCAACTATGCAGTAGCATTGATATGGCTAAAACTTGAAAGAATTTCCCTTTAATTTAATCAAAGATCAGATTTCTGTATAGTCTGTAACCAGTCAATGGCAGTCCAAACTTTACCAATACGTATGTTGACAACGCTTTTAGTTGATAAGATATTGCAACCGTGGTTTATAAACTGACCTTCTGGTTGATGAGGCTTTCCTTTCAATAAGGAAATAACAACATTTTGATTAAAACACATGAACTCTATTTTGTTTGATGTATGTTGACATCGACATTAATGGCTGCCTAGGGTGGCTATCAAGCGATTCAGAGTCAAATTTCAATTAACAGTCTTCTTTTTGTAAATGACGTTATCATTTGAAGTTGCTCCAAACATACCAGCCGGAAACTAACAATGCTTCAAGAATTTCCATTAGACATTAACACTCCTTATTGAGCTGCTTAATCTGTACTGTCTTCGAGTGGGCCAAAAAATTCAAATGGGCTCAACAGGAAATTTAAATCGGTTCCATCAAAATTCAACAGCGACTGAAAATAAAGATCTTTTATTCTGGATCATTGTGTTGTGACGGAAACTGGCGCATATTTGCATCTGGTCATTTCCCGATTTCAAGGAGCTCAGGGAAAATAGCGAAACAAAAGTGTAACAGGATTTTTAAAAGGTGCTCAACTGATCACTTTCACCATGACATCACTGTTTGTTTTTTTATAAGTCGAAAAACAACTTTATTACTTTCTACACTCTATAATCAAAAAAATATCACTATTTACCCATCTTAAATTAGATGGCAATTAGAGTGGGTTTCTCAAGTACTTGGAAGCAACACTCAACAAAAAGCATTAGTACAGCCACTTACCTCCTATCTTGCGAACCAGAAATACATGCTGAGGGCTATTGGAGAAATAAAGACGAACTCATAAGCAACGTTCTTCCAGTGTTAGCCGACCAGCAAACACTTATATTCATAGTCTATAGGACTTAACAAGTTTGAATGCCGATTGGTATGAATGGCGTGAGAAGAATCCATATTCTCGGCATGCCTTGATGATGATGATGATGATGATTAATATTCTTTGGTAAGGCATGTGTCTGTCTCTTTCCCCGGCTATGGATAAATAAGCGGGCAGACTTGGTTTATGAGTCTTGTTTATTGGAAAACCAGTCTAGGAGAAGGAAATATTCGAATTTCAAAGCTGAGGATTGTGGAGCTGATAACTCTAACCAGAAAAACCGGATTGTTATCAAAACTGCATCATCATCATAGACACGGTGTGACTGCTGCCCCATGCTTCACGGAAAGGTTAAGAAAATCAAGTAATAGTATCCTCGATGTGACTCGACAGTGTATTATGATTTATCATAACCTGTATTTGTTTTTTATGTTTTACTTGGAGTATTTCACCGTCGCGTTCTTTGCGATGTCCAAGAAGGGTGCCAATTTTGTCATCAACGGTTGACGCAATTTCGGAAGATAATACCATAACCATTTAGTTAATTTCACTGTCGTCGAGTATATCAGACCAAAAAGTGAGAAAGAAAAAGAGAATGATTACGGATGGAAAGTTCTACCGAAGAAAACCTTTTTTTTACTCTAAAGGATAACACAGCAGTTTTATTAAAATCTAGAAAGAGATTCGTATTTAAAGAACATTCTATTTGTTATGATTTATTTACTACTTGTTTCGACGATGGTCGCTCGTCTTTTCTATTTTCATCCGACGTTTTATGTTTTATATTATTTTATATTATATTATGTTATATCATTTTATATTCTATTATATTATATTATCTAGTGGAGTCATAAATAAATATTTTGTCTTTGAGTGCCATATAAAAGATTTTATAATTTAAGTTTTTGTTTTTGTCTGTTTTCGTTTTTGTTTGTTTGTGTTGTATTCTTTTTAGTTGTAACTGCAATTTCTGTAAGTAACCAAACACCTATCCGCCAGATCACCGAAGTTAAGCCGTGATGAACCAAATCATTACTTAAATGGGTGACCACTTGTTAAAGTCCTTCATGTAAACAAAGCAAAGTGAGCCCTCTCGATGATCTTCCCTGAAGAAGTATGCATTGCAAATTTAGTAGCTCAACATAAAACGTCTTTGATACGGTACTAAATTGCATCCGATAGTGAGGCTCCAGTTCTGTAGCTCTTTAGGAGAATGGAGTTACCTCCTCATTGCCATCCATGTTTGATGTGTTTGTATCTGTTGGGATCCCATGTGAAGGGTTAAATAGATTTGTTTGATATAATGAATGATCAGGAATTTTATCAGAAAATTATTATTAACAATATTTGATTCCTTTCAAGTTTTCACGCTCGTTGTAACTGGTGGTTTTAAGATTGGCAGTATATCTCATCAAATCTCCAAGGCTCTTCTAAGTATTTTTGCGGAACTTAGCTATGTTATGGTCTGGATTCTCAGAATTCTTCCTCGGATTTATAGCCCCACCTCTCTTTTCCTGGTTTTGGGATGTTTTTCCGAGTTTTCCGACAATACTAGTTTTTGAAAACATATTACTGATTGAAAAAAAAAAAATACTGGCTCCGGTATTAGATAACACAGCAAATGTTGAAATGCTGGTAAAAACAATCAACCCACCATCCAACAACATCCTTACCGGACGAACAAACAAACCCTTACCAACGATCAATATAAGTTTTGGTTTAATTTTGTTTTATGGCATATCAACCATTGTAGGTTATTTAATACCATTTTATACAGATATATCAAATATATGATTTCTAAACACATTTTGTCGATAACATTTTAAACGAACCTGAGCTCATTTTTTACACACAGTTCAATGATTTTAAATATTTCTATTTAACACTAACAGTTCAATTAAACATAAGTCATTTGTTTGCATACAGTTAAATGATCAAACAGTTTTATTTCAAGCAATTCACTTGAGCATAAGTCTTTTGTTTGCACATAGTTTGAATTTAAAACAGGTCTATTTGATTAGACCCTATCAGGTGCTACTATTCCGCGTCAGTATGAACCTGTGAGCAATGGTAATTGATGGGTATTCCACATTTCCCAAAGCTCTTGCATTACCGGAGCCTCACCATCAGATTGTTTCTCCAGGACATTCATTGGGGGAGTCTTACCCCTCTGCAGAGATGTAGTCGGTGTATTCTACAGCCTCAGCCGACTGGGCCATATCTTAGTGAGGCACAAATTATTTGTATTGAGCATCCAGTAATTTGATTGACTGATTGATTTTAATGGCATGTCAACTCGTCTAGAATTCTTTTATGCCAAAATGTTAGGAAATTTCATTGCACGTTGATATTTACATTTTTGTGTCGTTGTTTTTCCAGAGATTTCTTTGCACATGGTCCTATCGAATACAATCAATTTTCAAACAGATCTATCGAACCCATTGACGAGACTCTAAAAGTTACTAGCAATTCGAATCAGAATTGACCCTGGGGGTAAAGGTAATTAAGGGATACTCAATACTCCAGAACTGGAACCTCACCATCAGATGTAGTTTATTGTCCTAAACAGGTCACCTTTGTTTTGGGGGAGCTTTTTTTCTCTTCTGCTCGGAATATATTCAGTATATTCTAAGCCTCACCAACAGGTCGACTACCCATTAAGGATCAAAACTATCTATAATAGTACACAGTCCCACAAGGCTAGCTTGATAACTATTGCATCAAAGTGAAGCTCAACACTCCAACAGATTTATAATTATTATGTTTTAATATAATTGATTTTAGCCTTTCTAAACAAAATTTAGTTGTGTCAAGTTATAATTTCTTTAATTCTATCTTATCTTCACTAAAGATCAAAACAAGTTCGGCTATGGCATGGGAGGAAAATCAGCGTTGTTTCTTCGTCATATCTTTTAAGAGGAAAATATAAGCTTCTTACTTATCGCTACTGATTGACAAATGTTCACTTTGTGTGCGTCATCATGGCTGCCGGCGGCAACGCTATTGCACATTTCTGCAAGATGAACGTTCATCAAATAGAAAAAGTAATTTTTCAGCACCGCCCTTGGTGCTTAATTGCACGTCAAAAAAAAGCAAGAGATGGTTGATTCGAAAGAAATATTGATTTGTAAAAAGGGGCATGGCGGTTTGATAATTATACTGTGTGCTTTTACCTTCTTTCTGTGCACTTGATAGCTGCACTAAGAAAGCCATCGCTTCCTTTGTTTGAATATATCTATCAACAGACAGAAAGATATGGCTTTGAACATATATATATATATATATATATATATGTGTGTGTGTGTGTGTGTGTGTGTACGTATATATATATAAATATATATATATATATATATATATGAAGGCGCTCGTCGTGTAACAGTTATCGTCGTAGAAAATGAACTTGACAAAGTTCAAATACTGGATGAGACTGCATTTCGTATTGCACAAATACCTTTGTTGAGAAATCCAAGTATTGAGATGAATACAATTTGGGAACCATTAATCAAAAAGGCTCAATAAAGTCAAAAGGCTGCAATATGAGCAATGGTAAAAAAAAAATCTGATATGATAGTGGAGAGCAGTATCTCATGAGGTGATGGAAATATTAGGTTTATAAATCCCCCAAAATCACTCTGAATTGTCTGGCAAGGACATATGGCGCAATAGATAAGACGTTTGATTGGAAGGTGCTTCAGAGTGAAATCATCGGAAGGTTGCGTGTTTAATTCCAACAACGCGTAAGAATAACAATGACTTATTATAACTTAACACTTGTACCCTGTCATGGTTAACGGAATTGGAACAGTCTACCCCAGTCGATCAAATAAAGGATTCGGTTCGAAATTCTGTGTTGACTCCCGAGTTCTACATGAAACACCTGAAGAAGGCCTAAGGACAAATCGGCTGAAACGTTGTGATTATAACAATAAAGATGAGATCAATAGTCCGAATATTCCAAGTAATAATAACCTTTGGGAAAGGTTGGCATCGAACTATTCTTCCTCCACCTACGAGTAAATCGTAAGCCAGAATGGGTTCTTTAATTTTGGTATGGCAACTAGTTTGTAGAAGGAAAACTCTAAATTCAAACCTGTTCATCTGCGTAAAAATTTGACCCTGTGTGAAATCCAGCTCGTGTGGAAGGGTTAATAGATAAACACATACATACACATATATATATGATCATAGCTATCTCAAACTGTTAATATCGATCTATTTCATTCTTACGATGTATCTGTTACGTTCATTATGTTATCTATCTGATCATGTTTATGTATTTCAAGTCAGTTCTGATCAGTTGTTCACATGTATCTATGTCTTTGGTCGATCTGTCTCAGTCTTTCTCTGTTCTGCCTTGTCGGCTAGAGCTGTAGAATACACCGACTGCTGTCGGGTAAGACCTCTTCCCCTAATGAAGCCACCAGTTAACCGTAATACTTGAGGAATGGATCCCGGTGGCTGAGCCGTCCTTTACTCGGCAACCGAGTGATCAAGTGACTTGCAATACTCTCACTTGAACCCTCACTGTGGTAGACGGGCGGTCGAAGAGGCCCAATCTGATGAATTGGCTGATTGTATCAAGCTCAAGCAGCTAATTTGTTTGCTCATACCGTATTTTTAAGTTGCTCTTGCGGCAAACAAGTACTCAACCCTATTTTATCTTAAAGGTGTTAGAAGGTGATGAATGAGGTCAATTGCGTTGACAGAATAAGATTTTCTCCAATATTAACTTGTACAATATAAGTATTATCAACTGAAAATCTAGAATTGGCTGGGATTTAAAATCTTATTCCCGACTCAACAACACTGGTAATGGATCTCAGTCTCAACTAAGGTAAATGGGCTTCCCCCTTAGTAAATTCCTTACACGAGTTGGACATCTCTTGTGGGTGGTGAAGCACAGAACTATGGAAAAACAAACACTACTTACAGCTTTTTCAAATAAAATAAGCAAAATGGAGTCCCCCTGAATATGATTCAGAAAGTGAAGCAACAGAATTCTCAAGATTTATCGTTCAAGAATCATTGGAAGAAACTTATTTAGTTAAATTACCTACCTTTTTTATGGAAAAAGATCTCCAGTAGAGCAAACCCTCTAACTTTTAAAAAGATAAGAAAAGGCCATCTACAAGTGGAAGTGGACAACAAAGAACATGACGAAACTTAATCAAAATGAAAACTTTTCAAAATGTAAAGTGCAAACCATAACCGTATGATAAAGAGTTATAAGAAGTTGAGAAGATAAAAGCAGCTCTAAGGAAATCAAGGATCCTTAACTACAAAAGGATAAACTTTAGAAAGGTTGACGAAGAGACAGACATATACACATATATTCTAACATTCAATAAACCGGTAATACGTTATCGTAGCCGTCCTGGCTACAATACCTAAAATCACTGGTTTAGAGAAAAGTGCTGAGTAACCTGTGATGTCAGACAATAAAACTTCATGCTTACACCTTTACGAAGAGAACTTCTGTAACTGAACAACGAACTATTTGTCGAAAGAATTAACTCTGCTGGCCTTTCGGAAACAAATTTATTACCACAGGATAAAATACCTTATCTCTAAAAGTACCACTTCAAAGTAAAATGAGGTATTTCATCATTATTTAAATTAAATAAAAGAACTTCTTGTGTACAGAAGCCCAGCAGTGTAGCAGCAGCTAACGCTATATATAAACAGCTGACAGTAACCAAAAATCAAAATCAGCGGCGGGCTCACCAAGAGCTACCGCAATTTCAAAGTCAAGGACTGATTCGAGCCCGAATGGCACCGGGCTTCGGCCGGGCCACGTTCGAGAGAGCGATGATATCATTGACAAATATTGTATAACACTTGATACTTTGGTCCAGTTTAAGCTATAATCAAGCATCTGTGGCTGAACTCATATTTGAGTCCATGTCCAGCAAGGCTCATCAGGCTCACATTGCACTCAGTGAGCCGATGACCAGCATAGTCCAGCAGCGTTTGAGTCTCAGCTCGAGTCCGACCTTCCCCTCCCTTAACCTCCACCATAAACCGACTAGTGGGAATCAGTGACAGATAGCGGCGGACTTGCCTTGGGCCCGGAAGAGGTGTCTGTAACTCTACCACCCTCTCAAGGTCAAGGACAGATTCAAAGCTGAATGGCTCCTGGCTTCGGATGAGAAATGATGTCATTAACAAGCATTGTATAGTACTGGACCTCTTGTTTCAATTTAAGCTGTAATCAGGCATCCGTGCTAGGAATCTCGTTTGGATCCATGTCCAGCAAAGCTTATCAGGCTCACATTGCACTAAATGAGCCTATGACCAGCATAGTCCAGCAGGATTCGGCTCGTGCCAAGCCTCCATCTCCCTCAATCCCCATTATAAACCGACCCTCGAGTCATTGACCTTGTGTTAAGTCCTGTCTGGTGGGAAGCAGAGACAAATATCGGGCTCAGAGGAGAAGTATCAGTTTCCTCTTCCAGCAGCATGGGGTTGGCGTCTTCACCACCAAACCAAAACTGCTGAACGTGGATTCTGCATTCTTACCACCACCTTAAGCATACGACGTGGAATCTATCCAATCACAGCCACAGACCCAACACGCCCAACCAACCAATCACTGCTTTTCTTTTTATTCACACTGCTCTTCTAAGAGCTAACTTCAGAAATGCTTCCAAGATCACTTTTGGTATCCTCACTACATCATCCTGGTTGATACCACGAGACGACGACGCAGCAGCCAGCACCAACTGCAGACTATCTCCAGCTTAACCCAGTATCTGTTTCTGCGCAACGAAGCAACTAGCATCTGCAGCACCAAGTCCACGAACGATCACACTGCTCGGAATGGCACCAACACTTCGAGGCCACATCAACACACATCCGGTTAACCAAGGACTGCATAAATTGGGACATCAATCACACAGCCTCTGCAACTAGTATCTGCAACACTTACTCCACGAACAAACACATTGCTAGGACTAGCATTAACACTTCGAGGCCACATCGACTTCGGTTAACCAAGGATTGAATAAATCGAGGCATCGATCATCCAGCCTCAGCAACCAATGCGTTCAGACCATCGATCGTCTCCAGCAACATCTATAATCTGACCATACAGCTACACCTACAATCTGTACCAATCACAGAGACCATCCTCATCTTCTAGACGCGCTGTCACCACAAACTAATAGACAGCTGAGTCTAAGACTCTACGACACTGACTTTCAACACTCTACAGAGACTACACTGACGTGATACAACAACTGCGATTTTACACTCATACATTTTTCGTGTACTATTCACTCAATAAAACCTGATATTATCTACTTATCTACTTGTCTATGTCATTTTTTCAGTCCTTTGTCAATCACAACACAATACATTCAACTGTTTGCGGGATCGTCCCATCATCGGAGGTCCGCGACAACCAAATGAAGTGAAAATTTCGGGTCCAAAGGGACCCACACCACATGGAAGAAGATTGTCCCGATGAAACCAAATGCCTAAACTGCCTAGAGGGCCACTCTGATCTCTCAATATCTAGTAACATACACTAAAGAGAGAGGGAAATACTGGAAACAAAGTATAAACGAATGCTAGGAGGATAGTAAAGTTTCACATATGGGGCGAGCGCTTACGGAAATGTAACACGGAGGGTGAACAAATCAAAAACAGCAATCAACCAGACAATTACAGAACTCTTGTCGAGAAACTAATCTAGTTAGAACCAAATGATTGGTCAATTTTCAGAAGCTGAAAAACTGACACTCGGCCGAAACCCATCGAACAGAAGCACAAAACTTCCACTCCTCCAAAACAAAGATCATTTATGTCTATAACCCCCCCCTAGAAAAACTATCAAAGACAGATTAAAAAAAAAAACTTTCAAAATGCCAGAACTAATTAACCAAAAACCAGATGCTCACATTGATCAATCTGGAAATACCTAGATGAATATGAAATAAACATAAACACTCAAAAAACAGATTCAAACTAGACACAGAAAATCGACCGAAACCCCTCAGTATCAAGAATAAACTCACAATAAATTGATAACCAATGTAACACCCAGAGATCAAGCAAATCCTTATAAATAACCTATTCTGCAGTAAGTATGGATATTGAAACTGACAAAATAACTACAAACCTTTATCTTGCAGATATATAAAAAGTATATCTGAAAAAAAATCAGAATTTGCAAAAAAATATTGATGAATTTAATTGTTTTTTGTTTTTTTACAATGACTGGAGATTTTTTTTTTTTTATACGATTAAAGATTAATTCACTTGAAACCATTTTACTGTGTGAAATGAATGACCTCTAACCTGTTAAAATAAAATCAACTGAAAACTATTCATTTAAAAAGTATATATATATATATATATATATATATATATAAGTTGCTATTAAACAACAATCAAGGGTTGATATGTCATTAAACCAAATAACCTGACCTATTTATGTCTGTCTGCATATATATATATATATATATATATATATATATATATATATATATATATAAGATACTGATGCTTATTTTTGTGTATACATGAATGCATAAGTATACTATTATTTCTCTATTGATCTACATAGTGACAAGAAGAAAAGAAAAGTAAAGAAAGAAAGAAAGAAAGAAAGAAAGAAAGAAAGAAAGAATAAACTGCCAAAAAAAACGCATAATAAAAGAAACTGTTACCTTCTTGTAAAGGGCAATCCTCTGATATTATGGCATGCTGGGTGCACCCAGGGGTACACCTTCGAATTAGGGCAAATAGTTGAGTGGAAGAGACTGTGGACAATAACGTCTTTTCCCTTCGTGTAAGCCTCGCTAAACCTTAAGTCCACCCGGATAACGCGTACATCACCCGTTCGTGTCACGATTTAATCTATCAGAGCTTCTCACTTCATAACGACATACCAGGACTGGGTCACAGCGTTCACTGACATCTAAGTGTGTGTGTGTGTGTGTGTGTGTGTGTGTGTGTGTGTGTGTGTGTGTGTGTGCGCGAGCGCGCACGCGCGCATGCATGCGTGTGTATGTGTCTTTTCTTTGTCTCTTTTCTTTCTTCCGTCCTCTTTCTTTCTTCTTTCTCTTTATTCGCTTCCATCCCTTTAATTCCGCTTTATCTTCCTCTTTTTATCTTCTTTCATTCTTTCTTTTCATTCCTCTCTTTCTTACTCTTTTCCCCTTTTCCTTAATCCTTTTCTTTCTCTTTTTATTTCTCCATTCCCATTTTACCCTTTCATATTTATTTCTTATTCTTTCTTTCTATCCTTTCTCCTGTCATTTCTTCAATATTTTCACTCCTTTCCAATATTCACTTTAATTTCTCTTCCCCACCACTTACTCTTCTTCCTTTTTATTTCCTTCCATTCCCCTCCTCTCTCTCTCTCTCTCTCTCTCTCTTCACCCCTCTCTTTCTCACTTCTCTCTTCATTCTCGCATCTCCCTTCTCTTCAGTATCGTTTTCCTTTTCTCTTATTTCATTCTCCCTTATCTCCTTATTTTCCTCTTATCTTTCATTCGTATTCTTCACTTAATTTTAGCTCTTTACTGTCTTTCCTTTCATTTTCTCTCTTTCCCTTTCTGTCTCCTCTCTCTTTCTCCCCACCTAAATCTACAGTATCGCCTATAAATATGTACACTCCCCCAATTTTGTTTATCAAAAACTAAAGATTACCAGGAATTTTAAGAATATTATACAAGCAAAATGGATATAATTAGGTATTAAATAGACAGATTGTTTGACAGGCAGTGAAACAATCAAAAGGCAAATATAGAAATGCATATGGAAAAATGCAACTAGAAAGTTTCAAAACCAGTGATTCAGAAAATGAGATAGTTACTCATCTATTCAAGGGTAAAAAGGTCATTTATATAGAATTATATATATTGGCACATAAAAACAGTATTGGTTCATGGTACCCACAGATTTTAGGTCTCATCGGGCAATTCTGCTTTTATCCTGCAGCTGCTTCTGGGCGTCGGGTGGGGTGACATACCTGAAAAAACTTAGAAAATTCGTTTTTTTTAAATAAATACGAACATATTTTTCATTTTAAAAACTATTTCCAAACTTTTTTCTAAGAAAATATGTAATTCATAAATTTCTTTATTTAAATTGAATAAATAGCTGATTTTTGGTAGATTTTTTAAATCCCGATATAATTAACCAACAAATTTAACTTTCGGAACTAGTATTGTCACTGAAAGAAATCAATCAATCAATCTTTGTTCACTATAAAGGAAATTTAAAAAAATGTAAACACTTTAATAGGAGCATAACTTCAAAATGTACTCGTCTACCCAAATTCTGAAATGAAACAAATACAACACTCACAAAAAGAAACTAGCAAAATAACATCAAAGCAATAAACTTTAGTTTATTATATAGTGTTACTGAATTAGAGTTTTAATATAAAAGGCAACCTAATAAATAATTAGATTTCATAAGGAAAAAATCAAATAAAGAATTATGTATGTATAATGAAGTGATGATAATAATAATGAACATTTCATTATTGATGTATTCATTATAATTAATGAAAATTTTGAGCCAATCTTCACTGAAGGATCATTTTCCTACTGTTTTGAATAAACTTTTATTAGAAATATTTTCAATTTTATTTTCCCATAAAATACCCTATTAGTAAATAAATTTCATCCTGAATAAGTAAGTTCAGAAAATTTTATCTAAGTTTAATTAATAGCTGATTTCCGGTAGATTTGTTTTAAATTGAGGAAAATTTCGACATCAAATTTGTCTTTATGCAAATTATTATATGGAACATTTTACAGGGTATACAACTTCAAATAGAAATATTTGTAGTCACGTTGAAAGTACTGGTTTCCGCCTGATCACTGAAGTTAAGCAACAATGAGTCTGTTCAGTACTTAGATTAGTGGCCATTTAGGGACGGTAAATACTGTATGACATTGTAGGCCTCTGTATTAAATTAAACGATCCAAGTTTAATAACAACTATTAATAAACAAAAAGAGAGAAAGTTTTCGAAATTTCCAATACTTTTGTGAGGGGCACAAATTCAACAAGATGAAATGGAGAAGCACAACACTTTCATTGGTAATGTATACATATGATAGATTGTTTAAGATTCGATAGCTAAATTTATGCACACAATAAGATGGCAAAATATTTTGTTTGTTTAATGACATATCAACCCCTTATGGGTTATTCAATACCGAAACTTCATACAAATAATTTTCATACAGTTATATGGTTTCAAGTATTCCTATCTAATAACACTAATATTCAAAGAAATTTATTTGAGCCATATGTGACTCTGAGATGAATTAGAATTCCGGGTGAGAATGGACCATTGAGGCTTGCAGTTTTCTGCATTCAATTGCTCACAGAGCCCTGTAAAGTTCATCCCTTGTAAAGTGTCTTAGTTTAATGTCTAGTTGATCATAGATAATTTCTTTAGTTTGTCAATGACTTCAAATAGTTTCTAAGCAGATTCCTTAAATGTTCTTTCAACTTTTGAAGTCTTTCTTCTTTACTGGCAGTTTTACGTTTTGATCTCGAGGTGCTATTCTTTCCACTAACTTCATTTACAGTTTTTCTTGTTAACTGATTTTATTTATCTTCAACAAACTTTCCGATTTTATTGATTTGCCTTGGAATGAACGTAGTTTTTCTTTTCTGTATGTGTTAATTCTTTCTGAGCTTTCATCACTTTTTAAAATTGGTATTTCTTGGGTTTCTTCTTTTGAGTAAACTTATCCCATTTTGCCAAAACTGATTTCGAATCCTAAATATGTCTTCTGGTTTGTTTCGGTTAGTTTGTACTCAGCTTCTGCTTCTAGATGGGTGATAACAAAGTTTTCATATTCGTCATTTGGAAGATGTCTTTTAGGTGTCTCCTCTAGAGAATCAAGCCCGTTTCTAACAGTTACTGAATAATCATTGCGTATATCGTTATTGGCAGGTAAAGACCAATTATGTCATAAAGCCTGATTTGTTTGCTTTTTACTGTTATGTAGAGTCAGGTGAATCTTTACCGAAATGATTTTGTGATCTGAAGATAATCTTTCCAAAGATGAGTTAACCTCACAGTTTACAGGATTGTTTATGCATTTCTTTTTTTTTATGAATCTCTATAGTGAAGCTGTGATTTTGCGCTACTTGGATAGTTATAAGTCCATAGATTCCCTTATGTTTTCGGAAATTGAGTGTTTAGGCATAAAGCCATTTCTCGAGGGCAAATTTGGCTAGAGAGTTGCAATTTCTGTTTGGAAATTTATAAAAGCAGTGTTTATTATTTTTACCTTTGCTTATATGAGCATTCATGTCCTCATCGATGATCAGAACGTTGTGTTTTGGAATGTGTCGAACAAGTGAAGATAGCTCATTATAGGTGAAGACGTCTGTTTCATTGCTGACATTAGTAGAACTGTAATAAGTGACAATTGTTATACATGGGTTGCTGTTAAATGTTGTATACAATCTTCTCGGTTGGATTTTCTCGAGAGTTGTAGAATATTTGAAACTATACAACTGTTAATATTAAGAATTGTAGTAAGAAGTTATAATTGCTTGCAAATGAAGTTTATCAATTTCTTGAAACTATATAATTCCTTGCAAAAAAGATTGACGCTGGAATTAAATAAACCGACAACTGTTGACATACCGTAAAATTATGTAAGCAACCCACTAATAATATCAGTTTTGGTTGTGTAATTTTCCGCTCGGAGTATGAAAATTCTGGCATCTTTTGTTTAGAAGAAAATTAACTTTTTCTTATAAAGATTTGGTTGAGGTGTACTTAATTATATGCGTTACAACACACACACACACACACACACACACACACACACACACACACACACACACACACGCTCACGCACACACGCTTAATATGTAGAAAAGCCAATTTATACCATTCTTTAAAATGACTTGAATCACCATAAAAATTAGGCGTGTTTAAATCCTATTAAACTAAATTCTACAAATTTTGAAAATGTATGGAGAGACAGTCAAAAGAGAAAAACTAAAAATAATCCATAAATGAATAAACAAAAAATAACGAATTTTTTGAACGATTTCAACTTTCTCCCGAACCGAATTTACATTCTCTTATTCGTAAAATTCAAAAAAAGAATCAGATATTCTTCCTGGTCTGCTGTCTTTGATCCAAATTGTATAAATGTTAAAAGGCACACATATATACACACATATCATATATACAGACATACACACATTTACATACACATGTGTACATATATGCGCACACAAAAACATATATACGAACATACACATACATGCATATATATATATATATATACGCACACCCAGACATCTATACATATACATACAGACACCCATACATATGCGTGTATGTATGTGTATGCTTTGTTCACACAAATTGAAGTAGAGTTCTATATGCACACAAATCTATCCACACACCTGATTATATCTTTTCTGTCATACAAATCCTTTCACTCGCAAAGACATTGAGATAAATATCCCTCATACTCACCCAGAAAAGAGAATCCCATCCACACATATATACGCGCTCATGTGTATACTCTCTCTCTCTCTCTCTCTCTCTCTCTCTCTCTCTCTCTCTCATGCAGACATCGACAGCTGCGCAGTTTCGTCTTCTGTAGGGCTTATTATATCAATCCATCGGCCATGCCTGTTGTATAGGACATGCACAGTAAACACAATTAACCCGCCCGACTCATATCTCTCAATCTGTGACACCTGCTTTGATAAACGCAACAACACGATTTTTATACACTGACTTGTGGCAAAACTGGTCGGATAACCGGGTGGAAATGAAGAGAAAAAAAATTCAGGGTTTAAAATGAAAACGCGCGCCATAGGTTGGGGTACCCGGAATAAAGATATAGGAATTTTTCTCTCTCTTTCATTTAAGGATATTAGTTTTGAATTGAAAGGCTTATTTGTAAGACATCTATATATAAAAGTGTCATGAATATAACGATATATATATATATATATATATAGGAAAAACTTTAAATAAATCTGAGAGAATGAAAATGTAAAGAGATGAAATAACACAAGGTTTTCAGAGTATGATTTTATTTGTAGAAATATTTGCCAACGTTAAACGTTTCGAATTTTTAGACTTTCATCAAAGCGTGTAAATTACTAGATAAAATAAAAGGCATGAGAAAGTTTTAAAGATTCCTCTTTGACTGATAGTGCTCTGTTTCGAATTTGTGCAATGCAACTAGCGCTTCAAAATTTATCATCACCCAAAATCCATATCTATCTATTTATCTATGATAATGTTTATATCAGTTAGTTCGTATCTATCATTCCATTATATCTCTATCTTTCTTTATTTGTGTTGATATCCTTCTTTGTATTAAATTCCAAATGGTCTTTGAAGAGTTTTAATTCCAAGATTGTTTAGTTTTTTAGACGATGTTTGTGGTTGAACTAGTGGGTAAAATTATTTATTGATGTAATATAATTTTATTTGAATTAATAATGAAAAGTACAATGCCCACATTGAATCGAAAGCAGGGGTGTATGAAATTCTGTGTCTTGATTGGAATAAAAATACCGCGATGAAACTTGCCGTAGTTTTAATAAATGAATCTACAAATATAAAACGATTTTAAAAGAGCAGATGTAAATAACGTTTTGGTCAAATAGAATTTAGAAACTAATCACAACTTCAATTTTAAAAGTCCAACATGTTCGTTTACATAAATAATAAAAAATACAAGAAAATTATTCAATCTAGTATCATTTCAAACGACAATACTATCAAACAGAGACCGGTTTTTTCATAGACTTTCCTCATTTGGTCAGATTGATCCTAAAACTTTAAAAAAAAATCCCTTATCTAGAATAATTCGGCTTCCCCGTTAATATATATGTAGAAAGATAGATAAAAAGATTGGCGAATTAAACAGAGATAGCAAGAAGACATATATATATATATATATATATATATATATATATATATATATATATATATAGTGGTGTAACCAATACTGTCGTATTGGCACGGCTACAGCTTGGACGAATTTGCGTTTTACCGATTCTGCAATGTAAATAAAATAAACGGACTGTTCAGAGATATTGAAGTAAACACTGTACAATTATTATTGAATGCAGAGGGTCTATATCAAAAATATAATGAATGACTAAACATTATCTATCAATACATTCCTCATCTAAGATGTTATACTACAACCTTTCTGAAATGAGGTGTAATTATTTATGTTATTTGTACATCTTCGACAGATGTCTTCAATTTAAATGTTATATTCACAGCGTCTCTGAGACAAGTTGTTAATATTGACAAAATAAAAGATATTATTGATAAGTCAACTATGTACGATTGCATATAAACGCTGACGTGATTGGTTTCTAAGCAGATTCCTTAAATGTTCTTTCAACTTTTGAAGTCTTTCTTCTTTACCGACAGTTTTACGTTTTGATCTCGAGGTGCTATTCTTTCCACTAACTTTATTTACAGTTTTTTTTTTTTTTTTTGTTAACTGATTTTGTTTATCTTCTCAGACTTTCCGATTTTATTGATTTGCCCTGGAATGGACGTAGTTTTTCTTTTCTGTATGTGTTAATTCTTTCTGAGCTTTCATCACTTTTTAAGATGGGTATTTGTTGGATTCCTCCATTTAAGTAAACTTATCCCATTTTGCCAAAACTGATTTCGAATCCTAAATATGTCTTCTGGTTTGTTTCGGTTAGTTTGTACTCAGCTTCTGCTTCTAGATGGGTGATAACAAAGTTTTCATATTCGTCATTTGGAAGATGTCTTTTAGGTGTCTCCTCTAGAGAATCAAGCCCGTTTCTAACAGTTACTGAATAATCATTGCGTATATCGTTATTGGCAGGTAAAGACCAATTATGTCATAAAGCCTGATTTGTTTGCTTTTTATTGTTATGTAGAGTCAGGTGAATCTTTACCGAAATGATTTTGTGATCTGAAGATAATCTTTCCAAAGATGAGTTAACCTCACAGTTTACAGGATTGTTTATGCATTTCTTTTTTTTTTTATGAATCTCTATAGTGAAGCTGTGATTTTGCGCTACTTGGATAGTTATAAGTCCATAGATTCCCTTATGTTTTCGGAAATTGAGTGTTTAAGCATAAAGCCATTTCTCGAGGGCAAATTTGGCTAGAGAGTTGCAATTTCTGTTTGGAAATTTATAAAAGCAGTGTTTATTATTTTTGCCTTTGCTTATATGAGCATTGTCACATGGTCTACCACTGAAAGGTGAGAAAAAAGAAATTTCCCCTACCCCTCTGTGTTTGAATTAACAGGCCGCCAAAGTCTGACCGTTAAAAGAGGAATAAGGAATGTAGGTCAACTTCGGCCGGCTAGTTGAAGAAAGTAAAAAATGTAGGTCAAGCTATCTGTACCCCGTAACCTCACCCGGGTGGAAGAGATAGTAGTCCGAACGAATCGCCTGACAGTGTGAGGGAAGAAGAAAGAGGCTAAATGATTAGCCAGAACCCTAAAAGCGGAAGTAGCTTTTTTCTTCCTCAGCGGAAATAGAAAGAAAGAAATCAGTTTTGAAGACAGAGGTCACCGTGAACGGACGGGCGAATCTCATGCTGAACTCCGGGTGAAGAAGCAGAACCGGGGTTTTCAGGTCAGCAGTTGATGTGATAAGATGAATTGAAACTGTCGCCGAAATTCTGGGGAAAAGCGGAGAGAATCTTGGACAAGAGGATGACAGACGCCTTCAAGCCAAGTTATATAAAATCCCGTTAGCCCGTAGAAGAGAAAATACTCTCAGAAGGAACCCGTCAAAAAGCTAAGTGCATCTTAAGACTGTTTCTCCCTCCACCCTTCATAAGTACTGCAACTACATACTCTCTCTCTCTCTCTCTCTCTCAATTTAAAAAAGGAAGAAAGAAAAGAATAAGGAAAAAAGACATTTGTATATTTGATATTATCCGCTAATAATATAGCCGACCCGTTAAATATGTGTGCCCGCATGTCTTAAAAACCTCGTTATATTTTATATCTCTACTCGTGTCGAAATTTATTCATTGTGTTGTCTGCCTATCAAGTTGTCTATTGCATGTTCCTTTTCAGCTTCATTCACCTCATGTTATCCTCGCTAAATGTCCTATTCGCCTTTAAAAATATTACACGGGAAACTGGAATTGTCGACTACGATAATTAATATCATTATATCTAAACCTGGAGGCCCATATCTTCTGGGGGTAGGAAGAGGTAGTGGCCTGGTGGGTGTGTGTGTAACGTGAAAAATTGAAACCCCTTGCCAGCGGCGGTCAGTCTGGCCCCAAATTAACCCCCACATAATCTGCCAGTTCCCCTAAGCCCAAAAAGGGAATCTTAACTGGAACTTATTTTGCGAGGGATCAAGTGCCAGGCTGCCCCGTCTTCACACGTGCGAAAAATAAACTCCCGTCTTGGGATAAATATTTTATACCGCGTCACAGCATTCATGTCCTAATCGATGATCAGAACGTTGTGTTTTGGAATGAGTCGAACGAGGGAAGGTAGACGGTAAAGACATCCGTTTCATCGCCGACATTAGTAGAACTGTACCAAGTGACGATTGTTATACATGGGTTGACAAAATGTGCGATTAAATCATGGTTGCAATAAAACATTTAAAATACAAATAGTTATGATTATAATAGGATATTTACAATTGAATCAAATCTCGGCATAAAATACCATAATTGAGTTGATATACCGCTAAACAAGATGAAATCAATACAATCCCTCCATCACGGACAGGATGCAATACAAGGCCAAATTTTAAACGGAGTACAGCTGCTTTGAATTCAGAGCTTTCTTTTTCCAAGACTGGAAACTATATCAAACTATTTTGTAAGACTGCCATACTATTAACCCATAGTTGAAGAAGGAAGAAATGGATTCATACCTTTCTCAAGGGCATAAGAGTAAACTCTCGTCTAAGATTTGAACGTGGCTCACTGAGTTCATTTTCTACGACGATAACTGTTTTGCCAGAGCGCATCCTAGATAGCATATTGTGTAAAATCTTAAAACAACACGCACTGAGTTAAATGGTTTCATATAATAATAAGGATCCTAGTAAAAGGTTGAAGTGTTCTATTTGACCAATAGATGGCACTAGCTACCCAAGAAAAGTAATAAGTTTTGCTAAACCAAACCAAACAAGATCTAATTTATCTATTTATTTTTGATTTGCAAAATTTTGTAAGTGCCAAATTTACTTCTTGGGAAATAATTTTTTTTTCTTCTGATCTGAAATTCTCTTTCTGCCTAAATGTAAAATACAACATCAATAAGCTCACTTAAAGAAGACGGCAAACCTCTTAAACTTTAACCTTATTGCTTTAATCACTGGACTGCATCTGCAAACACTTTTACAATTTGTAAAAAAAAAACAGAATTTATTTGCTTATTATATTGCAGTCAATAACAATGTCAGTAACAATTGTCCCTAATTCCTGACAACTGAGAATACTATGTTCTTAATTTCAATGCATTTCTATCATGAAATCTATTACAATAGATTTCTATAGTGGAATTATTTGAAATAGTTGGATATAGGAAAATCTTGCGCAATGAATTTACATTAGAATAGACCAGTTATCTTAATAACGTTTGTTTTCCTAGAATCAACTGCATCAAGTGGTGAAAGTCTAATACTAGAGCACTGGGGAAGGTGGAGTCACCCCTTTGTTGACATTCTGACTTGTTATGGTCGTACCTGTTAGGGTACCAACTATGAGTCTAATAGATCTCCTTGGATATTATTAGCATTAAAGAGGGATATTTGAAACTATATAACTGATTTTATAGGCCTTAACCGGACATTTGGCCTAGCGGTTAGAGTGTTCGCCAATGGCCCGGGAGACCTGCGTTCAATCCCAGGTCGAGTCATACCAAAGACTTTAAAAATGGTACTTGATGTCTCCTTGTTTAACACTCAGCATTATAAGGTACGGATCAAGGGTAAAGTGGAGCAATCCAGGGAAAGGAGTAGCGCCCTCCCCTACACCTTGGTGTAGTAGCTATCGAAAAGGAAGCCTTCGGGTCACCCTCGACTATGGTCGCCAACTTTACTTACTTATAGGCCTTTCCTGAAGAAAAGATTTTATCGCCTTCGATCTTTGATTGGATACATTATCATCCTGAAAAATGGCCACCAAACCAATCTTTTATCAAAGATTTCAATGTACCCATAAGCATTACTTGTTCTTGAAGTCATGTTTCTTTTCAAATTTTGTATGGGGAAAAAATATCAAGCACACACACACACACACACACACACACACACACACACACACACACACACACACACACACATATATATATATATATATATATATATATATATAAGTATTTTGTAATTTGCTTGAAGTATTGCACAAATTATTCTATTTTATTGTACCGAATTAATTAAGAAGGCTATTGCTATGAAAAAAAGGCTCTGACGATGAAGTTTTACTTTGAAATTAATTAGACTCAAATAATAATTATTATTTCACATTGCAATAGCCCTGTAAATTAATTCAAAACAATAAAATAAATGAATATATATATATATATATATATATATATATATATATATATATATATATATATATAGTCCCGTCCGTACGTGTATAACTTTAAAAAGGGACGATATTTAGCATTGTAATCGCGTATACACTTTAAAATGTTTATCAGAAGGAAAAGTACAAAATTCATTTTTTGATTTTTACTGATTAAATGATATTATTCAATAATTGAAAATCGATTTACGGAACTCTTCATACTTCTTCGTATGTAAGCAATAAAATGTGAAATGTTTTATAAGACCCACCATGTTGAAATATCGTACGGATTCCATAAGTGAAATTTAAATTTAATGCTTTTTCAAAAATTATTGTTTTGTAATTTAGTGCTACTTGAAAAAATTATTTCTTAGTCTTTGAAGAACTCATAAAAATCATGAAAATATTTGAAACCAAGAGGTTCCTTTTTTAAAATACCATTTAAAATATTAAAAAAAGAAAGAAATTGTAGTACGAAAAATCATGCATTCTTAATTCTTAGCTTCTTTGCTAGGAAACATTTCTATTTCTTAGCTTCTTTACATTGTACCTATCGATAATGTTACATTTTTAGAGGGTGAACATTTTTAAAAAAGAATTAAGCAAAAGCTTTGTTTATCGATAACACAAAAATTGATTTTTTAAACGAATACTTTTCAAATTTCTTTCAACAAAATGTATTAACTTTTAATCAGTAGACTAAACAAATAATTTTCCTTTAAACTAAGACGCAAAATTTCCAACCAAAAATTAAGAACATATTTTTGATTTTTTGAGTTTTTTTTATTGTTACATTCTTATCAGGTAAAAAAGTTAATAGATTGCGCTAATACATTTTCATCGCTGTTGTTCAACAGGCAATTGAGAACTAAATGAAAATCTGTGTACTATTTGTTAAAAAAGCCTTCAGAAAATTAAATTTGTATTATGCTTCAAACAAGTTACGAATTTCGGGTTACATTCTTAGAATAATATTCTAAATGTCAACAAAATATTTCTAAATTAAAAGAATATTATATTACATGATATCTTTGATTCTATCATCGTCAAATTTTTCGAGGCTGAATAAAAACTCTGCTTCTTTTTTGAATATTATTAACTAAAAAGTTGTCCTGTAATTGAGCATAACTTGTAAAAAATGTTTTAAATCATTCATTTCGATAGGGTTACATATTTTCATTTATTATTTTAAATGTAAACTAAGAAAGAAAAAATAATCAATAAAATGAAAGAATACTTTTCATTTGAATTAATAGAGGAAACCTTATTCTGCATTTGGTCTGCCACAAACCCACCATATATATATATATATATATATATATATATATATATATATATATATATATATATATATATATATATGATAACTTCCTCTTGTTTGCAAAAGAACCTCAATTTGCTAAGAGTCGCCTTTAAAGCGCGTCTACCTTCTCAGAAGAAATCTATCTTTGCCAGCCTTATTGCCTTATTATTAGCCTTTCCATTGAAATTGCCTCCATGTACTCTTATATGATTTTCTCAAACCTACTGCAGACCCACTATAGGTGGCTGCTGAAAGACTTTTGTTGAGCAAGTCTTCGATAGTTTGCAGTCATGATATCTTGTATAATGAGTAAGTCTGAGTTTTGACAAATAGACCCTACTAAAGATGTTACATACACGTTTAGATCGTAAAGTGTCCGGTACCTAGGTCAAGATCTACTTCCAATTTGGTCTTTTTATTGTGAAATTTTCAATTCTCCATGCTTCATGTGCTTTACAGCTTTTGTAGATCACTTTCTTCCATTTTTTTTTATCTACAGTCATTTATTTCCAGTCTCCAATATTTATTTATACTGAAGGTGTTTTTGACGATATCCTTAAAGTGTTTCTGAGGTTTATGTCGCGGACGTCTACTGCGTTAAAAACACATACATGCACATGCGCGTTCAGCCTTACTCACACAAACACATACATATACACACAAATATATACATACACACAGTCACATACACACACATATGTATAATAATAATAATAATATAGTGAGCTGTAGATATTCTTTAGATGTATACACATTTAAGCTTTGGAGCCAATATTGGTAAAAAAAAAAAAATTAAAAAAAAAAAAAAATTTCTGATACAGTTTAATCAATTAAATCACAACACAGCATTATCATTTTCAGGTCGCCGTGAGTGACGTAAAAACTTTTGAAATATTGACCAGCTGCAGCCCAATGACCCAAAATTAAATGTCTCCTCCTTTTGATCTAACACACACACGTAGAGAGAAAGAGAGAGAGAGAGAGAGAAAGAAAGAGAGAGAGAGAGAGAGAGAGAGAGAGAGAAAAGTACTTAATTCGTCGGATGGAGTGTCTACTACATTTCACGGTAAGATTGTCACGTGAATTTCTTGACCTTCACTTGTCGGTGGGTCACTTTTATTGAATTCGTTGCTCTTAAGTTCTTAACATTTGTGGCCATTCTATCGCCGAGGTTAAGAAACGTTTTCTTTGCTCAGACCATTTGAAAGACGCCTATCAGTAAATTGAATATTTGAAAGCAATTACAAATAATTAAACAATTAGAATCACTGCAACTCATTAAAGATAAGTGCCTGTCCGTTTGAGTGAGAAACCCCAGACTTTATAGATTCTCTTCCGTGTATTCTATAAATACGTTCCGAAAGCATTTCAACAATACAGACATTTGATAAAAATTTTAGCAAAGATCTTTTTTAATAAGTAAATGGACATTATGTTTGTTTCTCGAATAATATTATTCTGCACGCATACACACTGCATATACATCTTTATTTCTGCGTACATCTGCATTTATATATATATATATATATATGTATATATATATAACGGTATAACAGTCCTCACCAAACACAGTGGTGATTCCGCTTCTAATCTGCTGATCGTTCTGCTGGTCGGATATATCTTTGAATCACACGAACACAAACACACGCGCGAGCACGTGCAAACAAACTCACACACACACACACACACACACACACACACACACACACACACACACACACACACACACACACACATATATATATATATTTCTTTAATAAAAACAAAAACCGGTCACATTAAGATTATAAATTTATTTCCATCCTGTTATGGGTATTGATATGAATCAATAGCACCAAAAATAACAAGACTTATTCAGATTTAATAGATAAAATAATTTCAGACAGAATAGACACAGGAAGAAAGGGTGGAAGGGGGTAGAAGAGGGGTGAAGAGTTTCCTCCCCATTTACCCACTTCTGGTTTTTCTTTTTTTAGTTTTTATTGCCGGTTGGAATCACAGTAAATTGATTCTTTTAATTCTTTAATTCTAGATACATTTCAACGTAAAACTCCAGATCTAATAATAATTTAGGGAAGTACAACATTCCTTAATAACCTTACGTAAGGATTAACGGTAATACTTATCTTAAATTAAATTCAAAATTTATATTCGTACCTATTAACTCAGTTACCTTCCATTGAAAAGTACGTACACATCACATGGTATCTTCCCATTTTTTTATTTTATTCATTTCACCTCAAATCTCAAATTAATCGAATACTCCAAAATGCTTTGATAGTAGATGTAATCTGTACCTAGAAGAAAAAATACAAACAATGATATACCAAGGCACTGAAAAATTATTAAATCAGCGATGTGAATTAATAGCTACATGTTGACATAGGGATAAATTTAAACTATAGACAAATATCATAGAAAATGTTTAATTAACCAAAAAATAGGATTAATTTGAGATTTGAGGTGAAATGAATAAAATAAAAAATGGGAAGATACCATGGGATGTGTACATACTTTTCAATGGAAGGGTAACTGAGTTAATAGGCATGAATATAAATTTTGAATTTTAAATTTTGAATTTTAAATTTTGAATTCAATTTAAGATAAGTGGTTTTACGTCGAAATGTATTTAGAATTAAAAAATTAAAAAAAGTAATTTACTGTGGTTCCAACCGGTAATAAAAAAGAAAAAAAAAGAAAAACAGGAAATGGGTAAATGGGGAGGAAACTCTTCACCCCTCTTCTACCCCCTCCCACCCTTTCCACCTGCGTCAATTCTGTCTGTAAATATTTTATCCATTAGATCTGGAGAAGTCCTGTTATTTTTGGTGTTATTGATTTATATCAATACCCATAACAGGATGGAAATAAATTTAAAATCCTAATATGACCAGTTTTTGTTTTTCTTAAAGAAATTATTGCTCTGTGACGTCAGTTACATTGAGCTCTTTACCAGGAAAATTTAAATGTTCATAGTTGAATGATTTTTTGTCCTGACGGAATTATTCCCGTCTCCGGTTTAACTGGACTGAATAATACATAATATATATATATATATATATATATATATATATATATATATATATATATATATATATATATATATATAATAACAATACAGCTAATCAGACTGTTTAATAAAAGTTTATAAACTTTTACTTTTTAAACTATTTTCAACCCAGATCTATAGCGTGGAGCACACGTGTGCATGGCCGTATAGGGGCACTTAGATTGTTAAATTTGTTAAAACCATAAAATGTTTTGATCAACTATCATATGCACTGAATTCACTTGTCTTACCTAAAATGACAAATAACAAATGAAAAATCATACATTGATTATTGCATTGATGACTTCTGTATTGGTTGCTAATGAGCCCACTCATTCTTTCTGATAATCTCAAGGTTAAATAAAGGATAATAATAACAGCCAACACATACTTCCATAATCAACAGATTACCTGTTATCGCATGCTTTTTTTTGCCCGAAGCAAGCCAAATCATAAATGGCTTTATAGAAGTACGAATAGTCGATTTAAAAAAAAATGAAAGCTCTGCTTTATGCAATACACTCGTCCCCCAAAATCAAAAGAGAATCCCTATTATTGCCTGCTCTGAGAAGGCTCAAAAAGTGACAAATCAGAAGTGACTTTTTAAAAATGATAGCGCTGCTTTATGTCATACATTCGTCTCCACAATTGCCAGGGTACCTCTGTTATCGTCTGCTTTATGAAATCACTAAGAAAGCCAAATCAGAAATAGACTTATAAAAGTACGGATAGTCGATTTAAAAAATATGATAGCTCTGTTTTACGCAATACACACCTTTCCATAATTACTTCCAACCAAATCAAAAATGAACTTACAGTGTTCTTCGATCAACTTATATCACCGTCTGTTTTTTGTTTTTATTTTTCCTTTTTTATTTTTTTAATATCCATACAATCTTTATTTCTTTTAATTCTCTTCTTTCTCTTTTTTTCTCGTTCTAGTTTTGGGTATTTTTTTTTTGCTTTTGCTTTTCAACCTTTTCTTTCGTTTTCTTTTCTTTTCCTTTTTTTTCTCCATTTTTCCCTTATAACCACACTTTCATCGTTCGACTCACTAATTCTGTCATGGAAACCGTATTTTAACAAAGTACTCTGTGCTTAGAATCAACACAAGCAAGACGTCTTCCTTTCTTTTTTCTGAACATGTTTATACATCAGCAGGAGACGACGCAGGGAAGCACACAGACGAACCTCTGCGTATGTTTTCATATATAACTAATGAAAAACATCAAAGAACAGACATAGACTAACCGCCATGGAGGGAGTTCTTAAGTTCAATTTGTGAATGCTCGAAATAATATCAACATATTAGAATGTTTTGATTATGAACAATGTACACGTCTGTGGCTTTTTCATTCAAATTCATAGCAGAACTTATTAATTCTCTTGGGTAGCTAGTATTTTACAAGTCGCCAATCAATAGTGAAGTAGTCGATTACGATTCGGATACCAATCTAGGAGAAGAATGACCTTTCCGTCCCATTTTCTTTTTTCAACAAAGATTTGTCAGTTGCGTTCCCTTTTCTGTGTTGCTTAAAGATTTTACCTAATATGGCATCTAGAAGGCGCGTTAGCATAACGATTATTGACGCAGTGAATCCCGATTAAATCTTGGACGAGTCTGTTTACATTTCACTTCGCATTAATGCCCTTGGGAAAGGCATGAACCCGTCTTTTCTCCCGCCCACTCCCAACTATGGTTAAGTAGAATGGGCTATTTAGCTTGGCCATTGCAACCAGTCTTGGAGAAGGAAGCTCTGAATTCAAAGCAGCTGTCGACTTTATGTCGCATCCCGCCCGTGATGGAGGAATTCGTTTGGTCTGGTTTATTTGTTTAACGGAATATCAACTCTAATGGGTTATTTATTGCTGATATTTGAAACAAATACTTTTCAGTCATCTATATGGTTTCAAGTATCCCCAGCTACTATTAATAACTTTCAGTGATCTCTTTCCATAATAAAATGATATGACTCTTCCAGACGAAATATAAAGTAAATTTGAATATTAACTTTAGTCGGGCATTACGCATAGTGTTTCAAAAGAAAATGGGCCAATATGCGTGGCGTCTTTCAGAAGGTTTTGCCTCCAGCAAATATTTTATACTTGAAATTTCATTCTCGTTGAATACATTATTTATTATCCTTCTTGAATGATCACATTAGCATAAATAATCTAATAATTCAGATAGAAATCATTATAATTTAATGGTATAAACATTTTGGAATTTGAGAAATTTTGTTTTTGATGTTCCACTAAGAGGTTAGTAAAAACAGTAAACACGCACGCACGCAAAAAAACAGTTGACATTTTGGGGGTAATATGATGCATTTCAGTTTATCTTTAATTACTGTTAATTATTTTTAATTCTACCTTCAAGATCATAAGAGTGTGATTTGCTTAACATAGCATATTTGACAGGAAACACCACAGTTTGCTACAGAGATTTCAAATTAATTAATGCTTTGTTGGTGAGACATAATACACTAATTGTATCATCTGCACCTCCCCCCACCTCTAAAAAAGGGGTGTGTTGGGTATGACACAAAACGACATCTGATGATGAGGCTCCAGTTCTAGGGATCTGTAGAGTAAGAAGTACCTCCTCATTGGGATGACTTCCAGGTCCACTCTGACCCCATTGGTCAAATAGATCTCATTTAAAATTATTCTTATTCGATTGGACTATGAACAAAAAAAAAAACTCTTAAAAATCTACACAAAAATGTAAATATGAACGTATAATGAACGCGATTCCGCAAACTCAACGCATGAAATAATCCTAGACAGGTTGACATGTCATTAAAAATCAATCGCTCAAATTGATAACGGTACCTGCTGTTCCTAACAAGTCACCCACCCAAGTATTGAGCAGGAACACTGTTGATTACTTTTGGTGGTTTAGCATGTAGCTTGACGTTAAAGTTTCTTGTTGAAAATATCTTACTTCTTGCACAAGTGAAAGACTCAAAAAATACTTCGACATTAAATAACCCAACGCAGGCTGGCGTGATGTAAGACTAACCAACCAATCAAACAAACAACCAAGATAGATAGATAAATTGATACATTTTGGTTGTTTAGTTGTGTTTTATAGCATATCAACCCTCGCAGGTTATTTAACGCTAAAAATCCTGCTTTTACATAAATTTCAAATATATAGGATTTGTAAGGTTATAATTTTTACATGAATCCGGGCTCATTAGAATGCACATAGTTAAATGGTTTCAAGTATTGTTATATAACACTAATAGTCATGTTTGCCACAGTTAAATGGTCTCCGGTAGAGTAAATGATTGAAAAGTTTTATTTGACCTATATATGAGACCCTAATTGGTACTATTACTCCAAATCAGAGAGGACCTGGGTGTAATGGCAATGAAGATGTACTCATCATTCCTCAAAGCACCAGAATTGGAGCCTCACCGCCAGATGTTTTGAAGCCATATCCAGGAAACTCGTTGAGGGAAGTATTACTCTTCTGCAGTGATGCAATCAACAAATTCTATAACCCCAGCCGACTTGGCTGAGATAGATAGATCAAAGCAGTGGATTATTCATTAAAATTTACATTCAAAAAGAAAAAAATCATTTCAAATATTCTAATATAAAAATACTTTTCCTTTATAATAGTGACAAGAAGTTATTAGGGTTTTGAAATATGTTTACATTCGTCTAAAAATAATTAACTCATGCATTTTCTGGGCCAAATAAACTTCAATTTTAAAAACTACTTAAAAAGAAATTAACTAATGAATAAAATTTGATAAAACTTTTCTTTTTTGTTATCTAATTCTTTTTTTTTAACCATTTGAATTTGAGCGGTAAGTATTAGTTCTAGAGATACATATATCTGCGCAGCCTCAAGTTCTGTTAGGGAATCCCATTGCTGTTGCCTAGTAACAATACAGCTTTTCACGCTGTTAAGTAGCAGATTACAACATTTTACATTTTCAGCTATCTTTTTTTTTTTTTTTGCTGAGAACCGAGGTAAGTAGTAAATGAATGTGAGAAGCTAAAGTTTCTAAGAGTTAAAAATTGTTTTTATAAAAATTAAGCAAAACTAAACAGTTTTTGTCAATCAATGTCAATTTTTAAATAAGTACAGAGTCAAAACTATTTACAAAGCGTTCGATTCTGAAGTATTTTTCAACAATAATGGCACATCCAGGTTTTTTTTTATTTTTTTACTAAGAGCTTAATAACTGAACTTTTGAAGAAATTTCAAGACATTTGTTTCTACTTATTTGTAATCTGAAAGTCGTATACTAATGTCTGCGCCTAAAAAATATCTTTTAATTTGGCTTCTGATTAGCTAGGTTGGTTGGGTGATTGGTTGGTTGGGTGATTGGTTGGTTTTACGGCATGTCAACTCTTGCTGTTGTTTTTTTTTTATGCCAGAGTTTTTGAAGCAATTACATGGCTTCTAGTTACAAATCAAAATAGACGTCATTTGTAAACAATAATAGTCTCAAGTAATTTTTCTTAATACAAATAATTTGCACACAGTTATATTGTTTCTAATTTTCTGTATAATAATAATGATTCATATACTTGCTTCAAGCAACTATCATTATTAAATAACAACAACAACAACAGCAACAACAACAACAACAATAATAATAATAATAATAATAATAATAATAATAAGAAGAAGAAGAAGAAGAAGAAGAAGAAGAAGAAGAAAAGTTGTGAAATGTAAGGATGACAGTGATAGATGGTGCACTTGAAAACAAAAGTGGGTTTCTACAGTGTTCTAAAACTAGAACCTTATCGCTGGATGCAGTTTAATGTCATACCAAAAATGATGGTAGCAATGGGCATGAATTTTTAAAAAAAATGTCTTCTTAGAAGTGAATATTAGAAATTTACATTAAAAGTAGCAAAATTATTTGGTGCACTTTGTACGAAAATTTAAATTTGCCGATTGCAGATCTTTTCCTTAATCACAATTGGTTGAACAGTTGGTTGTTTTACAGTATATCAACCTTTGTTGGGATATTTTATGCCGAAGTCAGTTTAACTATCATAGTTTTCAAATATATACAATACAAAAATTATCTTCACAATCATTTTAAACAGGTGAACAGTCTATACTTAAATGCAATATCAATGTTTTGAGAGCCAATTTAAGTGAGACTCATTTTAAACATTCAAACCAGCGTTATTTAATTTATAGAAAAGATATTACCACTCTGGGTTAGAATGGATCTGGGAATAATGACAACAAACGGATGACTTCACTCTCTCAAGAGCTCCAAAGTGAGAGCCTTACCACAGAATGTTTGAACAGAGGGATCAGTTTAGTGTTCGAAGTCCCAGAGTATATTGTACTTCTCATTTGCCTAGGACAGACTCTGTTTTATGCAAATACCATTTTATATGTACTTGTTGAGTTTTCGAACACAAAGCAAATAGTGGCTTTTAGGGGAGATAAAGTGACAGAAAGTCTCCTTAATACTCAAGGACAATCCTTAACATTATAGATGATTTTAGCAATGCTGTAGTCGAAAAGACGCAATTGTAATAATCGTATTCTATGTTTGATATTCTTTTGAAAGGTTCAAAAATTTTTCCAGTTTTACTCTATTTTCAGATTTTACTGTGTAGATAGATAGATAAGAACAGGTTGAGATTGACAGATTTGGTTTCTTTAATAGCATATCAATCTTCGTGGGTTAAATAGTTGTTCTACTTTATAATTTAATGCATAACTTGAAAGACAAAATGTATCTATCAGAAGTTAACGTAATAACGCAACTGGAATTCGAACCCACTTACTATGATATCACAATCCATCACGTTAACCTCTACGCCACGGAGACTTCTGTTCTAATTAATAGATACACAGATCAGAATAAGCTGATATAGACGGATATATAAATATGGATAGATAGATAGATAGATAGATAGATATGTTATTGGTATTACACGTCATATAATACATATATGTGTGTGTGTGTGTGTGTGTGTGTGTGTGTGTGTGTGTGTGTGTGTGTGTGTGTGTGTGCATTCGTGTTTGTACGTTCATGTGCGTAAGTGCGTGTTTGTACTTATTCCCTCATATGAATTTTTCATTTAGAATAAGGATAAACATGAAGAAACAGAGACAAACTTCGCTGGAGTTGAAGGTGTTTTAGAGTTAGTCTCACGCATGCGTATCTGGTGCATCAAAAACTGACCAAGCCAACCGACACCACACACCAAAACATACCGAAGCGTATAGTGTTATCATTACCGATTTCTCGTCCAATCATCTTTTTGCACCTCAAGGGGCCTCGTTTTCATGCTTTTTTTTTCAAGATTATGGCTTAAGGAAGAGGGGACTGACTCTATCAGTGCACTGAACGTTCCGCTAAACAGCGGTGACAAGGAAGAAGGACAAATTAGAAGAGGGAAGAAGAATCGGAAGATGAACGGAGAGGGAAGAAAATGGGGCATAAAGAAGATGAGGCAAGGAAAATGGGAACGGGAGGTGAGTAGAAGGTTTAAGATAGAGTCTAGAAGAAAGAGAAAAGTAATGTGGTTTATGGTGTAATCAAAATTTGTTTTGGTAACCATTTGCAATAAGGAAATCTATCTCTTCCACTCTCTCTCACACTGTCTCTGTCGCTATCTCTCTTGTCTCTCTCTCTCTCTCTCTCTCTCTCTCTCTCTCTTTCTCTCTCTCATAATATATATATAGTATATAAACAAAAATAGCAAGCACGTAATAAGAGAAACTTTACGATGTGGTAAAGTATAACTGAAAGATAGATAGATAGATAGATTGAGAATGGCGCCAAAGTCACTATTCTAATAAATAAAGGTTTGTGAGGCTGAAAACAATGATATTCCATAATTTGTTCAAAATAATCAAAAGGAAAAAAAATTCATTTTTCTTTTAAAAACGTGAGTTTTAAAATGGTAAACGACATTTACGTCACACTCTATATGAGTGAAAAAAAAGCTGTAGGCCCATTTAAAAAAAATCCTTTGACTTTCACTATTTTATATATTTTGGCAAAAATTATTTTTTTATGGTTATATTGTGGGTTAGTTGACGTATAGGAACACAATGTAAGAACAATATATACAAAAAACTTATTGTGCGGCCTCTTACTTCCTATCTCATAAACTATTCAATTAAGACGAGTAAGACATAATGGGTAATGCAAGAGAAGCAAAGACAAACTCATAAGCGACGTTCTCTCATGGACTCCTTTAGACTTTTACACATAGACACACTAGTGTTAGCCGATTAGCAAACACTTACCTTCATCAATTATGCCGTTTAAAAGATTTACAAAGAATGATAACCGATAGGAACGCGTGGTGAGAAAAATTCAAAGGAATCCGTGCAGTAGACAGGCATTGATGATGATGATGATGATTATGGGCTGAATTTAAAAAAAAATTTTTCAAAAATATATATTATTCGGAACATTTCATTTTCACATGGATAATGGTTACCTTACAACGTATTTGTGTTTTTATGCGCATATATATATATATATATATATGTGTGTGTGTGTGTGTGTGTGTGTGTGTGTGTGTGTGTGTGAGTGTGTGTGTGGTTTTATATGTTTATCTAAGCGTGTAGGTACCTAACAACACTAATACCTTAGTTTGCCTTTCTTTCTCAGGACAGTTTGCAAGAGCTGTAATACAGCCACTGCATCTGCCTGTGAAAGGATAAAACCCGCCCCATACTCATATAAAAGTGTCTCCGGAAGTGTGGGGCCCAACAAAAAAGTTGAGTCTTTGATTCTCTCTCTTTTGGTGATTGGGGACGATTGAACCATTCAAAGATATAAGAAGAGCTGGTTTTAGCGAGAACGAGTAATCAACCCCGAGCGTTTTGTCATCCGTTTCCTCACACTTCCACAGCCACAGAAACGGAACGGTGAGAATAAAATGATAAAGGTTCTAACACTTGAGATGAATTGTGTTTTTGCAATTTCCCTACTTCCATCAAACGACCTACTGTCACCGATAGAGCAGTCGTCGGTGACTACGCTACACATGTTTTTTTTTTTACGTATGGGCCTTTTAAAAAAAAATAAAAATCATATGCCAAAAATAGTGTGTTTTTTTTTTTTATTTTAAAATCTAAAAAAGAAATACGCCAAGCTGAATAACTTAAAACATGAGTTGATCACATTTTTGTCGAACCAGTTTCATTACTTAATAGACGGCCTTTGCATGATCTGTTCCATAAAGAAAGCCTTAACAATTGTGGCGTGTAGGGACTGTGTAATAACCAATGAACAGCATTATTGTTCGCTCTCTCTCTCTCTCTCTCTCTCTCTCTCTCTCTCTAACTATCTATCTATCTATCTCTCCGTTTTCTTTTTCTTTTTCTCTGATAATGATGTTATTTTTTTATAATCTCAAGAGAATATCAGACACCCACGTTGATTTTCCCCAAGCCTTTTGGGCAGACCATTCTTCGAATGATTTGACAGATGACACAGCTAGTGTGTAGGTGCGTATTGTTTGAGACTGTGTGCCATGACTCAATATCGGTATGTAAACACAAGAAAGGGGAATCACCCGGAAGCTAGACGGTCAAGAAGTGGTATCATGAAAATTCTCTCATGACTTAAGTTAAAACATGTTTTAATACATAATACAAATAGACTGATACATTGAAAAGACTACTAGCAGGGATATCCGGTGTTTTCCAAAGGAAAATAACTTCAAAATAAGACAAGGCAGTTAATATATGAACTTTGATAAATTTCTTCTGACTCAATAAAGTAATAAAGCAATTCATACTTGAAAAAATCGCTTTTACTGACAAAAATATTCTGATTCTCCAACCAAGACAAATGATGATTGGTTGGTTGGTTTGGGTTTATGACATATCAACCTTTGTTGGTTGTTTAATGCCAAATCCATTTTTATACAAATAATCAGTTCTATTTCCAACAATTCAGTTTAGCATGAGTATGCAGTTTAATTATCAAAAACATTTCTATTTCACGCTATTCAGTTTATTCAAACACTTATAATTCAAGTTTAGTATTAGTATAGATTTGGTTTACACACAGTTAAATGTTAAAACTGTTCTATTTTAAACAATTCAGTTTAGTGTTAGTACAGTTTCAATATCAAAAGCAGTTCCATTTCAAACAATTCAGTTTAACATAGGTACGCAGTTTAAATGTAAGTACACAATTTAATTGTGAAAAACATTTCAATTTCAAGCTATTTAGTTTAGTCAAACAGTTTTAATTCAAACAATTCAGTTTAACATAAGTAAGCAGTTTAGTTCTATTTAACTCATAGATAGGACTCTATCAGGTGCTACAACTCCGGGCCAGACTGGACCTAGGAGCGATGGCAATGAAGGGGTGCTCTGCGTTCCCCAAAGCTCCAGCACCATTGGAACCTCACCATCAGATTGTTTTGTGTCATATCTTGGACACTCTTTGATGAGGGTCTTACCCCTCTGCAGAGGTACAGTCGGTGTATTCTACAGCCCCAGCCGACTGGGAAAGACAGGTGCAAGGCTCGTTCAATAATATCTAAGCCTCACGTAGAAGAAGTCGGAGAAACAGCAATTTTTCATTAATTTTCACTATTGTCTCCCTTGACATCAATTTACTTGCTCCAACGAGGGTCAAGTTTTGCAATCCCCTAACGGAAGATAGAGGTATCTTGACCCTCCAAAAGATCCTCCAAACCATGTAAGACCTCTTCATTGTTTCTAAAATGGCGACACACAGTGTGGGAATTTGAGTTTAGGAAACAGGAAGAAGTCAGATGGTGCTAAGTCTGGTGAGCAAATGAGGTAGCAATTCAAATCTTCAGCTTCTGCATCCAGGCATGTTATCCTGAAGCAAGAGTACACCAGCTCTTGGCTAGTGACCTCTACTGTCAACCACGCATAACCTACGCCGCAAGGAAAGGTCTCATGAGTTTTTAGATTTATAAATTGGTTGATTTCAGTGGCATGTAAACCCGTTTAGGGTTATTTCACGCCAAGAGTTTACGAATTACGTTCTTTGTATGTTCATATTTAGATTTTTTGTAAACTTACTTCTTAAGAATTTTTTTCACATGGTCCTATCAAATACAATTAATTTTAAAACAGATCTAGTTGACCCATAGATAAGGCTCTAACAGGTACCATCACTCTGAGTCAGAGTGGATCTGGGAGTAATGGCAATAAAAAAGTACTTCCCACTCCCCAGATCTTCAAAATTGGAACCTCACCATCAGATGTAGTTTTTATATCATACACAGGAAATCACTTTTTTTTAAATAAGAGGAGTCTTACCAACAGGGCGTGATGAGTCTTCAGCTCAAAATTCTGTTCAATTAATCATTTTGTCATTTAGCGTTTCAGTATTTAGAGGAATAATTACTTAGTAAGACTAAGAACTGTAAGTAATCTGAAGTCAGAGTGTCAGAATAGGTCAAGCTTAGTTTATTCTATAGATCACCGAAGTTAAATTGCAATTATTAAGATGAGTGACGGTCCTGTCGATGAGGCTTAGAATACTATGTTGTATACCCCGTGCAGCAGAGGGGTAAAAATCAAGTGGTTACACGACTGTTCCTCCTAATGTCCTTGAGAAAGGCATGGATCCATAAACGATGCCTCGCTATCGACAAACAGCTGGGAGATGGTACTATCAGAAACCACAGAAAATTTGAGGGTAATAACATCAGTCATTCTTCATACTAATAAAAATAATGATAATTGTCGTAAAATCTAATGTATGCAGTACCTAGCAATGGTTCGCTTGACTAGCTCGATAACTATTATATGACTTTGAATGTCCATTCATTTACTATGCTTTAGTATACCACATGATGGGATATTCAGTGAGAAATAAACTCACCAGCAATGGTCAGTAGACTAGCTCTCTGACTATCGTAATATCTTCGGTGCTCACTTTAAAAATGTATTATCCCGGGCGAAAAACAATGACATTTGGTAAAGCTGGTGACATCAAGATTTATTGGCCTTTTCCCAAACGAGGCTCTTTTTACGTAGCTTCGTCAATAAGTTTGCAGCTTAATGATAAAAAGCAACAGCATGAGGAATATTTTTCAACATATTTCTAGTCCAGTCGGCTGCGCTAAAAAATACACCGACTGCTTCTCTGTAGAGGGATAAGATTTTCCCCAACGAGTATCCTGGATATGACACTAAACAATCTGCTGGTAAGGCTCCAATAACGCCGGAGAAGGTGGAGTATGCCTTTATTGCCATCGCTCCCAAGTCCACTCTGGTCTGAAATGGTAGCACCTGATCTATGGGCCAAATAAAACTAAACTGTATACTTATACTAAACTGAATTACTTGAAATAGGACTGTTTTGACATTTAAACTGCGTACTTATGCTAAACTGATTTGTTTGAAAAGGAACTGTTTTTGACGTTTAAACTGTATACTTGAGCTAAACTGAATTGTTTAAAATAGAACTGTTTATATGTATAAAAAGAGATTTGGCATGAATAACCAACAATGGTTGATGTGCCATAAAACTAAACTAAAGTAAACCAAACCAAATGAAATCAACATATTTCTCTCCGATCAATGCACTCAATTCAATGTCGATCAATTAGTTAAAGTTTCAGATGAAAATTCAATTACGCGTTAATCTATGGAATTATAGACCCACCGTTACACACACACACACACACACACACACATATATATATATATACATATATATATATAAGTATTATTTGGTCAAGTTAAACCGGAGTTGGGAGTAATTCCATCAGGACAAGAAATTATTCATGAGTGAATATTTAAATTTTCCTGGTAAAGAGCTCAATGTAACAATAATACAGAGCAATAAATTCTTTAAGAAAAACAACAAAACCGGTCACATAGGATTATAAATTTATTTCCATCCTGTTACGCATTTTTGAAATTTTCAAAAAACATGAAAAAAAATTACCGGGACTTCTTCTGATCTTTTAGATAAAAAAAAAATTAGAATAGACACAGAAAAAAGTAGGAGGGGATAGAAGAGGGGTGAAGAGTTATCTCCTCATTTAGCCCACTTCCGTTTTTAATTTTAATTTCAGTTAGAAATGTAGTAAATTTATTTTTAAAAAGTTTTCTTTTTTTTAAATTACATTTTGATCTAAATTACAGATTTTTTTATTAAATTAGATTTAAACTTTAATCAATAACCTTACGTAATGATACAGTAATAGATATATTAAACTAAACAAATATTTAATTTATTTACTATATTTTAAAATTTCAAAACCATTTAGAAACCATTAATCAGTTACACTTTTTATGAGTAGTACGTATTATATGCTTTTTCACAATTTTCTATCTAACATTTTATTTTATTTATTCATTTACATTAATTCTCAATTTAACTCTATGCTTTTTAAAAAAAAAATTTTTTTTGTTAATTATCTATAGTTTAAATTTAGCCCTATGTCTACACCTAGCTATTAATTCACTCTGGAAAAAGCAAAATGTGGATTTTTTCCTCAAGTCACAGATTGCACCTACTATCGAAAGACTTTGGATGTGATTCTAGATCTATCAAATAATTCTCATAAACCTTTCATAAAGACTAATCAGAACCCATCGTATATTAATATTAATTCAAATCACCCTCAAAACATAATTAAACAAGTCCCAAAAGCAGTAAATTTAAGAATATGTAAGCTATCTGCAAATGAAAAAATTTTCAAAGAGAGTAGTAAGAGGTATATAGATGCCCTTAAAAATAGTGGTTTTAAGGAGGATTTTAGGTATTTAAAAGATGATAGAACAAATGAGATTAATAAAGAAAATAATAATTACGATAAAAAAAATAGAAAAAGAAAAATTATATGGTTTAACCCCCCTCCTTTTGTAAACTAGCAAATATAGATGTAGGTAAATATTTTTTGAGACTGATAGATAAGCATTTTAAACTGGATAATATATTACATTAGATATTTAATAGAAAAACCTTGAAAATAAGTTATTCTTGCACTAAAAATATTTCTCAAATAATAAATAGTCATAATAATGAAATAATTAATGAATTTCATAACCGAGTAAATAATAATAATATTAATTGTAAAAAAACAGAATGTAATTGTAAATCTCGAAGTGATTGTCCTATGAATGGTTTGTGTAATTTAGATAATGTAGTATATCAAGCAATTATTTATCCAAAAAAGGACATAAATGATAGGAAATCTTATATTGGCATTTCGTCCACTAATTGGAAGGTTAGGTATGGAAATCATAAATTTTCCTTCTCCCATGAGCATCAAAAAAACCAAACTGCTCTATCTAAACATTATTGGGGATTGAAAACTAAAAGGTTAACCCCTGACATTCAATGGTTCATATTAAAAAGATCTAATACCCAAAGGCTTTCGATAGTAGGCGCAATCTGTGTCTTGAGGAAAAAATCCTCATTTTGCTTTTTCCAGAGCCAAAAAAATTATTAAATAAAAGAAGTGAATTAATAGCTAGGTGTAGACATAGGGCTAAATTTAAACTATAGATAATTAACAAAAAAAATTTTTTTTTTAAAAGCATAGAGTTAAATTGAGAATTAATGTAAATGAATAAATAAAATAAAATGTTAGATAGAAAATTGTGAAAAAGCATATAATACGTACTACTCATAAAAAGTGTAACTGATTAATGGTTTCTAAATAGTTTTGAAATTTTAAAATATAGTAAATAAATTAGATATTTGTTTAGTTTAATATATCTATTACTGTATCATTACGTAAGGTTATTGATTAAAGTTTAAATCTAATTTAATAAAAAAATCTGTAATTTAGGTCAAAATGTAATTAAAAAAATTTTTTTTTAAACAAATTTACTACATTTCAAACTGAAATTAAAATTAAAAACGGAAGTGGGCTAAATGAGGAGATAACTCTTCACCCCTCTTCTATCCCCTCCTACTTTTTTCTGTGTCTATTCTAGTTTTTTTTTTATCTAAAAGATCTGAGGAAGTCCTGTTAATTTTTTTTCGTGTTTTTTGAAAATTTCAAAAATGCGTAATAGGATGGAAATAAATTTATAATCCTATGTGACCGGTTTTGTTGTTTTTCTCAAAGAGTATATATATATATATATATATATTCAGTATGTTTCAAAAGTGACGATCCTGAAACTGCATTTACCAAGACAGATATGAACAACGAATAAAACGTAAATTTTTCTCCCAAACAGACCCCTTAACGTGGGTTAAAGGCTGGACTCATTGCTCTGGCACCAGAGACACACCTCAAAGGAATTCTGTGGGAACTGAGAAATTACCACATCCCCTGGGAGATTTGTTTCCTGCAGGGATCCCTCATTTAACGGACTTTGTGTCATATTTTCCCCACGTTGGGTGCTAAATAAATACTAATTGTAGAGAACTATCCGAGCTTCTGTCGAACTGCCGAACAACTGAGCAATTTTCAAAACTGTGCTCCCACTCCAGAAGGCATGCTTCCTGCAGGACACCTCATTTTAAACCGACCTTGCTTCAAAAGCACAAATGTCACTTATTTTTTTATTTCCGTTTCATCGAAAGATCTTTTCAGCTGGCTGTGATGGGAGCTAGAAAAATGCCATTTGTATTGAAGTATAATTAGACATTTAAAATCTAGACAATTTTGTTCTTCATGATAGTAGGTGGGGACACAGAGATTTATATAACACAAAATTTATGGTAGATTGTGTATATATTTTAATTATTATAAATTTTTTAAATAATTTTCAGTAACTCTGAAATGTATTTTAATCAATGTAGATATATATTTATTAACATAAGTATTTTTCTTTCATTATAAATTTATTCTAATCGTAATAAACGTATTTTAATAATAAGTGAATTTTAGTGGTAAATTTAAATGTATTTTACTTTTAAATGTATTTCAATAATTACAACCATATTTTAATTATCTTTAAAAAATTGTAATGAATGTATGTTAACTATTACTAATATATTTTAATCATTATGTTTTTTAATCATTAAAAATGTATTTTAGTTAAAGTAAATTTGAATGTTTTTCAATTATTATAATGGTCTTTTAATCATTACGCATGTATTTCATTTATTATATACGTATTTTAATTATTACAAATATATATTGATTATTATGCATCTATGTTAATTATTATTCATATATCTTAATCATTATAAATGTATTTTCTTTAATATATTCATATTTTGATTATAATGTACGTATTTTGATTATTATAAATGTATTTTAATTTGACGTAAGTCTAAAATAATGTAGAAATTAAGCTATTTTCATAAAAATGTCTAAGAGTAAATTTTTTTGTAGAGAAGGAGACTCTCACGTAATATTCTTTTCCTAATGTTTATCAATCAATCAATCAAACACTGTACATCCCTATTCAATGGCTCAATTGATAATTAAATCAATCGATCGATAGATTGATCTATTTGGCTTCATATGGCACGAAGTTGTATTTACATTCTAATTTCTTTTTTGCTGTCTCCATTCTTTTCAGATATTTCCAGAAATTCGGTGACGACATCAGGCAAGTATTGGGGATGGGGAATATAGTGTGAGAAAACTATGTCGCGTAAATCTTTCAAGAAAAAAATCGTTCCCGCTTTTACAGCATCAATGTAGAGTCTCACTAGTCAACTGATAAACTTGTCAAACCTTTCCATTATTTCAGAAAACAGTGTTTATAAAATTAGTGAGTCACCCTATCAGTGGTGCCAAGAATACTCCGACAGCATCTTTTACATCAGGAGAAGATCCCTCCAAAAAAGAGATGTCCGAATAACACTAAACTGCAGCCACTGATAAGGTACTTGTTTTGAAATATTTGGTAGAGTGGAGTCACCGTTACGTTGCCATTATTTTCAGATCCACTCTAACACATAGTTGAAGTACCTATCAGAATCTCATCTCCGGGTCAAATAGATCTATTTAAAAATTATTTGTATTGGATATGAATCGCTGAAATTATACAATTGTGGGCAAGCAAATTATTATTATTGTAAAATGGGAATAGTTCCTAGAAGCAATATAATTGTGTCCAGATTATTAGTATTAGATAGGAATACTTGAAACCATATAACTGCACATTATTTGTATCTAGAATAGTTATTAAAGCTTTTTTTTATCCACAAATGATTTTATCAAAGAATATAATAATCTAAATTCAATAATTAAACCGATGTTTTAAAAAAAGAATATTTACAATATATTCATCTGCTAGGCTTTGAAAAAAATGATGCTATTAATTCAATTGATTTAATCTAGTTTGTTTAAGGTATATTTCATGGAGCTAGAATGTTCAGCTATTAAAGAAAAAATGTTTTACGTCTTATCTGTTAGTTTATTTACTGCTAAATAAAAAAAGGTGAACCTCCTCTAAGTGTATTACTTCTATAATTTTGTCAAGGGTAATATATATATATATATATATATATATATATATATATATATATATATATATATATATATATATATACACAATGAGAATTTTAGGAATTTATACGACAACCAATGAATCCGTTCGGTTCCCGTTTTACAACGGTTTTGACGCTTTTATTCTGGAAGAAGTGAAGGGTTCTACTTAGCATTTCAGAGTTATTTCCATTATCTTAAGAATTTGGCTGACTTAAAACTTACGCTCTGCATTGTGAAGAGCCAACAAAATACCATTTACTTGTAAATTGAACAGGAAATTGCTTTATTCTCTAGTTTAGATTATTTTTAGTTGCTCAAATAAGAATGATATATCTTTTATGGTCTGATTACGTTTACATACATAACACACACACACACACACACACATATATATATATATAATATGAGAAAAATAATGTAATACGGAAAATTAACATATATTGCTATCAAGATAGTTTCATCAGAATCAGAAATTAAAATTTATTTCGAAAAAACAATGTCTATGTGTGACAAAAAGAATAGAAATATATCACTTTTTATTTCGTTTCTTTGTATTCTTTTTCAAAACATCTTTAAAGATATTACTTAGATATTTCTTATAATAGATACAATTTGATTAGTATAGCTGTGTCATGATCAAAGGTTTTAGAAAATCTTGAATCCAGTCCTGCAGGTTGTAAATACAAGCAAAAATTGGATTGAACTTTTACTGACTTCTTGTTTAAAGATATTCAGATATAAGTCAGCTCAGACTTTTTAAATAAATATTTCAAAATACTACCCTCAGAAATATCTATCTGATCAACTACTAAAAATCCATCCATCCTGAAAATTTTAAAACTTATTCGTAATCATCTTGAAAATAATTAGCAAGTTGAATAATAGAACTTTCAGCTTTGATCAAAATGTTTGATTGATTGATTTGAATGATATGTCAACCTGTCTAGGGTTATTTCATATCTTGAGGTTAGGGAATCGCGTCCATTATACATTCATATGAACATTTCTGTGCAGATTTTTTTCGCACACGATCTAGTCGAATGCAAATATTCTTAAATAGATCTATTTAACCCATAGGTTGGACCCTGTCAGGTACTACCACTCCGGGACAGGGTGATCCTGGGAGTAATAGCAATGAAGTGTAATCCACACTTTCCAGTGCTCTAGAACTGAAGCCTCACCACCAGGTGCAGTTTAGTGTTATACACATGACACCTTTTCTTTTGAGGGGTACCCTTTGCTGAGGATGCAGTTCATTTCAGACCCACCGATTTAGTGATATTTAAAAATTTATCAAAAAGTAAATTTAATTTCGAAATGATTTTTTGGCAACCGCTGGTTGAGAAACAGTTACTCTGACACTTTGAATAGGATTATGAGTTCGATTCTCGTGATCCGTCAAAAAAGTTCCGACTATTACCACTTTGTCGTAATTTCGAATCATGTATCCATAGATTGGGAAAATATCTGTTTGATTTATTGATATTACGTTGTACGTTCGGTCCTTGATCAGAATACGACTACTGTGGTCTTAGTTCAATCCTCACGAAACTACTATTTTGGGGGGTGTTTTTTTTATATACGTTTAAGAAACACCAATTTATCGAATGACTGTCTAGTCAGTTCAGTATTCACAGTCAGTGGGTTGAAAAACTTGTTCCTTGTGAGTTCGAGCCTAGCTTCAGGCTCCACAGATAGCCAACATTCAAAGATTAGCTTAGAAAATAGCCGTTAACTTGATAAAAATTTACATAATCAAAAAAAGTTAGGAAAGTTTTATTAAAGTAATTAGATATGCACTTAAGCGTAAAGGGTGATGAGAATTTTTTTTTTTTCAGACTTTCATAGCAGCTGACATCTTAATGCAGCGCATTGAATGTTTCTAAAAATATAAAAAAATAATTTATTTTTATAGCTTGCATCGATTTCTTACAATTAAGATATAAAAAGAACACGTGCATTGTATATACATGTGACATCTGTGTGAATGTATGAATAAAAAACAAATTCTATTGTAGGGTTTCCTATCTCCGCTCATTTCTTTATATTAAATAATTGTAATAAAAGACTGTATTGTTTTCGGTGACGAAATTTTAACATATTGTTTTGTTGAAATGCATGTCACTCAGACATTATAGATTTTTCAACTAGAGCCATGAACTGAATTCTCAACAAACGTACACACACACACACACACACACACACACACACACACACACACACATTCTCTCTCTCTCTCCCTCTCTCTCTCTCTCCCCTCTCTCTCCCCCGCTTTCTCTCTCTATCTCTATCGTGCGCGCACGGGCACATTAGTATATATATATATATTCTAGAATATTAAAATGGCTACAATTGTAAATACTGCTCCTGACTCAAAATTTCACGTATGGTGATCTGTAAGATCGTCAGACTCATATCAGTATGAAGTGTAGTTATTTGTTTTTATACTAATTTTTAATATAGTATCCGAAAGAAAAAAAAGAAAGAAGTAAATAAATATCCTCTTTATCTTAGAGAGGATGTATCGTTATTTTTTTCTTTTTTAACCTTCCCTCTCTGTTTCTGACCTTTTATCATTACATAACTGCATATATATAAATATATGAGTGTGTGTTGCGCGCGCGTGTGGGTGCGCGTGTGTGTGTGAAGGCATGCCAGTTACCATCATTAGGAAATGGACTCGGCCCTTCGAGTTCAGAACCTCGACGAGGCTGTTCGCTAGTCCCAATGGTTTAATGTCCTTGAAAAAGGCATGAATCCTACTCTTTTCCTTTTCTCCAGCAATGGGTAAAATCCAATAGACTGGGTTCTCTAGCCATGTTTGAGCAATAGATCAAGGAGAAAGAGAGACTGAATTGAAAACCTGTGAAGAGTTGTTCAGGAGAATCTTTACATCTTGCAGCATCAGCTTATGGTTCACATATTCAACTTAGCCATTTGCTCATCATTCGTTGAGATCGACGTGCGAGTCAATTATATACGTATATATATATATATATATATATATATATATATATATATATATATATATATATATATATATATATATATGAAGGGTTCCGTCAGATTTGAAATTGTCACAGTGCAAGCACTAAAAGTGGTGAGCTAGTTTGAGGTATGATTTTAAGCAGCAACTGTCACATTTTAGTAACAACCTAATTGCAAATCATTAAACGTAACCGGCATTTATCATGAAATCGCAACAATAATAGGGACAATTTAAGGGTGAGGCTTCAAGAGGTTATAGCTTGTGAAGAGCAAGCATTTGGAAATATATAATCTTTAAAATATTCTAATGACAAGAACAAAGCATAATGGCAAATTTCTTTCTCATTCTAAAATTAAATTTTGAATACAATCAATGTCACTTATTTTTTTATTTCCGTTTCATCGAAAGATCTTTTCAGCTGAACTTTGTATATTGCAATAATCTGACTTTAACACAGCAAAATAGCACCTTGTAGCGAGATTTTTGTTTGCTCAGTTGTTTTTAAATGTAGTAATTTAGAGAATAAGGCAATTTCTAATCTAATTAACAATTTAATAATTTGATTGTGTAGTCAAGTTCGCAGTATTCATTATAATTTCTCAAAGAAGATGACTTTTAAATGTTAACTGCTGAGTATTTTCCGACATTCACTTATTTATTTGTTATTAATTATGATGTAACTTTTATTAATAGACTCTGTTTCCATAACATTGCCACCCTGTTGACGGGTCTTAGAACATTAAACTGCATGACCTCCAGAGGAGTAAGAGCTACCCGACAAAAGTTTTTTTGTGTATAATACTTAACTTGACCCGGTAGTGAAGTCTGAGAAGTATGGGGTCACCGATTCATTTCCTTTACTCCTAATAATCATTATCTTTTTATGCGTATAAAATACATATCTAGCTTTTTTGTGTGAATCCAAACCTCTGGCTTTTTGTTTAACATAACTTTTTTCCAATCAGAATTCGAGAGAAAAAAGCCCTGTTGTGCTTAAATTTATAGTACAGCGGTCTGTGACAGACAGTAACAAGTCAATCGCTACTAAAACTGTCCTGCAGTAGAAAATGGATAAGACTTATACAGTGACTAGAGTCAGTCATGTGGGACTTCAAGTGATTAAAAAAGAGTCAGTTAGAGTTTTAGACGCAAAGATTGGGGCTGGGAGATGTCTAACGAATGAAATAGTTTTCTGATTGGGCCAAACGTGGTCGATAATTCTGTGGATGGTAAATTTCTTCTGAATAAACAATAATTTTTACAGGTATCTGAACATGCTGGCACTTTGCTTTTAATTGTTTGGTTTTGAAAGTTAAGAACCGGTATAGTATGTCAGAAGAAAAAAGTTTTTCATGTTTTGGAATTTCGAATGATGAATTCCATGAAAAATGATTCTTTAATAGAATTATCTTTAAAATGAATAGGTTTTTTCCTATCTTTCTAAAATCTTACTCAGAATCGATCAAGGTGATTGAAAAGGCAACGTTACCATTGCTCTCAGCTCCACTCTGACCTGGAATGGTAGTACCAGTTAAAGTGCAATTTCTGCGTCAAATAGATCGGTTTAAAATCATTCGCATTAGATAGGAATAACAGTGTAAAAATGATTTGTATTAAGAATAGTTCGTTGTTGTTGTTGTTGTTGTTGTTAACAGTCGTAGTAGTAGTTGTAAGTAGTTACTTAAAAGTACATAATTGCTTGCAAGTTATTGGTGTTTGATAGGAATACTTGTAAGCAAAAAATAATGAATTTTATTAAATAGGAATAATTACTTTAAAACATAAATGTATATTTTTGGATGAATATTTGAAGCCTTTAGTAGATTATTTGTTTTGAATGGGAATACTTGAAAACGTACAAATGTATATAAACAAATGATTACAGACCATAAAAAAATGCAAGTTTGAAAGAAATACGATGGAACATGGAAAAATAGTTGTGATGTCAACCAAAAATTCACAAATTAATTAAATTTAGGCATTTAATGACTCATAAGACTTTCATATGCCGTTAAGTAAATAAAGCAAACCTAAAAAAATGAAATCACATTCTAGTTTGAAAGAGTTGTCATGCTAGTAAATTAATTTCGTTGTCCCTATTCCAAATTCTTAATGGCCCCGCTATCTTAGGTAATAAAGCAGACGTTGTCCTGGTAATTATGACCAATACTTTTTCTGGGACAATGCTAAAAAACTATAGAAAGTACTGCTAATAAGTATCTTAATAAGTATGTGTGTTTTATTGCAATAGAAGAGGAAAACCTTTTTTTTTTACTTAGCCATTTAACTATTCTTATTTTATGGTTTCTCAAAATAAAGCCATTAGAAGCAAAAATTCAATTTTATTAAATGCTTATGAAAGTAAATATTTAACAAAAATATGAAATTTCAAAGACTCAACAAATAAGCTACCACCTTTTTTCGGAAGAGTTATGTAACATATTGTCAAATTGATAATTTAATTAATTCAAGTTTCACTGTCTACCACTGCGTCGAGTTTTGCAATATGTGAAGAGACAAATGAACAATTAAAATTAGTAAACTTCCACGCTTGAATTCATCGTGGCAGACATGTAGATAAAGAGTGAAAAGATACCTTTGTACCCTTCATTAAAAAGAAAGTCAAATGAAAAGAAATATGAGCGAACAGTGGAAACATCTGTCTGAATAAAAATATCAAATCGGTTGAATGATTAAAGAATTTGACGAGAAATTGTTTAAGTTTTATGCAAAATATCAAAACGTTCACACGCTTAAGAAATAAAGTGTTCTGGCCTTTCATCCATGTCCACAAACAATTGCAAAGTTAGATCAATAAATTTGTAGCCAGGAATTTGATCTGTTTAATATTCGATCTATGTGAATATCCAAATTCAAATAAAGTGCATTGATAAAAAAAGAGCTCATATTAAAAAAACTAATATTTATGTAAAATAGATGGTAATTAGTCATACAACTACATCAATATGTACGTACTTATATTGGCTTGATTTTTTAATGACTTATAAATGTTCGTGGGTTATTTATTACCAAACCTGTCCTTTTCACTGAAGAGTAGTGGTATTGCTTAACCCATGACTAGTGGGGGTATAAGGGGTTCATGCCCTTTTTAAGAGCATTAGACCGAAAGTGAACGTAATAGTGTGCGTGGGGTTTGAACTCACTTACTTCGAGGGCGTAGTTCAGCGCATTAGCCACGACGGCACGGAGACTCTCCGTACGGATGGATGGATGGATGGATGGATGGGAAAGGAGAGAAAGCTGGTTCTACAGACAGTAAACAGACAAGCAGATTGAGAGACGGAAAATATAGTTGGTTAGTTGGTTGGTTGGTTGGATTTACGCCACATCATCCCTTGTTGGTTTACTTAATGCCAAAATTATTTTTCTCAGGAATTTTTCTGTTTCGTGTCGCTAATATCCGTTTCGACAGACCACAGAGTAAAAATAAAGGAAAGCGAAAACAAGAACAAAGTCTTGGACCTTGGCCATGGAACATATAGATGACGGTGGTACCAATAGTAGCTGTTGGAACAGTCCCTAAAAGACAGGAAAAAAATAAGGAAATTGGTGAATTAAAAATTAGAATGGAGATTTTCGAGTCTACACCACTGTTAAAATCAGCTTGAATACTTACATGAGTCCTGGAGACTCCAGGACACAAGCATACAGACACACACACACACACACACACACACACACACACACACACACACACACACACACATATATATATATATATATATATATATATATATGAAAAATCACTGTTTTCCATACAAAGAAAAAGTGTTAATTTTCGTACAAAAATTGACACTAAAAGCTGTAAGTTTTGCATATGTATTTTTGTATTTATTGAACAATCAGCGTCTTCGTTTAGGACGCGACATTTTTTTAGAAAATTTCCTAAAGATGACAGACGATAATATTTGAATTACTCCGCAAATTTTGAAAGATCAAAAACTCAACATAATAAGTGAAATTTTTTTCCCTCCGTGAATGTTAAAAATACATTTTTTAACCAATCCTATATAAATTAATACACATTTTATAAGTAGGAAAATTGTATCGATAAAGCGATAAAATGTGTAAACCTTTTGTAAATATAAAGATTATTTTCCTTTTCTTCCCAGAATTTTTGTTTTTATTTCTTTGAGTGAAAATCCAACTTTCTGTTGCGTCAGGAATTTATTTTATTTCAATTATTAATTATTTCATTTCAATTTTTAATTATTTCATTTCAATTATTAATTATTTTATTTCAATTATTAATTATTTTCTTCGAGTAAAAACCTTTTTTTTTTTTTGTTAACTTCTCAGATGTACTATTGCTAATATAACATTTCCTACAGTTGATTATTCAGCTGCATGACACTAATGTTAGTGAACGTTGCTTCTACATACTCACGCAAAGATCTTTTACACACACAAAGTATATCATTCAAATTTAAAACGATGCAAACTGCTATTAACTGTCTTCTTATAGATATCATACGGAGACATTTACTCTCTGACTATAACTACCTTATCTTATAAGAAAAGGCATCGTAACGTTTGTTTTTATCTACAAACCTTTCACTCGAGTAAAAGAAATAAAATTTGTTGAATTTGTAGAGCTGTATTTAGTTAATCCTTTACTCACTTTTTTCACACACACACAGAGAAATATATATATATATATATATATATATATATATATATATATATATATATATACATCTATAAATATTACACACATATATATATATATATATATATATATAGAGAGAGAGAGAGAGGTGTATTTTGGGTCCCTCTCTATCTCACGATCTCACCCATTTTCTCTGTCAATTTAGCCAGCTAGCTATCAGACAAATTAAAACTCAGAATCGAAAAAAATTTGATGGACTTTTTCACACTAGTGAAATTAATTAGTGAAGAAAGGACTCCAAAAGGAAAATCTGAACAAAATAAATGAAAGTACAAAAGAGTTATATATATATATATATATAACATTGTCAAAAATCCTTCCAATCTTACCAAAACTCAATTTGCTTTCAAAAATACTAATAATTTGATATTTTAACGTTTGGGAAGTTTTTGCGCCGTTGAAACTAGCCAAATTGCAGGGATATTTTTGCAAAAAAAATAATCTACGAATTCAATAAAGAAAATTTCCTAGTGATGTGTTAATACGTTTGAATAGCTGCAATGGCCGTCAAGTGGATTGCGCATGGAAAATATAAGAATGTTGAAAAACCATCACTTGAATTTGGACATACTAGCATACGTAGTATCTAAGTTAAAACCGTTATTTGAACATGTAATGTACATTTCAATCTCACAGAAAACCAGAAAACCAGCCGGTATCAAAGTCGATCATTCCTCCTCCCATAATTACAAAATATATTTACAAATCAATAGCACACAAGCTAGCAACAAATTTTTGCAATATTAACATATTCAATAAAGCTAATATGAAACAGTCGTAAAAAAAAAACTCCGGAATAAACACCAAATTGAATTACACACAAAACAACAATAACAATAACAAAAGAACGAGAAATAGTAACATTATATGGCTCACCCCACTCTCTACAACAAATCTGTCAAAAGAAGCGTGAGGAAAATATTTTTCTAATTAATGATAAAGAAAAAACATTTGCAAAAATCTACTATACTGAACAAACACTTTAGCAAAAATATTTTTGAAATTAGTTACTGTTGCATAAACAATATGAAAAAAATTATTAAAAAGCATAATTTTAAATTAATAAATGAGAAGGATGACAGCCGGAATGCTTTATGGAACTGCAACAACAGAGCTATATGCACCTTGAACAGTAATGTAAGAAGATAACAGTGATGAAAAGATATACATCGGTGCCAATGAACTGGACTGGAAAAATAGATAGTACAGCCATAACATCAGCTTTACTAACAAAAGATATTACAACTGTACAACATTATCAAAACTATATAGCAAATAAAGGATTTAACAGGCAAAATATAAAATATGCCAGCGTGAAAAAAAACTCCAAGCCTACAAAAGAAGCGACTACAACTGCAGATTGTGTCTGAAAGAAAAATGATGCATCCCAGATCATACTGAAAATAAATTGCTGAACAAAAAAAAAGTGAATTAATATCAAAGTGTCGACAGGTGTCATCTATCACCAAATTCTGACTAATGCCATAATTTGTTCTTTTGAATTTTAGAATACCCACCAAAAAATTGTGTCGGTAAATGTCACGTGTACAAACATCTAATCACACGATTATATCTCACGATATAAAGAAGCTTTTTTATTTTTATTTTATTTTATTCTATTTTATTTTTTGCATTTTCGTCTGAAACTTGAGTAAACAAATGAAGCTTCATTGGATTTATAGTACCCATACTTCTACTATTTATAGGTTTTATATATGCTCTGCGATAAAAGCATCGAGAACGTTTTATGCAAAACTTTTCATATTTGTATTTCTTCTATAACAATATATATACATGTGTGTAAGGGTAAAGTAATATATATATATATATATATATATATATATATCATCAAGATGCGCTGATACCATAGAACCCTTGACTCTCCCTCTCTCTCTCTCTCTCTCTCTCTCTCTCTCTCTCTCTCACCATTCGTTCTTATAGGCCATCGCAATTAGCAAATTATCTAGACGTCGTCCAGTGTCCAAACCTAATTGATGTAAGTTTTTGCTGGTCGACCAACTCTGATGTGTTGATGTGTTCATTGAAGAACGTCGGATCGCGTTAGGAAATTAATCACTAACGAGGATATAAAGACAAATACATATTAGATTCATTACAACATTATCATAAAAAATGTAATCACATTTGTTTTCAACGACAGCAGCCCAACAGGGAAGCAAATTTTCGAGTCCACGTTCAAACAAATCTCGGGTGGGGCGTCTAAAAAAATTATTATAAATTGAATTACCATCACTAGAAAATCCAGCAAGCACTACAAGCGACATATGGAAACACTGGACAATGATTTCGATCTTATTAGGGCTCATCAACAGTGTATACAGTGATATCTCCAACTGGAGATCGAGCTTGTGACCAAGGAATGCAAACCCGAAACTCTACCACTGAGCCACTGGACCACATCTTGCTCGAGCGTGACCACAATAATTTTCAACTTAGTTATCTAAATTTCTGGGACGAAGCTTGATGATTTTTATATGAAAGGAAAAGGGAAACCATCTGCCCTTATGGGATAAAGTTGAAATAATTGATAGGGTTGAACATTGGAGGATTACACGCCTTAAGCACATATGTTGGGCTACAATGACCTGCTGAGTAGACCAAGTATAGAGTTGAATACAATATGGCAACCGATGATTAAGAAGGCTAGATGAAAAAAAAAATCTGAATATGGGCACAGGTAAAAAATCATACATAGTAGTTGTAATTCTAGTCATGTAAGAACATTAAGTTTATAAGTCCCAAAAATTTACTCTGAATTATCCAGCAGGACTCATAGCGTAACGGTTATTCTATCCAAGGCTTCTTAGGAGACAATCATCAGGAGGTTGCAGGTTCAATTCTGACTCCAGGCGAGTAACAATACAGGAATACTTAACACTTGTACCCGGTTATGACTAACGGAATCAGAACAGGTGACCCCCATGGATTCAATAAAGGACGTAGTTCGAAGTTTCGTGAAGGTTTCCGATTTCGACAAACACCTGAAAGCCGGAGGACATATCGGCCGAAACGCTGTGGAAATAAAGATGAAGACAATAATCCGAAAACCCTTAATGATTTAAATTTTCAACTTCTCTTTTACTGAACGTTCTGCTACTCATGAAAAGTTGGAGTGATCAAAACAAATAAAAATCTGTCAGTGTTAAATCTGTCGAGTAAAGAGGATGTGGAACAACCTTTCATCTTAATGATCTTATCTTTTCTTAGGTTTATTCGGCGGCAGTCGAGGAAAATTTAGCCGATTACATTTTCTATGAGAATATTTAAATAAAGTTAACTTACTTTTGTTTTTATATTCTATTTGGTAAAACGTAATTACTTTCTGAACAACCAAACTCATACATACATACATACATACGTGTGTGTGTGTGTGTGTGTGTGTGTGTGTGTGTGTGTGTGTGTGTGTGTGTGTGTGTGTGGAAAAAGAAAACCCGTTGAAATATCAATAGACAAAATGCAATAAAAGAAAATAGAAACATCTGATCGCCCCTTCCCGCCAAGAAACAGATTTCTGCGAAAAAAATGTGACATTGGAGACGATTTACATCCGCTAGTGAAGTGGTCGAATAGTCTAAGAACTTCTGACAAGAGGCACAGATTCAACTAACAGATAGGAAGTAGGCACGAAGCGGTGTGGTTTTTAGGGTCGGTCTAAGTTAGAGTATTAGAATTCATAAAACCAACAGTGAAATTTGGTACACACACACACACACATAGATAGATGGATAGATAGATAGATATTATCAAAAGTACTTAGCGTTGCTCAGGATCAAAATATTATCATAAAACACATTTTCTGAAACAAAAACTTATTTCCCAATTGCTTTTGAGGATTTTCTTTCTTTCCAACCCGGCGCGATTTTATTTCTTTTTCTGCCATTTTGAAAACTGCAATTCTAAGAGAAATTTAACTAAAACGAAATTGACGCATATGAAGGGAAATTTTGTGTATTTAGGCAGCAGTTTCCATACCCTGAATTTTCTTCTATCTATTATTATTACATAATCAAAATGAGTATCATTGGGTTTCAGATATTACCAAACTCTACATTATAGAAATTGTAAACAAAAATAAAATTTCATGGATATTAATGTGACCGCTGACTCTAAAGTAGATTATGCATGGGTGATATTTAAGGTCACTGGATATCATCAAATGACAAAATAGTTATTTACTAAGCTAAGCTTAGTTGTATCACAAGGTCAGACAAATATGGCTACTAGTGGCAATTGAATTTATGAACAATGGTCGACTAATGGTGCTAATCATAGCACCACGCGAGATGCCCATTAAATAACAAACTATATCATTTCTGTCCAAATAGAATGATACAAAAACTTTTACATGAAGTACAAAAACAAATGTTTTTGACCTCTCTAAACTTTGCAACAGACAAGGTCAGAAACATATCTTTTTTACGTGGCCAGCTATATGTTGGATGTTTACAAATAAGTATAGAAGTTTTGGACTGTTAAATGATCATGTTACTTATTCATTGTTCTGTATTCATATTCCAATGGAAACTCTTGTGTCTTTGTTTATCAAAATAGAATGTTAGGTGTGAAATTTATTAAATATTGTCTTTCATCTTATCAAGTATGATGACTGTTCTATCAGATAATGATCTATATTTGAGTCATTTCATCTGTATATATCCGTTGTGTGTGTGTGTGTGTGTGTGTGTGTGTGTGTGTGTGTGTGTGTGTGTGTGTGTGTGTGTGTGTGTGTGTTATAATTTAGTTTTTTTTAACTTTTTTCCAGGATCAACTGGAATCTAGTCGAAACCTTGACAAGTCAGTGCCAATTTGAAAAAATACGATGCCAGTCTCGAAACTTTTTGAATAACGGTTTCTGGTAAAACCCCGTATTGTGCCTATACAGTACCTTCAATATTCGCCAGACCAGATCCTGTGGGGCTTTTTCTTGTTTCTAAAAGTGAAAATTCAACTCAAGAGTAAGATTTCAGAATGTGGACAACATTACGGGAAAAACCACGGCGTACTTACACAGTATATCAACAGAGGAGTTTTAGAGATGATTTGACCAATGTAAACTCACAGGAATGGTAAAGAGACTATTTTAAATTAACATTTCATGCCTTGTTCATTTCTTTCTTAGTAAATGAAGCTTCAGATATAAGTGTGTCCCAAAAAATGAATACACGCCTTGATTTATTATAAATATAATTCTAATTAAGATGTATTCTAGTTTAACAATCTAAGTTAAAGAAGACAAGTGGAGAATATTCTAAGGTTCTACAGGCATTCGAACTGATAAACGCTCTGTTTCAGACACTACTGATAATGCAAACAGATGGAATTGCAAACATCACAAATTATTTCAACTGGTATTTGGGTTCATTCTCTTTGTGCAATAAAGTTAAATAGGCCAATTAAATGCCACCATTGCAACTACTGGGCAGCTCAGAACTCGCCCATGTTACGATCACCACGTAAACTTACCTGCGGTTACAGTTTGATTTGTTCGTGTCGTAAGTGAAACATTGGTTTAGAAGAAAATTAATTTTTTGTAAGAAAAAAGATGTTAGGGTGTACTCACGTATGGGTGATACTGGAATTTGATAAACTTTTTAGACATACAAGTTTTTCTGATAGGATTCACTTGTATGTCTAAAAAGTTTATTAAATCCCAGTCTTTAATAAAAACGGCGCTATTTTCCTGCTGTGTTTATTAAAGACATTACTATGAAGAAACGTTAGTGGCTTCAATCAGAACTCGAACGTTGATCACTAAATACGTTTTTCCGTACTGCCAACTGTTATGATCTTCCACCACTACTTCTCCAGCAAAAGCACTAACATCTTTACCATTTGAGCTTTCATTTGCACCCCCTCTCCACACCACCACATATTTACATTCGTCAATTTTGTAGAGTTGTCGACGACGACGTCTCATATTTCCTTGTTACGTCGGAATGCGGTCGGATTTTTATACACTTCACTTTCTTTTCCCTCCTTGTCTGTTTTTGTCGTTTGTGTTCCGAATTGCCAAACCCCTTTCCAAACTTCCAATCGTCGGTAACAGGCAATAAAGGTAATGAAGGGCTTTGGCCCGTGACCCCAAAAGAGAAAATAGGCCCATCGCAAATGGATCCCATATGACGCCCTTCTAAGCCACGAGGGCAGTTTCTGCTGTCTGGGTACCATCCCGCACCGACTATAAAATAAGTGGCGTTTAGTATTACGACGAATGCTTATGAAGCGAACACACACACACACACACACACACACATACACACACAAACACACACACACACACACACATGTATACACACTCTCGCACATATATATGCATACCTATTTTACGTACTCAAAGAGGGGAGAAATATAAGGGCTTAACAGTGGTGAAATTAATGAACAGATATGAACAGAGATAGATTGATCTGGCTGACATAGATATATGTTCATTAATTGTGAACACACACACACACATATATATATATATATATATATATATATATATATATGTGCAAATATATATATATATATATATATACACGCAGACACACTCACACGCACACACACACAGACGCACACACACATATATATATGTTTGTGTGTGTATGCATACCCATATTCCCACTCACAACTATAATACACACACACACACACACATACGTATATGTTTGTGTGTATGTGTGCGTGTGTGTGTGTGTGTGTGTGTGCGTACTTTCATTCTTTTTTTTTTTTGTCAATATAGTTTATAAGTTATTTCAACGTCGAAACATCATTAAAGATCCCTAATCATTTTATATGACCCGTACAGTCACATATTTTCTCTAACTCAAAATGTGTCACTTCTTTTTTTTTTTCGTTTTTTTCACTTTTATTGCCAGGAAACGTTTCTGTCTTCTTTTTTATCAGGGAAACCATTTTTGTCGTCTCTAGCGTTTTTCACCTCAAATCCACTGAAATATAATGTAGGATACGACAAGAATAAGTACGAAACCAGATTCTGAAACATTCAAGAATAGTTCCTGATTTTTTCTATGTCGGAAATTGTAAAAAATTCTACCATTTTCATAACTATTAATACAACGTCAGTCTATTAAGTAATGAGATAGATTATTTCAAAATATTATTAACAGCTTAATTACAAATCAATTTGATCTCTTTCAAAACAACTCCATTCGGAAACCACACAATAAGACGTTGTACCTACACCTGGACACAGTGCTGGTAGTCATGTACTGGAACAGTTTTCAGTTTGCCCGTCATGACCTGTAGCGTGTTCTTAACATTTTCCAAGTAGCAATCATGGATTTGGGTTTTGATGTTGACAACAGGAAAAAGTCACAAAGTTTCAAATGAAGAAAATATGCGCAAAGTTAATTTTTCAACAGAGTACCGCTGGTTTTAAATTCAGAGTTTTCCTTCTCCTAAATCGGTTGCCGTACCATGGGGTCTAGTCTGTCTTTCAATTTATTCATAGTTGGAAAGAAAAGAGATAGATTCATGATTTTCCCGGAGGCATTAGCACGAAGTGAAACGTTAACTACTTTTGAACTCGGTTTGTCGACTCACTTTCCTCCGACGATAACCGTGACACATGAAATCACGGGAATAATATTCTTTTTGGCCAAAAACACGTTCATAGATACTCTGTCAACAAACAAATGAAACATAAGTTTCTTCAGATTGGCCATCCTGATTAAAAATCAACTGATTTATGTCAATTCGTTTTCCATTTATTTCACCATCAAATGTCAATCAGATCTGATGAGACTAATCACTTTTGTCATATATTCTTCAGTTACTGAAGTGACTGGTCTACCAGAACGAGGTTCATCTACTTCCTCTCGACATGAGTTCGGCATAGAACCTGACCTCAATGGGTCTGTGTTACATATTTCTGTTCCATTGTCATGAAGTTTGACACAGAAATTGATTACGCGTTGAAACGTGACATACTTGACAAAACCCACTCGTAATAACCTAACAATACTCTCTGTGCCAGTGTGTTTATATGTGCTAGTGTGTACGCACGTGAGTACAAATGCGCATTTGTACACACAGACTGAGATAATAACGGTTTTGTTATACATGTACAGACATTTGATGATATCTAAATGTATTCGTCTTTATACGCACAATCACACTAGGTTGATAGATGGATAGAAAAAGACTGTCTTGAATGCGGAGAAATAAAGAAGAATAAATTGAAACAAAGAATGATATGAGAAAACTGAACAACTCATCTCTTGATTGGTTCAATTCTATTGATGTGATTTGTTTGAGATATATTTTGTTCGAAACTTCGTCTATTCTGTAGAGTGATCTGTCAATATTTTGTCTATTCTATATAGTGATCTGTCAATATTTTGCCTATTCGACATGATCTGTCAATATTTTGTCAATTCTCTATAATCTGTCAATATTTTCTCTATTCAATATAATAATCTGTTATCTGTTCGTGTTTGGTTATTTGCAATGAAGTATAAAATGATGATTCCACAATTTTTATCGGGATTATATTATGATATATGTTGTAACCTAACAAAATGTTACCGAATAAGAAATAACCAACACGGAGGTTAGAAATCTTTATAATATTAACAAAATACAATACTCGTCTAGCGTGAAGAAGGTTCATACGGCTAATGGTGACAACTTAGTCACCATAAATCACCCCCACTCACAATAGTGTCCAACGGATTTATGAGGAATGGGACATACCCATTACGGTTCACCGCAGGGTATATAACTATATATTTTAAATTTTTGTTACAGATGTTGAAAAGTCCTTTGGAAACCTTAATAGAAAAAAATCACGGTGCATACGCATATAAAATCGCTGTTTTTATCAGTAAAATCGGTACTCCATTATAAAGTTACAAGCATACATTTTCAATGTAAGGAAACCTGCTTCAGAAATGGGAAGAGCCTCATCATCAAGTCGTGCTGACAGCACGGTTTTCCCTCTCTCTCTCTCTCTCTCTCTCTCTCCATCCAATCTCATCATCCATCGCTTCTGGCAGGTCCTCCGCTCAGAGCTGATATAAATAGGTTCTTGCTGATTGGCCAACACTGGCACATCCATGAGTCGGGATTCATTGAAGAACATCACTCGCGACTTCATCTTTGCTTCTCCAGTGGGACACGACGTGCAGTTGAGTACTTAATTAATATATAAAAATTAGAATTTATGAAATATATTCTAATTAATATATATATATATATATATATATATATATATATATAAACAAAAAAGATCCTTAAAATAAGTATGTATGACCTAAAAAGCTAGTTGATCATTCCTAAAGGTCAATTAAGTGCGAGACATTCGTTTTTGATTTTAAAGGTTAGCAAATGTATTTAGTTTTTTGGTTGTCAACTGAAACTTCAACAACAATAATGAAACTGGTCATTTCGTAAAATATATTTTTCTAGTCCTTATCTTGAAGGTCAATGTCAAAAGAGAGATTTAATTTTGCTCCACCCTAAACAAAGTTGAGTTGGGCATGCCTCATCCAGGCTGTGAATTTTTTTTTTTTTTTTGTTAACCCCATTGTTCTAAATCTGTTCCCATTGGTGAAAGCATCTAAAAATGGTTTTCCCTATACCTGTAAGATTTAATCCTGAACTAGGATTAGCTGACCAATGGGAATATGACTCCTAATTGTCTCTTATTGAACAACCAAGCAGAAACCATTTTTAGTCCAGATATTGATCTATAAAAAATGGGATAATTAAACGAATCCTCAGAGAGGATTAGAAAAAGGGACCAAGAAGAAATTCAAGACTGCCAAAGAAGCATCTCTTCCATTCTAGACCCGAAGTACTCCGAACAACCCTCAGACGTTACAAAATTTCAAAGTCCCAGACTTTAGAGACGTTAGTGTTACTCTAACCCAGTGGTTTTCAAACTTTTTTTGCTACCACCCACTTCACCGCCGGACCAAAAAGCCAGCGCCCCCTCTTCCAACGAACGCCAGAACAACGGTAATGTTAAATGTTATAAGAATTGGTTGATTCTTCAATCACAAACAGTTTGAAGAGTATAAAAAACAATTTTAACAAACAAAAATGTTTAACATTTATTTTTCAATCACAAACACCTTGAACTGAACATGAAATAAATTGTAAAACTGAACGAGTAATCATTAACAACTACCCTGCTTAATGAGATGGGTGGGCTTGGTGCATTGCAATTAAACTGTCAACATTAGGATGAAGGTTTGTCAGGAGCAGTCTCAGATCACCACGCTCTGTTATGTTGAGTTTGTTTCTTTGTTTGGTGAGGAGCCTGGACACAGCGTTGAATCCCCTCTCAACCAGGTAGGAAGTCGGAAAAGCAATGAAAATCAATTTGATGTCTTTCCACGGGGTTGAGTAACGTTTTGGGGTCGCTGTTTGCATCCAAAAGGCTTGGTAAGAGGTTTTGAACTTTGGTTTCAGATCCTCGTCATTTTGCAAACTTACAAGTTCCTCTTCTAGATGGATTGGTACCTCAGTACTGGGTTCAGTAAACGGATCGATCACCCAACCAGGGATTTCAAGAGAAAATAGGTCGTTGAATCTGACTGACTTATCCCTATGGAGTTCCGCTAAATGAGCGCAGTACACGGCAATGTCATCGTCCTTCACTCCTGTTTTCTTCTATAAGTCAGACAAACAAGGAAACAGACGGAATTCGCGGCGTCTATGGTTCCTGCTGTAGAGCTGTAATTTTGAGAGGATTGCCGAGAGGGCGGACTTAGCTTTGATTAATGAAGTCTCATCACCTTGCAGCTGCAAATTCACTTCACTGAATTTGAAAACATTTCAGTTAGGTAAGCAATATCTGTCTTACTCGATATCAGTTTGTCGTAAAGCTCAGGGTTGGATTCTTGAAAAAAATCCAGAACACTGTTAAACAGTGTGTAAAACCTTTTTAAACAGTTACCTTTCGACAACCACCTAACTTCTGTATGGAGAAGCAGGCATTGAAAATCTTCGTCATTTTCAATACACCGCTGATAGAACTGTAGAGAATTGAGAGCATTCGCTTTGATTTTGTTGACTGCAGTTATCACAGTCGATAAGGATTCATGTAGTTTCTCACTCAAATTCTTTGCCACTAAGTGTTGTCGATGGATGACACAGTGAACTGTGAGGACTTTCGGAACAGCTTTTTTCAAATAACTTAGAAATCCACGTTGGCGACCAACCATGGACGGGGCGCCATCTGTAGCACATGAGATGATGTTTGTCCGTGGAATGCTTTTTTTCTGAAAATAGTCCTCCACAGCTCGATACACTGATTCTCCTTTGGTATCTGTTTCCAGGAGACGTGCAAACAATAATTCTTGACACAGTGATCCACCCTTGATGAAGCGTACATATGCGAGAAGTGGCGATTCATTTCCCGGAAGAGTGGATTCGTCCTGTTGCAAACTGAACTCAGTTGTCAACATCTTACTGAGGGTCTCTTCGACGTTTTCAGCCATTTTGTCTACTCTTCGTTGAACTGAGTTGTCACTGAGAGGAATCGATTTTATGACTTGTTCAAGAGATTTGTGCAAGACTTTTTAAATAAACTCTTTAACTGCAGGCAGAATCAGTTCTTCTCCAAAATTGTGGGGCTTGCCAGCTTTCGCTATCAGCAAAGAAATGTTGTAAGACGCCTTCAGACCGTCATCTCAATTTTTCGATGAGGAAGTAAACATATTCATTGTTTTTCGCTGCAAAAAATGATCTCGAAGAGAATGAAAGAACGCCAGTGTTTTACCAGATTTATCGAGATGAATCTTCTGTAAATGTTTGAGGAGCCTAGACGGCTTCATTGCTTCATTAGAAAAGTTTTTCTCACAAACCAAGCACATGGGTTGTTGTGGATTGGTCGGTGATTGTATAAATCAATACTTCAAGTACTCCACAGAGTATTGCCTACATTTCTTTTTCGATGCTCCTGGGGTTGCCATGTATGTATGCTGCCCTCGCCAAATATTAATAAACATCTCGCTTAGACAGCCAGAATAAATTTGGACTCATGCATAAAGGAACACTAATTCCAAAATTATGAAAGAGAAAATTATTCCAACGTGAGACAGGTAAATTTCTGAAAGAAAAAATAAAAACAAAGAAGTTTTCACTGTGACGAAGGGGAAGAAATAAGTAGAAATTTCAGGGGAGAAAGAGAAAGGCATAGAAGAAAGAGAGGAAGGGAGGGAAAGTAAGGCGACTGTAACGAGTAAAATTTTAGTTTACTACTAAGTAATAAAGCGGGTAAAAGCGAGACAAATAGCATGGCAAATAGGAATAATATTCCGATAATATTTAAATTGAAGGCAACAAGTAGGAAGTAAACATGGTGATATAAGGCAAATGAAACATACCCGAGTCATGTTGAAGGGGTGACTGAAGCGAGAAGGAAAGAATGCGTGTTGTCTGGAAGAAAAATGTCTGGCGGAATGATTGAAAGTCCCGCCAAGAAGAATAAGTCTCGTAGCTTTCGTGATGCGAGAGTTTGGGATTAATTAATAAAGAGAGGATAAACTCCCAAGAGCAGAGCTTACGGCAACCCGAAAGAGAAATTAAGAAGGGGAGAAGAAATGAGAAATAAAAGTAACGGAGTTAAAAAAAAAAAAAAGGGGCAGAAAGTTTAACGTCGCAGCGAGAAAACGGGAAGTAAACAAAGGGGAACGCGGTGACCAGGGGAAAATTGTCCCTTACGAAAAGAGTTCTGGATACAGACGTGACATGTACGTCTAGTTGTAGCGACTGGGGGACGCTTAATTAAATCGCCCCGTTTTTACGGCCATTCTACCAACACCATCGTCACATTTTACTGTAAGTGCTCCAACGCCCCCTTCACAATTTCAACGCCACCATCTGACTGTTTACTCGCCAGCGCCCCTCTGAAAGTTCATATCGCCCCCCCGGGGGGGGGCGATACCGCCCACTTTGAAAACCACTACTCTAACTGCACCTTATTGTCACTCTTCCTCTCTCGATATTCTTTTTTCTTCTGTTTGCCAGGAAAGCAAACCTCGTTTGTTTGTTATTTATTGTCTTACAAACGGGTTTCAATAAAAACGATTTTTGTCACCCCCCACTCCATGGATCTTTCAAACACAACGTGGGCACAGAAGGATTTGACAAAGCAAACAGCCGGAAGCTAATGTGGTAGTCACGAACACAATAGCCACAACAAGTACTGTGACCAGTAGTCACACCACATTGGGCTCTGTGACTAGCATAGGACCACACCAGTAGTGTCCCACATGTTTTGTTCGTCTTGGATATTTTTTGGGTATGAGAAATATGTGGCCGTATAACTGCTGTTTTGTAGATTGTTGCTTCCAAGATTTGTAAAAAACAGCATGTTTGCGTAGTTTCCATCTAGCTTTTTTCTCGTTTCGTTTTGTTAACGTCCATGTATAGCATCCATACAGTAGTACTGACACGATCACAGCTTGAAAGAAATCCTATTTTATTTTATCTGATAGAGCAGACTTCCATATGATCGATAATCTATAGATAGCAGTTCCAAGGCGGATATATATATATATAGAGAGAGAGATAGATAGATAGATAGATATGTATATATATATATATATGAGGTTCGTTTAAAAAGTTCTAAGCCTCGTCCTGATAGAAGAGTCATACATGAACATTTTTGGGGTGTTTATAAACAACCACTTCTTTTAAAACTTGAAAAACTCTGTATTAATTTTTGTGTTGGTGAGCTTCATACAAAGGTGATAAATCTTGATGAGGGTTAGATCTATATATATATATATATATATATATATATATATATATATATATATATTGCTGTATTTAGGCTCTTGTTCATCACTGTCACTTGAAGTTTAAGAAGAAATTAATTCCTCAATATCAACCCTATATAGTATAAAGGCCAGCCAACATTAAACCCATTTCATATATATGTCAAAATTGTGTCCATTCGATTTTACGTACTGTCAATATTTTATCTGTTCGATATAATGGCCGGTCAATATCTTATCTATTCGATATCATGGCCCGTCAACATTTTGTGCTTTCCATATAATAGCCTGAGAAAGTTTTCAGCTTTAGATATTTTGCCTCTCGACAATCCTCCCTTGATGTGTCAGTCGGTATTTTATCTTCAATAATTTTGAAATAAATTTAAAATAATCTTGAACTTATCGAGTCGACAGTTTGTTTATTTTATCACTTCTCTTACACAACGACTAAATTAGGACCTCGTTTTATTTCAACAACAGTGTGCTGAAAGTACACAAGAGAAAAACAAATTGTATAAACATTGGCGACACTCGACGTTACCAAACCCTGGACAAGCAGCTCTTTCTTTTTCTTTTTTTTTTAAGCGAGCAAACACCTATTTGAAAAGTCTCAGATCCCCGGCCTTATTACGGATTATTTTTAATCTTTTATTCTTTTTCAATTTTTGTTTGTCTTCTTTTGTTTCCCTTTCTTTTCCTTCCTTTCTTTTTCTTTACTTGTGTGTGTGTGTGTGTGTGTGTGTGTGTGTGTGTGTGTGTGTGTGTGTGTGTGTGTGTGTGTGTGTTTATCTCTTCTTGCTGCTGCTTATGAGGCGATCATGACTAGTCAAATGACAGAATTCCGGAGACCTGTTCGGTCGGTAAGTAATAGCAAAATGGTACCACGGACCGATCAGTCATTTAGTACAAGATGTTTGTCTAACCACGTACCACACACAGGCGCGGACATGCGCAAACGTATTACGCGCAAATAAATATTCGGAGAATAGCGAAGAAATATTTAGACGTAGACGGATTAAACATACACACACACACACACACATACACAGACGCACGCACACACGTACGCACGCACATATATACTTGTATATGTGAAAGTAGAAAGGAAGAGAGGAAGTGAGCCAAAGGTACATGTTCTGATGTATATATGCATTGACCTACTCATGGGTTTATACCCGCACACACATACACCATAGATATTAGATAGAAAAACTCATGAAGTTTTCCAATAATTCGAATTTCTTTAATATCAATTGACTATGTCTTCCTGACAACATTTTGTTATTGCGCAGTCAAAAAAATGGAGTTATAATAATAATAGAATCAAAAGTGAAAATGAAAATACTAAATACTTTAGAGGTAAAACAGTCAAATTGAAACTAGAGTGGGATGAAAAGTTGATAAATATTGCTCTACATATAAAGTATTGAAGACTTTTTAGCTTTTAGCTTTCAGTTTATATTTTATATATACACACATTTATGGGAAACTGATTTCCATACAAAATGTTAATTTTTGTGAAGAAAATCGGCCCTAGAAGTTGTAATATTTGTATCTATTTTTGCATTTATTGACCAATCAGTGTTTACCCGCTAGTTTTCAAATTTTCATGCAACAATAATTAACTTGCCGCGAAAAGTTTGAAGGATCAAAACCAAAAATAATTTAAGAAATCTTTTCTGTCCTAGATTTCTAAAATACATTTTTAACCAATTAGATTTATAGATAAATCATCAACTTTCTTTTATCTAATTTCGAGTCCACCTCAATTTTAAAAATAGCGAAAAACAAACATTTCTTCCGTTGGTACGGATTTATTCTGTACCTACTCCACAACTTTTGGTTTATTTCTTTTGAGCGAAATTTTAACATCTTTTCTTTCAAGAATATATTTAATTTCAACATCGTTTAAATATTTAAAATTGAACATACATGTTATAGTTTACATAGATCTTTTATTACTACTATTACAAAAATATATCCCACTTGCTGATTCTTTCCTTTTTCATAAAAATTGGCATTAATTAGCGTCATAACGTTGTTCTCTCAGTGCATAGTTACACACGCATAAAAAGATTTTTTTCACACATAATATATGCCCATCTAAATTTAAGCTAACAATAACTGCTACATTTTATACATGAATCTTCACTTTCTCTCTTAAAATATTTAAGCTCTGACTAATTGTCAAATTTTCTAACAAGAAATGACTCTGTAACTTCTGTTCTTCAAGAAAATTTATTAATTTTTTTTATCGACGTTTTATTCAGTAATTTACACTTTTGTCTGACACACACACACACACACACACACACACACATATATATATATATATATATATATATATAGTCATTTACTAAGTTTTACTTGGTTATTATACGAGGCCGAAAATATGAGACAGCCAATGAAACCCGAATCCACTAACAATGGTCTGCCAGTCCATTATATTTCACAAGAAAATGAACAAAAAGGATTAGAGGGACAGACATATTTCTTGTTAATTACTTTTTATTTTTTAGCAACTATTTTCGACTTTAGTTCGTCGTCAGTAAAAAATGTGTGAGTGCACACACAGACTCATAATTATATTCACACTCAAACAAAACAGAAGAAACGGTAGCACAGGTGATGTAATGAAAGGGAGGAGGCGCAGAAAATCGAATTTTCGATCTAATTTAAAATTATGGAAATCACTCTTATCTTATTATTATGTAATCACTCTTATCTTCTTCTTCTTCTTCTTCTTCTTCTTCTTCTTCTTCTTCTTCTTCTTCTTTGTCCATCATAGTCTATGAGAACTATCTGATCAATTTATAATTGAAGACGGGATCCGTGAGTGGGCAGATGGCTAATGAGGGCAATATGTGCGCGGAAGAGTCTTGGACAGTGAGAACAAGGAATGGTGACAGCGGGGGCAGACGTGGCAGTGCCTTTTCTAAGCTTCCTGCGCTGCTCAGTTGCTGCCATCCTTCTAGTTTCGCAGGCATTTGCTCCACGTTTGACTACTTCATGCCACTTGTCTCTGTCCTGCGCCCGATATTCTACACTAGTAGGGGTGACACCGAAAGATTTTATGGAGACCTTTATTGCAAATGCTTTAGGAAAATACACAAATCGACTTACCCCTAACTAGAAGACTAACTAGATCCTTGGTAAGGTCATCAATCTAGAAGAAAGGAAGCACTCTGTGGTAAGGCCCTAAATCATAACAAAAACGTAGCACTCAGAATCAGTTCAACAATTCTTGGAATAACTTCTCGTTTGTTCAAAGATTTGTTTTAAGTAGACATTAGCTAAGCTTTGTTTGGCGTAAGGCATTAAGTGGGAATCGAAGTCACAGACAACATTCTTGCTAACCTAGCTCACTTACCATTATAACATGAGTCCGCGCTTAAAAAATTACTCAAAGCTCAGATTTAAAAAAATCGCACAAGACTGAGGATTGAACTCATTGAAAAACTTACAAAGCATTACCACGAGATGGGATGACTGAATTATTGTTCTGAGTCATTTCCAACTGCAGGAGAAGGATGCGACACAAGGTCAATTTTTAAGCGGAGTTCAGCGGGTTTTTCTTCTCCTAAACTGGTGGCCAAACCAAGGTTCAAAAGTTCAGTCTGTCCAACTATCTACCATTAGCTTTAGGGAGAATAATTGGATTAGCGCAATATGAAATGCAAATAGCCCCATTAAGGTTTTCAACTCAACTACGATCTGTTTTTCACTCGACATGTCAGCGGTGCTTTAGAATACACCAAACCGAGTATCGTAAATGTAATATCCGTTAGTGAAGTCACTAGTTCTCGTTTTCAGATGAATATCAAACAAAAGATTTTAGGGTTTCATTTTTTTTATATTACCTAATTATCAGGTTTATTACTGATAAAGTTTATCAGCTTATTTGAATTTTGGTGATAAATCGCAAAAATTCGGTACTTCTATTTAAATTTTTTTTTTACTTAAAAACACTTTTTTCTTACAAAAATAGTTTATTTCAGGTGTTTTGTTTCTTGGCACCAAAAACTGGTGTTGACCAGTGAAATCATTATAGACAAATGAAAAAAGTTCGATTAACAAATTATTGTAATGGAATGTTGAAAATATTGGTATGATAATAATTAAACATTTACAAATAAACCCAATTTTAATATTAAATAACCCATAACAAGTTGATAAAGCGTAAAATAAACCCGACCTATTTTCTCTGTCGTAATAAAGCATACGTTTATACATACATACACTTGGGTACACAGGTCCACTAAGTAATGTAATTGATGTAGAGAGAACCATGGCACTTAACCCAAATATTCTTTTACAGTAACTACCCTATTGGTGAACACATCTTGAAAAGCCCTTATTCAGATAAACTTTTATATGCTTGGGACAACGCTTTCAAAGACACATGTTTAACATTGAAATCTATTCAGTGCTTATTTGTCCTAGAAACCTACAGGAATAAAAACAAAAACAAAAATCTCAAAGAAAAAAACTAAGTTTTTATCATGAAATTTTATACTAACTACTATAAAAACATTTTGCAAATATATATATATATATATATATATATATATATATATATATATATATATATATATATATATATATATATATATTCTAGATTGAAAAGTGTCAAGTTTTGAAATCTGAGTAGAGCTAGAATATATATTAATAATTGGAAAGATTTTGTCTTTCCTCTATAGATGGCCAAATGGTTTGAGGCAAAGCTACTAAATTTGCAATGCATTTTTATAGTAAAATCATTTCCTATACATCTATATTAATAACTGGAAAGAGTTTCTTTGCCTTTTCTTCTATAGATGGCCGAATGGTTTGATGAAATAATATCAAATTTGTTATGTTTATGTATTGGACCCAAGGAAAGATTTGAACGTAAAAAATATTGAGTATTGAAGGAGAATCTGTAAAAGATGAATAACTGATTTGGAAAAAAAACAAAACAATAATCCGCGGGACTCTATGTTGCGGCAAAACGCAACTAATCGAACAATAGGCTGTACAAATTAGGTTCTTCAGTTACTTTTTTAAGCTAGAGATGTAAAATAATTACATAGCATTTAATGCTTTGTTAAGAATACATTAAAGATAACTCCTGACATATTCAAAGCAGGCTATTATTTTCCTTCATAAAAGAAAATTATGACTGACTTGAAACTCTTTCATGAAAATTACAATTCTTCTAGAGTAATTTGCAGCATATTTTTAACAAATTTACTGAATATTTTAATCCCAAAATTATTTTATCAAGAAGTAAGAGAGGAGTCCACGTGGTGTAGTGGCTAAAGAGTTTGACTAAAGCCCAAAGTAAGCGAGTTCAAACTCCAGTTACGCAACTACGTTCACTTTCATTTGGGAAAGATATGAACCATTTTATCCTCCCAGCAAGGAATTAGCATCACTGCTGTTCTACAAGGTGGGCTTTGGCATTAAATAACCCACAAAAATTGATATGTCATTAGAAAAAGAAACTAAGACACCAAATCAACTAGCAAGATAATCAGCCACAATTCTCTAGCGTTTCCTGTTAGGTGGCGCTTCCGGCATCCGGCAATGAACTTGATGATCTCTCTTTAATGTATGGCTGGACTGCAACCGAAATTTGTGGCTACCAATTTTATGTCCGATGGTCGATTTGCATCTTTGAAAATTAGACGTTACTTTTCAATAAAAATAATGAAGCAAATGGATGAAACTTATTTTTATTTGGGTTGTGAATAGTAAATCTTATTTATTTATCTATTTATTTATTTATTTATTGTACATAACCTGCAGAAATAAGAAAATTTCCATCAGCGGGATATTCTGTAAAGCACTAGAATTTTTTGGTTTTGTGTAAATATTGATAAAGAATTGGCTTCTACATATCAAATTATATCCCTAGCAAATGTGTGTCACCAAATGATGTTCTTAACCCACGTGTGTCACCAAATTTAGACATAGAAAAGAGTTCCATGTATTTCCAGTAAGAACTTACACTTTTTGTCATTAAAATGCTGGTGATGCTGACGCTAACTTATCCCTCACTACTTAAGAGCATTTCAATCGTCTCAAAAGACAATCTAACCAAAAATATCAGTCACAACGGTAACTAAGTTTTATCCTCTAAGGAATTTCATTACTGATATACAAGTTAGTATTTAAAAAAGAATGCTAAAGCATTTACGTACACGATGTACATACAACGATAAATACTCACACAACATATCTTTAGTAAACTATTGCTTATTACCAAAAATAATACGTAAAAAGACAGCGTTTATTTTAACTCAACCTCCTATTATTTGTTAATTGTTTTATTTATAATTCCATTTCGAATTAAACTTTTTATCACAGTTACTCGGACGACTCCACTGCTACAATATTAAGCTACATTTTTTAAAAACTCGTTACGCATAATTCGTTACATTACATGATCAAGTATAAAGAATTATCTATTGATACATTTTGGATTTCAATTAAAGAGGGTCCTTCAATATTTAAAAAAGTTTTTTGTCATTTGATCGAGTTTTCTACTTTATTTTGGGATTTTTCTTTTCTTAACAGCGTTAAATGTAAAAAAAGAAAAAAAAAACATTGTACATTGGAAAGCAAATAACTGTTTAGCTCGTGTACTTGGATGGGCAGAAAAGTTCATCGGCTGACCAAGACACTCTAATGCAAAATGACCAAGCGAAGTATATTTTTCATCATAGACCTCCTTGCAGTCAACTTGCTTTTTCCATTAGTGTTGCAGTTATTGGATTCCATTAGTCTAAAAAGTTATCGACAGCAGATATGACGTCATTATATAAACTTTTCAGCCCATTCTCGTTTATTTCCATCTTACCGTAAAAAATGTTGCTAACAAATATGTTTTTATTTCATTGAATAAAAAATCCCTTCCGGTCGACAGGAGAGCACTTTATATCATTGTTGGTCGATTGGTAAAAGGAATTATTGTCTAAAGAACGACTTATTAGGTGGAGTGGCTAAGGTAACTCATCACCCTGGCCATTGTACACGATAACTCGATTGCCATTCCATCAGCAGAACAAGTCAGTAATAATACTTGCTATCACGCAGACATCAGTAAAAACCACTTGTTATTATCGATGGTATACAAAAACTCATAAAAGTTGAAAAGGAATAAGAGGAAAAGATGATGTATTATGTATAGACCAGCACATTCTAAAGAAGGTTAAAACCAAGGCGGGAAAATGTAGCCGTGGGATCGATAGACTACACAAAGACGTGACATGATTTGTAAACGTGGATAACAGAGTGTTTGAAAAGGTTCAAGATATCAAAGCAAGTCGGAAACTTCATCACAAGAAGACTGAAGAGGAATTAGCAACAGGAGGCCAAACTTTAGCAGGTAAAAATCCAAAGAGTCATTTTTCAGGGAGACTTATTATCGCCACGACTATTTGTTATAGCAATCATGCCGCTTAATTATATACTAAGAAAATGTAAAGTAGGCGACAAAGTTGCAAGAAAAGATAAACTCCATCATATATATGGATGATATTAAGATATTTGCTAAAAAGGAAAAAAAAAACAAAACAACAAACTAGAAACCCTTATATAAACTATTGGAATTTGAAATCAAGATATAAGAATGAAATTTGAGAATGAAAAATTGTCCACGCTTGTAAAGAAAAAAGATTAACACCGGAAGTAATTGAACATCCCAATCAGGAAAGCATCAGCACATTTGGAGAAAAAAATTACAACTACTTAGAAATGTCGGAAACAGATTCTATCAAGCAAACGGTAATGAAAGAAAATGTAAGAGAGGGGTAACTAAAAAAAAAAACCATCTAGAAATTAAACTCTACAAGAGAGCTATTTATCCAACCTTCCACAATGTCGTATTTGACGCAAGGTCATTTTAATGTGGATAGCCATACATGAATCGAGACTCATGCAAGGCAGGTGAAAAAGATGCTTTATCTTGTCGGCATTCCCCTATTGGAATGCCTCAGACACCAAGCGATGTGTTCAGTCCTTCAAAGCAGGTATTGCCTGGGGGATGGCCCCTGATACGAGGCGTTCAGTTTCCTAGTCATCAGACCAAAAAGGTCCGGTGCCAAACTTTGCAAGGGAAATCTAATCAAACGAATAAACACATGGACAGTCTCCCTCGTAAAATATTATGTCCCCCTTTTAAGACTGACAAAATGCATTGACAAGGAAATTTATAACGATGCAGCAAGCTTTACACTCGAGAGATGTCAAGAAAAGTTGGAGGAAGAGGATCTGCGAGCATTGAGGATTGTAAATGCAACAATTCTGGGACTCGAAAAATATAATAGAAAAAAGAGCCAACATCAGCAATATCCAATTTAATAACTTAAGGACAAACAGGAAAACAACAATGAAAAAATCAAATCAACAAAAATGCAGGGAAAAACAACAATGGATACATCAAGCGATAAACTAAGGACAATGCACATGAGATGACCTTCACATGACTTTCACATGACCTTCACAAAAAGGAAACTTAAAAAGAGAAACTGGATCTTTTATAATAGTAAGTAGTAAGGTGGCGACTGTAGTCGAGGTCGACCCGAGGGCTTCCTTTTCCATAGCTACTACTCCGAGGTGTAGGGGAGGATTGCTCCACTTGAGTGTTAAGCAAGAAAGTATCAAGTACCATTTTTAAGTCTTTGGTGTGACTCGATCTGGGATTGAACCCAGGTCTACTGGGCCCTTGGCGAACACTCTACCCACTAATAGCAGCTCAAAATTATGTCAAAGCAAAAACTGATATGATTCAGGAAAATAACAATATAAATAAAAATCATGTGATAGGTGATTATAGCAAACAGGTATCAAAGCATTGCAAGAGTAGGTATGACTGTGTGGGAAATTTCACCATACTGCCAATTGGTATACGCACAAACCAGAATCTGGATTGAAGACCAGAGTTAATGTTAATTAACGAGAAAAGAAAAGCCCTTCTCATCTTGTGGATTTTGCCGTTTTAGTGGATCACAGTAAAAATGAAAGAAAGATTGACAAATACCTGCATTTGGCCAGAGAGCTGAAAAGAAGAACGAAGATAGCGGTGATACTAATAGTAGATGGAGCCCCCTGGAACGGTCTTCAAGGATCTGGTAAATAGACTGGGGTAAATGGAGATCAAATGAAGAATCGAGACCATCCAGACCACAACACTCTTAAAATCAACAAGAATTCTTAGAAGAGTCCTGGAGATCTGAGGAGACTCGCAGTTTCTCAGACTTTAGAGAAAATGCATTCGTTAAAGCTGGTGTGAAACACTTGCAAGGAATAAAATGATGATTATTTAAAAAGTATATATATATATATATATATATATATATATATATATATATATATATATATTAGGGTAGGTCGATTTTGGAACTGTAAAAAGAATGACGCGGTGAAAGTTGCAAAATAACATCAGAAAATACCCCACGAAATATTTCTTTCCAAAATTTTGTATTTTTTTGCGAAATCGCATTTAAAGAAATAATATTTTGTGATTTTAGTCGTGATATCGGTGACGCTGGAAACCTGTATCCATAAAATTAAAACTGAGACTAAAGGAAAATTAGATTATAAAATTTATTAAATAATTGATATTTTTAAGTTTATTATCCATTATTTTTAATTAAATGACCAAAAACAAAAATAAAATACATTAAAATATATAGTTTAAAATACAAATAACGACTTACTAAACCTCGTTTTATTTACCGGATATTTTTTCGGCTTTCACCGGTGGTAAATATCTCTCAGTCGTACTTCGGTTTGTTTATGTTTTTTACCCTTATAATTAAAGCAAATATATATATTTCGCAAAGTAGACATACTATTAAAATATTTAAACATTTTATAATTATTGTAATTTATTTATATTTTAAAATCTAGTGTTTTTTTAAGTGAAAAGTCGGTTTACGAGTTTAATTTTGGAACTAAACAGTACGGTACTGTTGTTTAGTAAGTCAACATTATTACTTTTTTTTAATGAATTTCGAAATTTATTTACAATTTTTTTAAAACATCTTCGTGTATTTTCAGACAATATATATATATATATATATATATATATATATTCTTTTTACAGATATTTTGATTAAAAATTGCACTGGAGTTTCCACTCGAAATAAAGGTGCAATTAAATTTTCAGGTTTACCATCACCATTGGATAAAACTGAGACAGGAACTTGTCGACAAATAACTCAATACAGCTATTTTTTAATGAACACTTATCCCCACCATTCTTGTTTAGGTATTTCTAAATTAATAGCAAAGAACGTGATAGATATTTGGAAGGCTGTCAACCCTCGTTTGCCTTTGTTAAAAGAAATTAGTGTTGTCAACAAGCTGAAAATTCTATGCTTTCAGAAGGCAAAGCAAATGAGTAGGAAACGTCTACCTGCTGCCCAAAGAAAATTCTGGAAGGAAAAGTTGGATACATTTTTTGATATATCATCATGTTCGTGAAACCTGCCAATTTTAAGTTGTGACAATATTAATGTCAAATGCACCAAAAGAAAATTGCCAGACTAAGCACATCATCTGCACTTGTCCTCTGACAAAAAAGCCAACAAAAAAGTTTGAAGATATCCCCACCAATAGCTTCAACATTATATGTTTAGGGTGATTCTTCCCATTCTTACTCATCTTCTCCAAGTGATGAAACAGAGGATTATAAACAACTAGATAGTCCTCTCCAAGTGCCTTATAACCTCACAAAAATTCCAAGGTATACTCTTGAGTTAGTTAGTGGTGATATATTTTCTAATCTTGGAGCCAGCCTTGCCCATGCCTTGCTCTTGGATTTGAGGGCTATTGGCCTTTTTATCCCTAATATAGATATAAATAATATCTATATGGATAAATGTAAAATAGAGCAAAGGCTAAAGTGAAAACAAATGCCTATGAAAAGCAAAATGAAAATGTGGAGAATCTTCTTTGTATAGGAATTGATGGGAGGAAAAAGACACACTACACTACAAGGAATCAGTGGAGGAAAATGGAAGTAAAATTCTGAAAAAGCCAAAGGACCTAATGCCACTTGACAATCACAAAGGAGACACCAAATGAGAGTATATATTTGACTCACAGGGTTCTTCCTGATATTGGTGCAACTGGTACACTATTAAGGCTGTCCTTGTTGACAACACGAATGCAAATACAGGCTGTGAAAGTAGACTTGTTACACTTTTAGAAAAAAAAAATAAATAAATCTTCACACAATTGGTTGCTCCTTACATCAAAATGAACTTCCATTTAGAGCTCTATTCAAACATTTAGATGGCACCACAAAAAGCCACACTACATTCAATGGTCAATTGGGTAAATTATGTGCAAATGATTGTCATAATTCACCCCCAAAATCTTTTTCAGCTGTTGAGAATCCCCTGGAGTTTCATTTTGGAATGAAAGATATGGATAGCCTTAGTAGTGACCAAAGACTACTCTATGAATATACAGTTGGTATTTCTAGAGGTGAGGTGGACCCTAGATTTGCATCGTGCAAAATTGGTCCATTAAACCAGGCAAGGTGGTTAACTTTGGCCATCAGGCTCATGTGCCTATGAAATCGTGGGGCATATCCACACAATCTTTCGACCAAACTATATAGTTTGATAAATTTTATTGTGAATGTTTATGCTATTTGTTGGTTTGATATAGAAAAAAATAACAAGTTCCATCACCAGCAAATTTATATTTACAATATGATTGACAGGATACGAAAGAAACCAATTGAGGTTTAAAGGATTACATTAAAAAACCTCCAGTATAATGCCTAGGCATTACTACTGGAGAATGTTTTATTTTCAATGGTGAAATTTGATGAACCTGAAGTGAGAGAAGAGGGTATAAAAAGAATTTTGGCCATTAGGTACATTTATATTTATTCATACAAAACTGGTTGAAGTACTTGTGCCAATTTATTGAAACATCTTAAAGATTACATCTGATTTCACCAAATATCATTAAAGCAGAACAAATTGCATTTAAAAATTAAACTCAAATTATTTTTTATATTCTTTCAGAAGAGGGAAGCCAGTCAAGAAAAGATTCTAAAAGATCCCAATGATCAACTTTAAAGCTGTGCACTGGACTGATTTAATTGATTTGTCAGTTAATGGAGTCTGTGAGCCACCACTCACACTAGACTTTTCTGACGATGAATTACAGAATTCATTGTTAACTGGTGAAAAGATTAACTTGCCAGATTTTCCTTCATATTCCCAAGGTGTGGAACGGGCAGTTAAGTTAGTAACGGAGGCTTCTCAATTCGTGTATGGCTTTGAAGCAAGGCACTAGCACATACTTGCAAAAGTTTTGTGCCAACAATTGAGACCAGCGTTTTCATCTAAGGGCTCATATATGGAACTATTTGATTCCATATATACAAAATTATTAAACAATTATTTGTTTTTCCATATTTGTTTATTTGTTGTATTTCCATTCATATCAGGAAAAAGTTTTTTTCAATATATTCGAATATTACTGCTCGAATAATAGCATTTTAGATTCGACACAGGTAAAGCAGGGTGGGGTAGGGGTTCAATTTTCAATTTGAAGTTTTGTTATAATTGATTTATTATATTTCCATAAAATAAAATAAGATTTCCTAATTAAAATACTAAAATTGTTTGGTTTTTACATCAATATTTAGGCCAAATCTGGCAAAATCGAGGACTTTTCAGTACGTGTTTATTCAAAATCTTTCATGCCAAATTAGCAAAAAACCGTTGAAGATTCAGATCTAATTTTTGGTATGAGTATTTAATAGGTACATACACAACTTTCAGTGCATTATTCTTTTTGATATTTAAAAAAAAGTGAAAAATCAACCTACCCTAATATATATATATATATATATATATATATATATATATAATTGGTAAAATTGCAAGTAGGTAGTGGAATCTTGAATCCTTTAACACCTGTTCTTTCCAAATTACAATTTGTACGTGTTCCTTGCTATGCTTGGCCTACTTAATAGATTATCAGAGCATAGCGTTTTTATTTATTTTTTCGCTTGTCTCTTCTCCCGTTGATTTCTGTTGAATTATTCTAACTTTCTTAAACAGGACTCGCTGATCTTGATTTTCCTTCCATACATTGACTTTACACGGAAACTTTGAAATCAGACATTTAGTATCTGTCGAGTTATTTTTCCTCAAATTCTTCTGCTGAACCCGAGGAGACGGTTATAAACTCATCTACAATGATGAACACGAATATCTCGTTTGAAAACAGGATTCTTTTTTCAGTTCACTCGCATGGTTTTAATATTTCTCCAAATTTTATGAACTATCCACAATCACTTAAGATAAGTTTTCTTCAGTCCTGGATTGTGTGGTTCATTTAAATTTCAAAGCCCCAAATAATTGTAATTACATTTTTTATCCTCTTAGAAAACCTTTGGTTTATATTTATACCAATTGTTTGCATGATTTAATCAAATTCATTTGCAAAGTTCCCAATGCATTACTCTTCCAGCCCAGTCATATCAACTTTTTTACCTCGTAACTCGCTAATACAAGATCTCTTGGATTTTAAACCTCTGGATACTCAGAGTGATACATTCTGGCATTGCTAAACTCGATGTGATGCATCCATACTCTCAACCAGATTCATACTCCACTTTCTAATCATTCCCTCTTATTTATTTACTACCTCTGATCGACAGTGGTATGTGCTTAATTACCCAACCCCTCTGGTACGAGCAGGATGTGACACAAGGTCAATTTCAAAGCGGAGTACAGATAATTTTATTCAAAGTTTTCCTTCTCCTTGAATGGTTGCCTCATCTTGGCTAAAGAACCCATTCTAACATACTATTTTCTCATTGCTGGAGGGAGAACCGAAGGATACACGCCTTTCCTAAAAGCATTAGTGCGAAGTGAAACATAAACATCTTTATCCAGGTTTCGAAATCATGTTAATGATTTTATTTCCTACGATAATAACTACGGCTCAAAGAGAACCTGTGGCCCAAGAAGCCAAACTCATATTCTTAACTGACTAAAAATTATCCACTATCAAATTTTAAGAAATATCTTTATTTATTAAGTTTAACATATTTATTTAAATTGTCTCATAGATCACTTTAAGGAGACTTGGTAAATTCATATACCGATTGTAATGAACACTTGAAACTTGTAAGCAGATATTTGCTTTTGAAAATGTTGACCGCTGAGACGCAAAATTTAGTTTGAGGTAATCTCTTTTTATGATACGACACTTCTCGATAAAATATGCTGTCTTTTCTTATAAATGTCATAACTAACAGCAAGATAAAGACGTAGATAAAAGAGCGTTCATAACAAAACCGAGCAGCGCAGTTATGTATTAAGTATCGGCCTTACAATATCTGCTCAAGTTGTTTGTCAAGCTGTTGGGAGCAGAATAAGCAAGGCACTTTACTTTCAGCTTCGGAAAAGATTCAAACAAGAGGAGAAATTGCAATGTTTGCACGAAAATCAAATAAACTAGCGGGAAGCAATTTTTAAAAATTGGGGGGGGGATTTTTATAAGCGATGTTGATAAAAAAAAATGTGTGGGTGTTTGTCTCATTGGTGCGGCACAATCTCCAGCGATCATCCTGCTGTTGGGGCTTAGAATTTGCCGAATGTATTCCCTTGAGAGAGATAATACCCCCCAACAAAAAGGGGTGTCCTGAGTATTACACCAAACTGCATCTGATGGTGAGGCTCCAGTTTTGTAACTGTGAAGAGTGTGAAGTGCCCCATTCATTTCCATTACCCTTAGGTTCACTCCGAGAGGTAGTACCGATTTGGGTCCCATTTTGGGGGGCAAATAGACCTGCTTATAAAAGGATTCGTATTCAATTGGACTATTTGCAAAAGAAACTAAACCTCTTAAGAAACAACCACAGAAGAAATGTAAAGATGAACATGCAATGAACGCGATTCCATAACTTCTAGACATAAAATAACTTAAGACTGATTGACATCCCGTTAAAATCAATAAATCAATCAATCTTCAAAGAGGTCTCCAGTCTCTTGCATTGCATTAGTACGGAGGGGGGTGGCTTTTTTCTTTTTTATGATTTTCTTCCGTTCATTCATCAATACATAATTTTGAAACTCTGCGTCTCCTCTTTTCAGTATTTGTTGATTTTTTAAAGAAATATTTTGACATTTTTAAATGGTTAATGGAAGCAAAGATAAATAGACACAATTTCCCTGATTTTGTACTCCATGAGATAAAATTCGACTACTGAGCTGCTGAAACCGCCTATAACAATGCATGTAGGATTCACCTTCAGAACGTACGTCGTTGTTATCCAATTATTTATGAGAATCATCCGATGGAAATTACCGCTCATAAATATCTGAAGCATCAAATCAGGCTTCATTGCCTAAAATTATAAAGACCATAAAGATCTTGTACTGGAGAGTGTGGGGATATCCAAATTAGTTTATTAGTATAGCAATTCTTCCAAATAATATGAAATCGACTTTTCAGTCTCCTTGATCGATTCTAAATATACTTTTAGAAGGATAAAAAAAAATTTAAATCGAAAAATTCTTTTTCATTATATTTTGCAGTTAGCAAACAAAAGTAAATGCCTTGTTATGTTGATTTCAATTTGGTTCTTCTTGCGTGAATTCCATTTTCAATTCTCGAAACGAAACGGTAAGAAACATATGGACAGTTTATTCAATACTTGTGTGTTTGTCGTGCGTAGTTTGGTAGTAGATTTTCTTGTAGGCAGACTTTACTAAAGATCACAGACAAGGATTTAGAGGTGAGATTTTTTATTAGCCTTTTCGTGTCCGCGAGCATGATGTCGCAACTGAGGATGAAGCATGTTTAGTAATTGTCCGATATCTAGGATATTGTAACCCGAAATATGTACTTTCGACCTTAGTGGGTGATTTTTGGGCATGTGGGTACGACTATACCATAGATTATGAGATGATTTTTTAATCATTGAATTTTTTAATGAGAACGTTTATCTCGTATATATATATATATATATATATATATATATATATATATATATATGTGTGTGTGTGTGTGTGTGTAAGTTGCGTGTGTGTGTGTGCGCGCGCGCGCGTGTGTGTGTGTGTGTGTGTGTGTGTGTGTGTGTGTGTGTGTGTGTGTGTGTGTGTGTGTGTGTGTGTGTGTGTGTGCACAATAAATTAGTTGCATTATAGTAAAAATTTCAACAATATTTTATTAATAAAAAAATGGAGGAACGGCACGATGAATTCAACTAAAATTGCTCACAGCACGGTCTTAGGAATTAGACTATAGTCGTGCAGAAAGAGTTAAATGTCAGTTTTCTGAATTACCCCAATATGTATACATACAATAATTAACCAATAAGCACTTGTCTCTTTGGCCGCGTCAGATTGCTTCGACCTAATGCCAGTTGGGGTTTCTTCCCACGTTATTAGTTTTTTAGAGAACTATTTTCCATTCGTACCTCTTCTCACCCTCAATCAATCTCTTGAGGATCGGAGCTGACATCAATCGACTCAAGAATCATGTGATTCCATGTAGGATAAATATCTCACCAAAAATCCAAAAGGCAGTGACCAGGACAGGCAAGATGATGCCAGCCTAAGCTCGACTAGTTATGTGTATAGTTCAGTAACTTGGTTCCCTCGCTACGACGTTTATGTTAGAAAAGAGTGGAAAAAAAAAAGAAAAAGAAAAAACAAGTGCTCTGTGTGGGAAGAAAGAAAGAGGAAAAATCATAAACATGAGAAATAAATGAGGTAAAGAAAAGGAAAGAAAAGGAAAGTGCTGTTTTTGTTTTCCTGTAAAAAATAAAGAGAAAGAAAAAAGATATAAAAAGGAGAAATACGGAAAAGAGAAAAGAAAGTCGAAAAGAAAGAGGAATGATAAATAAAAAAAAAAGGTGAAAGGGTAAAGATGAAATAAAGAAAGAGAAAAAATGAAATAAAGACGAGAAGAAAAAATAGATGATGAAGAAGAATGAAAGAATAAAGAAAAAAAGAAAAAGGTAATGGAAGGAAGAGAAAGAAAAGGAAAAGAAAAACGAAAAGAATAAGGAGATGAAGAGAAGAAAGAGAAGGAAAAAGAAAAAAGAGAGAAAAGAAAAGAAAAAAGAAAGAAGAGAAAGTAAAAGAAGAGAAAAAGGAGGTAGAGAAAAAAAAACGAAGGATAAGAAGAGAAAAATGAAGAAAGTGAAAGAAAAAGTTAGAGAAAGAAAAGAATGAAAAGAGCTAAAAAAGAAGGAAGAGAAAGAAAAGGGGGAAAAGGAAGAGAAGGAAAAACAAGAAAGAAAAAATAAGGGAAAAAGAAAAAAGAGAAAGAAAAAGAGAAAAAGGAAGTAGAGAAAAGACGAAGCAAAAGAAGAGAAAATGAAGGAAATTAAAGAAAGTAAAAAAAAGGTAAAGAGAAAGAAAACAAGAAGAGAAAGAAGGAAAACAAAAGAAGAAGAGAATCAAAAGAATGGAGAGATAAAAGAAGGGGAAATGAAAGGAAAGTAAAAATAGAAACCAGAAAAAAATACCAGAGAAAAATTGAATCAAAATAAACTAGAAATTTCCTACATTATGCCCGAATGAAGGCATTGTGTCTAAGGACCCGATTATATGTGCTTGCTACAGAATGGTTACCATAAATGAGATGTTTCCAGTGTCGATCCTGCCAGTGCCTTATAAATAGGATGGAACTTTTTACATAAAATAAATATTTGTACCAATCTTAAATTGTGTATACATTACTTCTGGAGAGTCCCTATACTAATTACCAAAGAGAACATTTTCCCATCGAATAATTCTGGAGGGTATTGGGTTAATGTTTCGTTGATATGTGTCTTTGTTTGTTATTACTTTTTTATATTAAGAATGCTGCCATTAAATACATCTAGTAGATTAATCATTGTTAGGACCTTTAATTTCAAATTAGTCGTTTCTAGTATATATTGTGGTTAAATGACAATGAATTCTGTTTCTGGATAGTTCTTTTCTATATCTATCTATCTATGTCTCTTTCTCTCTCTCTCTCTCTCTCTCTCTATATATATATATATATATATATATATATATATATATATATATATATATATATATATATTTGAGTCTGGTTTGACTCAACCTGGGATTAAACCCCGGTTTTCCGGGACCATTGGCGAGCGCTCTAATTATTATGCCAATGGCCCGGATTGAGTAAGTATGTATGTATGTATTATTTAGAAATCTATTTTTCACGTAAAAGACAAAAAGATGAAAAGTTTATAATTGTTATCAAGATATATGAAATTTTTTTATTGATTGACATTTTATGACATGCCAACCGTTGTTGGGTCATTTTATGTCGAGGTAAGTTTATTTTTTGCGTGTTTTTTTCATGGTTTCAAGTAACTCTTCTTTGTTAATTATGATAATCACTTGTTCCATCACAGTAATATGGTTTCAAGTATTCCTGACATTAATTTTTAAGCAGAATTTAACAGATTTGAATTTAGAGTTTTCCTTCTCTGATATCAGTTACCATACCAAGGTTTTAGAGCCCAGTTTGCCCACTCATAGCTGGGGATAGAATTGTTGGATTCATACTTTTCCTAAGGCCCAGAATTTATACTCGAATTAGAGCCCACAAGCAAAAATGAAGTAATCTTACATTTGAATATTGAATCACTCAAACGGTACAAAGTAGTACATTCACTGGTTGCTATATTTCCATTGTTTTTATTCTCTTACTTCTTAACTATTTTATTCCATCCCAGTTTAAAATTTATTAAATTGAAATTTAATATAAACTTAATTTGAAATATAGAGTTCATCGCTTTATTATAAGTCATGAAAATGCTCTTCGACTTCTGAAGTAGTGGGGGGGCTGATCGTCTAACAGTTTTAGCCGAAGAAAATAGAGTCGGTGTGACAAATTTAAATTCATCCCTGTTCTCAGGGCTTAGAATTTCAGAGGGTTAAGGCCTTACCCAAAAAAGGGAGTGCTGGGCATGGCACTAAACTATATCGGATGGTGAGAATCCAGTCCTGGAGATCTTGAGAGAGTGGAGTACTCCTTCATGGCCATTACTCCCAGTTTCACTCAGGCTCAAAGTGGTTGTACTTGTTAAGATTCTATTTATGAATTAGATTTGCTTGAAAATAATTCGTATTCGAAGTGAAAAAAGAAAAATAATTCTTGAAAAAACAAAAAAACAAAGCAAAAATGTAAATATGAATATACAATGAACGCAATTGCCTAACCTCTTTGCATAAAATAACCCTAGAAAGGTTGACATACCGTTAAAATTAATCAATCAAATCAGTTCCAAATTTTGAACGATGAAGTTTGTGTTTCACTTTGCGCTTATGCTCTAAGGAAGGGTATTATCAATATCTTATCCCTTATGAGCAAAAAAGCAAGGCAGACTAGACTGTCTAGCCTTGGTAGGAAAACCTTTTAAGAAGAAATGTCTGAATTCAAAAAGCTAAGTAGTATTGTTCGGGAGAATCAATGACATATTAGTGGATTATGTTTCTTCTATCAGCTCATCCAAAAAGTGGATCTCAATCTAAACATGCTTTCACCACTATAAATGAATCAGATTTATTGTTCATTTGTTCATAATCAACGATCGTCATGAATACTGATGGACAAATATTATTCTTTGAGTTATGGACAAATAGATAAATGAACCAAACAAAATACAGTAAAGGAAAAAAAAAGAACCATGCAATATGCATTTATCTAAATCCTCTGCAACGGATAGTATGTGACATGCGTCAATTTTAAACAGAGTACAGCTGGTGTGAATTCAGAGTTTTCCTTCACTTGAACTGGTTGCCTTTCCAAAGCTAAAGAACCCAGTCTGCCTTACTATTTACTCTTAGCTGGAGGTAAAACAGATGAATCTTTGCTTTTCTCAGGGATTTTAGCACTAAGTGAAACCAAACTAGCTTCATCCAGGATCTAGATGTTAAAATCGAAGAGAGTGTAAGGGATAACGCCATGCATCAGATGCTTATCATTTGCTTCAATGGAATGGGAAAAAAGAAAGAAAAAAATGAGAGGAAAAATGAAGGTAAAATAGAGAGAGAGAGAGAGAGAGAGAGAGAGAGAGAGAGAGAGAGAGAGAGAGAGAGAGAGAGAGAGAAATGAAATAAAAAGTGAGAAAAGAGAAAGTGAAGAAACAGGAAAAAGAAAGGAAGAGAATAGAAGGAATGGATAATGCTATATATCAGATGTTTATTGTTTGCTTCAATAGAATGGAAAAAAAAGAAATGAGTGAAAAAAAAAGGGGAGATAGAGAGCGAAATAAACGAAAAGGATAGATAGATAGATAGATTTGGTTAGGTTTCTTTGTTTAATGGCATATCAACCTTTGTGAGTTATTTTAAAGGTAAAACCATCCCTGTAGAATGACAACAGAGATACAATTTAATCTGTAGATGAGAGATAAGAGTGTTCATACCTTTCTCAAGGGTTATAGTCCGAAAGTGAACGTAATAGAGCGACTGGAGTTCGAACTCGCTTCACTCCGATGTCGCAGTCCAGTGCGTTTGGCACCAAAGAAAGAAAGAAAGAAAGAAAGAAAGAATATCTACTTAAAAAACTTATTTTGAAAGTTTATTTTTAAGCAAAAAAAGACGTGATATTTCATGAATAATAAAATGTTTCAAAAGTCAACAAATTATTCAATTTTAATTTGATTTAATTTTGATTATTTATTTACAGATAAAAAGAAACTGCATCAAATTTGAACTTGTCTAATTACACTTATTTATTTGCAAGTAATTAACATTATAGATCAATAATGATTATCAGTGATTTACTCAAAGATTTTGATGCAAGTTAATGTAATTCATGGGGTGAATTTTTTTCTCTTGTTATTTTAATAAAGTTTTCTTTGTGAATTTCTTTAAAAATTTATGTATCAAAATAAAACTTGTAAAGAAGTGAAATTTTCACGAGTAATGCAATATTTTTGTGGTTTTTGAAATTGATTTTAATACTAATTCTTAATATTTACATTTTTTCTCGTAATATTTTATATCGATTTAATGGTTTTAAGTAGCTTCTTTTTTTTTTTGTTTCTTTTTAACAGTTTAAAATTGGAAAATGCGGTCGCTAAAGGATAAATAATAAAATGAAGATTATCTTGAATTAATAGAGATTATCCACCAGAAAATAGAAAAACGCAAGATAAAATGAAAGAAAATAAGCCCTAATCTGAATTTCATTACTAACTGACTTCTTATTGTCTTGGAGGTTGGATTTTTTTTCAGAAAAGAGTGATTTGAGGAGAATGGGTTGAACAAGGGCTCACTAATAAGAAGTCATTCTTTTCTGTCACTCATCGTGACATACCAGTGATGAGAATCTTTTTGTGAAGATATCTCGCGGATTCAGTCTTCTTAGGACATTCTTGCTAAATGAACATAACTTCAGTCGAAATTCCAACTCTTTTCAGGCTTAATTTCATGGCGATAACCGTTACACTACTTTCATGCATCTCAGGCACGATTAAATTAACTCAGTAATAGAAGAGCGATTTGCTCTTTATTTTTACCTCCTCCTTTCTATCCTTTCTTCTTCTTCTTCTTCTTCTTCTTCTTTCATGCACCGCATTCTCGTCACTCCACCCCCCCTTTTTGGATTTCTCTGTTTCTTCTTTTTTTTGTTTTCCTTCATCTCAAAGTTAGTCGTACACCTGGATGAATGAAAGATTGTACCACACCTACTTCTAAAAATACGAGAGCATGCTTGCTTTGAAAATTTGCCGCCGAATTTTTAGCTTTTACACGGGTTCGAACAAAGATCACCGACAGCGATGGAAAACACGTGACTATCTCATCCACTAGACAGACAATATATGTTTCTGCTTATTTTTTTTCTAAATTTATTTTTCGTTCCTAATTAACCCATTTTGTTGTAGTTGTTGTTGTTCGAAAAGAAATGTGTACCTATTTTTGATGAATGTTATTTTATTTAAAAAAAAAAGAAAAAAAAGAATGAATATTGCCCAATACGTTAAAATCTCAACCTTATTAAGTCGACTGGGTGCGATTCGGCATTTTCCCACAAGTCTTACTGACCTCTGACTCCTCACCATGATGGCGGCGTCATCGTCAACGACTACTCAACCGACTTAAAAAAGATTTGTAAGAAGAAAAAAAACTAATAAATGTTGTTTGAAAAGACATCTATTAGAGACAATTATTAAATGGATTTTAAAGATTACTTTCTTTTTTACGTGTAATAAATAAGATTCGTTCCTTGATTTTTAATAAACACAGACTATGACACTAAATATTAGTCATTTAACTTAATACAAAGTAGACCTGTGAAAGAAACGTTTTTATCCATAAATCCTCAACACACACAAACAAGTATCCAAATCTGGAGAGGTAAATCCAAATTAAGAACATGAATTTTAATCGGAAATGTTACTGAGTTGCGACAAATCCATTAATAATTTCGTTTCGGTTTCTTTATTTTTAATGTCATATCAACCTTCGTGGGTTATTTAATGCCAAAGATACCCTTATAGAAGAACCTATTCAATTCATAGCTTGGGGGATAAGGGGGTTCATACCTTTCCTAAGGGTAATAGAAAGTGAATTTATTAGCGCGACTGAAGTTCAAACAGGGGTGCAAACAAATGAACACTGACTCGTTTTAAAATGATATATCATATGTAATATATATATATATATATATATATATATATATATATGTGTGTGTGTGTGTGTGTGTGTGTGTGTGTGTGTGTGTGTGTGTGTATTATTTGTAAATGAATAGTTTGTAGGAAACATTATTTTTAATCGATCCAGAACTCAGTTGTTATCCCATGCAAATAAGTCTATTGAATATTAATCATAGTTAAATGGTTTCAAGTATTGCTATTTAACGCTAATAATTCTGTTTAATAGTGATAATCTCTTGTAAAGGACTGAGAAATTCTATTTGACCCAAAGATGGGATCTTAACAGATACTATGACTTTGGGTCTGAGTGGACCTTTGAGAAATGTTAATGAAAGGGGACTCCACATTTCCTAAACTCCAAAACTAGAGACGCACCATCATATGCAAATAGATTCTTATTGCTATCTAAAACTAACAATCCTATCCAAAATAATTCTTTTTTTTTCTGTACATTGTTGAATGGTTTCAAGTCTTGCTATCAAGTACTAATAATTCAATTTAGCAATAATCATTTATTTGTACACAGAAGGTTTCAAGTATGTTAAATGATTAATTAGTTCTATTTGACCCTAATAAATACCACCGCACCGGGTCAGAGTGGACGTAGGAGTTATGACAATGAAAGGGGTATTCCTCATTTCCCAAAGCTTCAGAACAGGTGCCTTAACATCAGATGGTCTAGTGCCATATCCAAGACTCGTTGCGGAGATCTTACCCCTCTATAGAGATGTTGTCAACGTAGTCTGCAGCCCCAGACGACTTGCGTATATACTAGAAAAGGTGGCTAGGAAATCATAACTATATATTGCCTCACCTGCACATAGATTGATCACGTGACAGAATTCTCATAGTTATGATTTTCTAGCCACCTTTTCTAGTTTTTTTTTTTTTCAGGCAATTGTGTGCGCCACATGACACTCCAAGTAATGGGGAAATAATTTTGATATTTCTGGTTTTAAACCTGTTCTGTATAGAAGCATTAAGCCTTTTTAATGCAACTATATAAATATATAAGAGTGTTTGTACACACACACATACACACACACACACACATACACACACACACAAACAAACACACAAACACATATATATGGTATAAACGGAACATTTGGATAATTTTAATAGAAAAATTACCTTCCCTAAAACCTCATTTGTACCGTCTCCTTCGATGTTGTCTCAACGATCTCGAAAATTACTGCTCACAAAATGTAGCAAACGGCTGTTCCTAAACGGTCACCCATCTAAGAACTGAGGAGTTGTCAACATTACTTAAATTCAGTAATTTAGCTGAAGCCGCTGCTTTCAGCATGACTTCATTGTAAATGTAATCATTTAGGAAGCAAAGCTTAGTTTGTAAGAAGGTATTTGGCACCCATTGAGAATAGAACTCATTTGCCATAGTCTATGCTGGAGAAGCATAAGTGATGTACTCCTATGGACCCCCACACATGGCCAAGCAAAAGCAGGACGTCCAGCTCGAACCTACTTACAGCAGCTATGTAAGGATGTAGCCCTGAAGACCTGCCAGAGGCGATGAACGATAGGGAGAAGTGGCGAGAGAGGGTCAGGGATATCCGTGCTAGTGGCACGACATGATGATGATGATGATGATGATTAGACAAGCTCGGTAAACATTACACTATGCCAGCCTTACTTTCACGTCAACAGATCAACATAATGTTGTGTTTGTATGAGTATTTATCTATCTACGTCTACATAATGGAGCTTCTCCCGTACAACGTAATCCCAAAATATTTCCTGCTGTTTTAAGTGGTCATCTCTCTAAGTACTGGGCAGGATCACCGTTGCTTAACTTCAGGGATTTAATAGAAACTATTGCTTTCAGGATGACTTTCATAAGTCAAGCATTTATTAAGCTTTTCGTCGAGTGACACAAGGCCAGAAGTACAGAGCAATTAGTAAGAACTAAACTCACTAGCAATGGTCTGCTCGAGGAGCTCGCCAACCATTATACCATTTGGGGAGCACTACTACTTAGATTGATATAGATATAATAGAGTCTGTGAGTAAGTGTGTGTGTGTGTGTGTGTGTGTGTGAGTGTGTGTGTGGGGGGGGGTATCTGTGCATGCCTATCAATCTACGTCTATATAATGTAATGCCCTTGTAACTTGTCCATTCCAATTAAATCCTAAGAATATTTCGCTTGACAGTGACAAATGAAGCTATACCCCCCCCTTTTGGGGGTAACCTTTTCTCCTGAGCCACAGGTTCACACTTGTGACACAGTCGAAGATTCTTATCAAAGGTTTTGCTGATGTTTCACTTTGCCTAAGAAAAAAAAAAGATTATGTTTTTTGGACTTAATGGCATATTGAATGTTCTTTGCAAGTCTAGTCACCCATCCATGTATCTAAATGAGTCACTGGTGCTTATCCTTTTATCCTTGGTCATGAGGAAGGAACCGGTGCTATTAGTGTAACTTTTAATTTTTTTCTCATCTTTTGCTTAAATCGAGTATTCAAGCTTCAGATTGCTTACATTATCTGCTATTATTAAATGACAAAACATTTAAAGGGTTGAGCAGGTTTATCATTGCTAATGTTCATTGATTTCACCTGTGATTAAAGTATGAATTGGCCGGAAGTTGCACTCTAGCTTGTTCATGATCGCTCTCTCTCTCTCTCACACACACACACACACGCGCGCGCACATACACACACACACACACACACTCTCTCTCTCTCTCTCTCTCTCTCTCTCTCTCTCTCTCTCTCTCCACCTACGAAAAAATTTATGGTTTTAATCTCCATGTTTTAGACTGGTGAACAAATTGAATATTGTCGATATTCTTAAGGACGAAGCGACTGTAATTAATAGAGTAACCTTGGTAATAAGTCAACTCGAATCCCTTATATGGAGCTAAAACACTCAATTCCGTTTCCCTACTGTCAGAGGGGCTTAGGATATATCGCCTGGATCCCCTTTCAGAGGAGTAAGTTCTCCCTCAAAAGGGAGTCCTGGGTAGGACTTTAAACTGAACCTGATGTTGAAACTCCACTTCTGGAAATCCTAGGAGTGTGTTCTACCTCTTCATTACCTTTATTCCCAGGCCCGTTCTAACCAGAATTGGTACAACCTGTCCCGTCTATCAGTCAAATAGATCTGTTTTAAAATGATTTGTATTCAATAGGACCGTGTGCAAAAAAAAAAACACTTAAGTAATAACTATACAAAAATGTAAATATGTACGCGATTCCTAGATCTCGCGACATAAACTTTAGACTGGATAAGGTAACATTACAATCAATCAATCAATTCCGTTAATAAAATTGTCAATTCAACAAATTTGATATCCAAAGAACTGAAATCGTTATTATTTTCCAAAGAAAATAAAATAAAACATTCTAAATGAACTTAGCCCCGCTCCCGCTAAAGGCATGGAACGATACAATATCAATTTTTAAAAGGAACACAACTTGTTTTAATTTAGAGTATTCATTCCTTCTAGTCCAGTTGCCTTCCACAGTTAAGTTAAACGACACCAAATAAACGCTTATACTACCACAGTTTTCGTAGTGCTACGGTACAATATAGACATTTGTACCTCGATGGTTCCAACAGTCCTGAGTGTAGCACTACGTCTTAAGTGTCAGTCGGACCCTCGTTGTAACCTCGCCGTGAGAAAAAGTGCCGAACACACAAAACACCATATTGGTTCACAAATACAAATGCTTATTCGCTATTACATCTCTTAATCTCTATAGAAACACCAAAGTAAAAGTACGATCACCAGATGGAGACACAGGATACTTCGACATTGTAGCAGGAGTACTACAAGGGGACACGCTAGCTCCATACCTCTTTATCATTTGTCTAGACTACGTACTTAGAACATCGATTGACAAAATCAGAGAGAACGGCTTCGAGCTGACAAAGAAAAGAAGCAGAAGGTACCCCGCAAAAACAATTACCGACACCGACTACGCCGATGACATAGCGATACTGGCAAATACACCCGACCAGGCCGAAACACTACTGCATAGTTTGGAACGAGCAGCCGCAGGCATTGGTCTCGATGCCAATGCACACAAAACGGAATATATGTGTTATAATCAAACGGGGAACATCTCCACTCTAGAAGGAACCCCTCCTAAACTAGTAGACAAATTCACTTACCTAGGAAGCAGCGTCGCATCAACCGAAAAGACATCGACACGATGTTAACGAAAGCATGGACAGCGATCAATGGGCTATCGATTATATAGAAATCAGGCCTAACCGATAAAATGAAACGCAGTTTCTTCCAGGCAGCAGTCACATCGATACTGCTATATGGATGCACTACATGGACTCTAACAAAACGGCTGGAGAAGAAGCTAGACGGCAATTACACAAGAATGCTGCGAGCAATATTGAACAAGTCCTGGCGGCAACACCCCACAAGACACCAACTGTACGGCCACCTGCCTCCTATCACGAAAACTATTCAAGTTAGACGAGCCAGACATGCAGGACACTGCTGGAGAGGCGTGGACGAACTCATAAGGGATGAACTCTTATGGACCACCACACATGGCCGAGCAAAAGCAGGACGACCAGCACGAACATACATTCAGCAACTATGTGAGGATACAGGATGTTGTCCTGAAGACCTGCCTGAGGCGATGAACGATAGGGAAAAGTGGCGAGAGAGGGTCAGGGATATCCGTGCTACCAGCACGACATGATGATGATGATGATGACATCTCTTAGTAGTCGTTGAGAAAAGAAAAACAGTATGAAAAATGACTTATTTGTTTTGTTATTTAATGGCATATAAACCTTCACGGGTTATTTAATGCCAAATACATCCTTTTAGAAGGACAGTAGTGGTAGATAGGAGGATAAGGAAGTTCATACCTTTTTCAAGCGTATTTGTCCGAAAGTGAATGTAATAGCGTGACTGGAGTTCGAACTCGCGTACTACAATTCCGTGATCCAGCGGTTTAACCATTACGCCCTTAAATAAACCAAACCAAACCAAACCTACCATAACAGTTTTGATTATATTCAAACATTTTCAATGAGTCAAATTTCAACATTAAATAATCCACTCGGATTTGATATGCCGTTAAACAAATCCACTTAGACAAACCAAAGCAAAGTAAGGGGATCAGGTTTTCTTTTTTGAACGATCGAGTAATTATCCCTGGGACCAATTTGATTACTCCACAAGTATCAGGATATACAGCCTCTTCTGCAGGGGCCGAACGCCAATTATATAACAGTGTTACTAGAAAATAAAGTCACTTTAAAAATTAAGATATAAATATTTTGTCGATTTACTAACTGATCTAACTTCTTATAATCAGCAAATACAAATATATGAACTCGTTTATGAACTAGATTTTATATGTATATTACATGAGATATGTATATTACATGAACTGTGCATATTACAAAAGATGTGTATTTTATAATATCGTGTGCATATTAGTTTATATATTTGTACACAAATGTGGATATATGTCATAAACATATAGGAGGGTTGTTCAAAAAGTCCTAACCGGAGCTCAGAGTTTAGATTTGACGCATATTTCTCACCTTTTTATGTACCTCATCTGCACAGAAATTGAGACAGAAATCTTCATTAGTTTACCTAGTTGTATAAGAAATGGTAATATGTTGCCACTACAAAAAATGTTCAGCTATCGTTTTTCTTTCTGTGTGAAGTTTTTAACTTTGTGAAAGGCCATCGTATGTATGTAGTAAATATTGTGCATCTTTATATGGGCGTATAATGTGCACAAGTATATATATATATATATATATATATATATATAGGTAAGTACTCGTGGCGTAGTGGCTAACTTGCTGGACTGTGGCCTTTAAGTACGAAAGTTTAAAATCCTGTCGCGCTATTAAGTTCACTTTCAGACTAATACCCTTAGGAAAGATATAAACTAATTATCCCTCAAGCTATAGGTTAAATAATATAACTGCTGTTCAATAAAGAGGGCATTGTCATTAAATAAACGATGATGGTTGATGTGCCATTAAACAAAGGAACCAAAGCAAACTATATATATAGTAACGATAATTATTTAGTGAGTCAGGAACTAACCTACTATAGTTTCGTCTAAGCGGCTCATCAGGGTACCTAATCCTGGGATTAGGTACCCTGTGTGTAAGTAATTATCGTTACTATTTTGCTCTACTTAGTATTTAGCACTTTTTGCATAGTAGCTTAGCAGCCCTAACGGTGGTTTTTTCTTTTGACCAACCAATTGCGTGTCTTTTGATTTTTTTTCAATTGATGTGACAAGGTTGGCTTCTTCTTTTTTTTTCCAATATATATAATTTTCCCTTGAGAGTGATTCTTTGTATATTTTAATCTTCAAATCACTTGCCGGGTTTTTTTCTTACCATAAGGGCTATTATTTGATATATATATATATATATATATATATATATATATATATATATATATATATATATATATATATATATATAAAATGTTTGTTCATCAATTAGATGACGAGTATTAACTAAGCTGATGCTTAGCAAATAAACTCCACTGCGGAATTGTTTATCATACTAAAGGTTTATACGGGATGAGGCACACTTTTTGGATGAGCTGATAACAAAAGAATGAAACACCACAGAATGAACCCAAATTACACTTCTTTATCTTAGACCAGTGGCCTTATCAAAGCTCGAGAGCCCAGCCTACTCTACTACTTATCCACAGCTTCAGAGAAAAGCGAAGGATCCATGGCTTTCCAGGGGACGTTTGCCTGAAGTGAAAAACCATCAATCAGGATTTGATCTCGGCTTGTCTCGGCCATTTGTTTACGGCGATAACCGTTACACCACACGTGCCAACTCAAAGATTAAAAAATGCTTGTATATATATGTCATTAATATGAAATAATATATATATATATATATATATATATATATATATACAATTACTGTCTACTACAATGTCGCAATTGTTTTTTGTAAGACCCCAATAAACAATGGTATGGTCACACCCATATTACGTCAACCAAACACACACACACACACACACACACACACACACACACACACACACACATATATATATATATATATATATATATTGAAACACATACTTAAATTGGTAAACAATTACATATATATATATATATATATATATATATATATATATATATTACGTATAGTATATATAGTTTTACGTATTGTAAATAAAGCTTATCAAGTTACTAAGTACCCAACAATTGGTAGCTTTTCCCCTAATTTTTTAGACGTTAACATCATAATAGACTTTGTTTTTCTCCTACTCAACTGTGTACCCCTCCTATTCAATCATTAAACCCGATTTTTATTTACAGTTTTGGCAGTGACTTGTGTTATTTCTTTAGTATTAATACTTATTTTTACAGTTATTGCTTCTAACAAATTCTTTTTTTTAAATAGGAATCGTTAATATTTTGTCAGAATTTACTAAGATTTTTCTTTTTATTGAACGTTTTATTATGCTTAACTCGTATTGCCATTAAAGAAGTTGAGCCGAGTTAAAGCGAAGCTTAGAATACGCCTTTTGCATACTCAGTTGACTGATAAAATCACGACCAATACTAAACTACATCTGATGGTGAAACTTCAGAGCTCTGGAAAGAGTAGAATCATTCTTTCATTGCCACTACCTCGAGTTCAGTTCTAATCCAAAATAGTAGTACCTGTTAAAGTCTAATGTATTGGTCAATAGATCTGTTTCGGATAAAGTTTGATTTCAAATTATATCAATACATCTTAAAACGTTGATATTGCAAATAACTATGAAGTGTTTACCTGTTTAATATGATTGTGTAGATAGGAATACTTGAAACCCTTTAACTGTGTTCAAACAAATGATTGTAATAATCGAACAGGAATAGTTAATCGAAGCCGTAGAATACTGTATAAGTTATTTGAATCAAATCTAGGCATTTAATAACTCATAAGGAGTTGATATGCCGTTAAACAAATAAACACAAACAAACCACAATTTTTCAATGTATATAGCTTTTACAACTTCATATGTTAAAATGTTGGCTTAAATCAATTGTGTGCTTCTTAGTAATGTTATATGAACAAAATATTATAAGGCTAATTTGGGCTGCTAGAATTTGCCCAGGTAAAAACACCAAGTCTGAATTGTAAATAAGTAAGTAAAGTTGGTGACCTTAGTCGAGGGTGGCCCGAAGGCTCCCTTTTCAATAGCTACTACAGCGAGGTGTTGGGGGCGCTAATAAAATCCCTGGATTGCTCCACTCTACACTTGATCCTTACCTTGTAATGCTGAGTGTTAAGCAAGGCGGCATCAAGTACCATTTTGGGGGTCTTTAGTATGACTCGACCTGGAATTGAACCCCAGTCTCCTTGACCTTTGGCGAACAGTCTACTCGTTAGGGCGCAGAGATTTTGACTGAATAAGAATTGTCTAATACTTTTATTTTCTCTCATGTAAAAAATAAGTTTCAAGTTAGAACCTAATAAATGATACATTTACTTCATAAAAATATTATTTATTTCCTTTTTAAAATTATTCTATGTATAAATTAAATGAATTGAAACGACTTCGATTAACAAGTGCTATTAATTATCATTTCGTTGTCTAAATGATAAAGACAATATATATTGATAAATAAACAATATAAAAAAAAACTATATTAATTCACATTTTGTAAAATTGATTTAATTTATACTGGTTAAATAATTTTAAACATTATTTATTTTACAACTAAATAAATGTTTTGTTTTACTTGAAAAATCATTTTTCCTGTGGTTTTTATTCAGGCTCAGAAGTTCCAGGGACGTAATGGTTAACGTGCTGGACTGCAGTCTCGTAGAAAGCGAAATCAAACATCAGACGCATTGTCACATTCACTTGGGAAAAATATGAACCATCTTAACCCCTCCCCCGCTGCTATGGTTTTCATAGTATCACTGCTGTTCTTCCAAAAGGATAGCTTTGGCATTAAATAACCCCCGAAAGAAACTAAACCAAACGGCTCAGAAATCAATCCAGAAATTTGATCACACCCAGAAACCAAAACTATGCCTTTCCTTCCATCACATTTTTAAGTACTGTAGGTTAACACTATAGTGGGTTTCACTTAAATTTCTAATTTTTCAGTTTCTTCTAAAGATATAATCTATATTTTTAAGGTGATTTTGTGAACGAAAGTTCCAGACTTGGGAAATGATTTTGGGAAATAGGAATATAGCGGCTGTTCCCAGGATGGTTGCACCAAAAAGAAAATCAGCTTCAGAACACAGGATAAAACTTGATCCTTTACAGTTACTCAAGAACGGTTGTTTTCAAAGACTCGCATTTCCATCGAGAAGTTTAATGAAGTAAGAATTTATTTCTCATAAATATTTATGAACTTTTACTTTTGATATACAAGTGCAGTGCCTTTTCCCTGTTAGTGCATTACTAATTTTACAATAGAAAAGTCTTTCACAAGATTTCACTGATAGAAATGCAATGAAAATAATAGGAAAAGAATCATGTTTTTTAATAGTCGCTACCACACTAAATAATTATGGTTATTACAGATCACCATATTTTTGTTGGTTAAATCAGAGTGAATAAAGTATAAATGTTATAAGATAGCCAACGTATTGAAAATAATGAAATGAACCACAAAAATCATTGGCACAAATTGTCTTCTGTTTAAGTTAAATGTAAGACACCTGGTTACAAAAAAAAAGGGTCAGATAAATTGTCAAACTCCAACTTTATTTGGAAAAATTTTATAGATGAAGGAAAATAATCATGTTGATATTTATGCATTGGTTTTGTTGTCGAGTAATCCTAGTGCATTTAAGCACAGATACATTTCTTCAGTTGTAATTAGATTAGATTGTAATTAGATGTTTGAATTCCTTTACTGAAAATAAGGTCCTAAATTGTATGTAGTGCATATTTTGTTTGAAAAAATGTACTCCGTCTCAGTGAAAAAAATAACAAATAATCCAACTTGTGAATAAGCAAATACACAAATTGATATTAGGAAAAAATTCCATGAAAAAGGAAAAGACTGAAAACATACGTATTGTCTGAAAAAAATCAGAGAATATCGTAATGTCTAGTAAAAAAAATCTGACAAAAGAACGAATAAACGAAGAAAGTGGTCGATACAAGGTAGAGCAAATATAATATAGAGCTCCATCCTGATGATCCAGAAAGGTGAAACCTAGGTAGATTTCGTCTGACCCATTAGGTATTATATATATATATATATATATATATATATATATATATATATATGTGTGTGTGTGTGTGTGTGTGTGTGTGTGTGTGTGCAGAATATATATGAATTCACATTATATCTTATGAATAATAGATTATTATCAGAGTTGTTACCATTAACATCATCATCATCTTCTTCCTCATTATTATAATTATCGTTATGTTTTGGCATTGTTGAGTTTGATATCATAGTTATTGTTTCGTTAATTTTCAAATAGTCAATGGGCGTTCATTTAATGACAGTGTTGGATATCTGATCCGCTTGTGTCCGTCCAAGATCCGTTCTGTCGCAGATATGCGTGAGAACTGGACACACCCACGTGAATCGACAAGTGGATAGCAAGAAAAAGAAGAAGAAAAAAAAATTATCCTTTCAAGTTAACCAAACAATTCCTCAAAGACAAGAGGCAAGAGCATTCCATTTTGTTGTATTTTGTCGATTGAAGACAAATTCCCCAAGAATTAATCATAACAACAAAGACCATAAAGTTGATAATTGCATCATCATCATCTGCAGCAGCAGATGTACTATCTTATTTCTGATGATAGTTCAACTGAAAATAATTACTAACCGAAGTACCTGTCTACGTCGGGTAAAAGGTCAAGACTTAGATCGTATCCAGTTATTTTACAATCTCTTGTGAATTCAAAGATTTCACTGAACGATTACCCAGGGGATTTCTTATTATCTGTCTGTATAATACAAAATCTTTCATTATATTTGCATATATATGAGTTGGCCGACCGTCGTCAATGGCGACCCGAAATTCTCATTTCAGTTGCTACTTTACCGAAGAGTGGGGAAAGGTGCTACTATTTTCTCTGGATTGCCCTTCTTGCCATTGATCCGTACCTTATAATGTTGAGTGTTAAACAAGGATGTATCCGGTACCATTTTTGAGTCTTTGGTAACTTTCGACGTAGGATTGAACCCCAGTCTTACGGACCACTGGCGAACACTCTAACCATTTTGCCAATATACATATAACATTGTAAGGTATACAGTTTAACTTAAGGTTGTTTAGCAGATTTTTACGTATCAAGATGGAACTATTTGAATATTAAAATTCAAACATATTAATCGAAACCATCAGTTTTGTTTTCATGGTTATTAGACGATTATGGAAGCTTTTCTATTTCAAAGTTGATGTTTCTACCACGGAGTTTGCATGCCGAATTTAATCAAGGTTGGCTCGTTAGTTACTGTAATCCAACAAAAAACGAGAGATTCTTTTACATCCTTCAGACCCGCCAGATCGAGATTTTTATTTCTTTCGGTCACAAGAACATTTCACAAGTAGTCGAACATTCTAAAACAAAAAAGTTAAAAACGATCTTTCAGACTTTTTTCTTGGAGGAAACTCCCAGATTTCTATAAACTTGAAATCGAAAATTTACCTTCTCGTTAGGCTGTAGTTGCTGAAAAGGAAGGTGATTACATTTTTTATGATAATATCTAAATGAATTTAATTTAGGTTTGTTTTTATATCTTATCTGACAAAAAGTAATTACTTTCAAAATCGTCATATGAAAGACACATAAAAGAATAACAGAAACGAGAAAGATATCAGAAAGTGTATTATTAAACATGATCTTCAATTTGTGGTGATCTAAGACATATTAGAGCAATGCACATGGCACTTCCTAAAACATATATCCATTATTTCACTCAGTATTGTGTAAGAACACAATTTCTTGCTTAATAAAAACTATTTAAACGATAGATTAAAGAAACACTATTCAACGTAGCCAATTTTGAGTTATTTCTCTGCTAAATAGAGTCGATAGGATCTTAGCAATTCTTGATAACTTCTTTGCAAGAAAGCATTTCTTTAGGTCAGAATAGCAATTCTTACAGTTAAATCCTTGTGTTTATTACTTCGTCTGTCAAAATGAATTAATAGTTCTGACGTTGGCTCTCATCTTCACTTTTCTTCGGAATAGCTTTGAGGTCAGATGTGTGTGACTTCTTTCTTTGCCACACATTTAGCAGTTTAGCATCAACCCAATTCCTAATAGCATCACTTTCCCTACACACAACTAAAAAGAGTTTAAAACTACTCTTCTTTCTGAAATACGAAGTCTTCATTTTTATGCAATACTGTGTTTAGTCGAATTCTTCTTGATACCACATTCAGCCCACGTGACCATTACCTTTGCAGTAATAAACCCTATAAATTAAGTTTTAGGCCAGATAAAAAAAAATGAAGATAACACCAAAATGCGGTACAAAAGTAGATTGATATATCTATCAATATATCCAAGTTCGTAAAACAACCAGTTAACCAGAAATTAGTTCATCTCCAACAGACTATCCCTCGACTGTGACCCCTACAGAAGGGTAGTAAATTAAAGTTGGCGACCTTAGTCGAGGGTGACCCGAAGGCTCCCTTTTCAATAGCTACTACACCGAAGTGTAGGGGAGGGCGCTACTTCATTCCCTGGATTGCTCCACGTTATCTTTGATCCTTACCTTATAATACTGAGTGTTAAGCAAGGAAGCATCAAGTACCATTTTTTAGTCTTTGGTATGACTCGACCTGGGATTGAACCTCAGTCTCTCGGCCTATTGGCGAACACTCTACTAGGTCAATGGCCTTGTGACACAGAAGGGTAACACCCTCAAAAAATGTGTCCTGAGTATGACATTAAATAGCATCTGATGGTGTGACTTCAGTTTTTTAAATCAATCAATCCAAAGCTTCTTGGTAATCAAAAAATACTTATTTAATCTCCATAAACTTGTGCTAATGTTTCTGTCGCATTGTACATAAAGTTTAACATAGAACATGATCCTGGGTCCCATTTTCCTTGCTCACTTAACCGAACACACTTGGGTATAATCCAAGGTTACTCGGTTGGACATAGATCCTAAGAGGAAAAAACACAAAATTGATGTTTTCACTTGCGTTTCAAGGACAATTTTGCCAACCTGAAGAAAAAAAAATCTGTTGACTGACTTCGTACTCGTAAAGATTAATGGATAAAAACAATAACAAATGCATAGTCCAAAAGGCATCTCAAGAAGTTTTTTCGTCAGAAAATTCTTATGAGACAGAATAATGCTATTCCTGGAAATATGACTGAAATGAAATGTAAAATATTTAATATTTGTAAAAAATGTTTAATGAAATTAATATCACAAACATGTTTTTATTTTAAACTTATAAACTAAATGAACATTTGGCCAAACCAGGGTACTGTTAAAGGCGCCTATTGTGGTGTAAGTGTTAACAAGTTTAAGACTGCTGGACTGATATATTGAATGATTGATTTTAACGGTATATTAACCATTTTGGAATTATCTTTTCTCAAGAGATTAAGAAATCACAAACATAATACGTTTATATTTACATTTTTGTGCAGTAGTTTCTTAAGAGCGTTTTTTTTTTCACAAGATGCTATCGAATACTAATAATTTTTTAAAAGATATATTTTGCCCAAAGATGGAGACCTAACAGGTACTACCACTTCGGATCAGTATGGACCTGGGAGTAATGGCAATGAAGGGGAACTCCATATTCTCAAGTTTTCCAGATCTGGAGCCTCACTGCAAGATGCAGTTTAGTGTCAAACTCAAGATACAACTTTGGTGTGGAAGGTTTTACTTCTCTTTAGGGAATACAGTCAATTTATTCTAATCCCCGCTGACAAGGAATGTAAGCTAGTCCAGAGGATTGTTTATAGTGAGTTTGACGCTTACTGGGTGCCCTGCACTTCTGGCATTCATGCTAAGCTAAGCCTGATACACGGCAATTGAATATCTTTCAATAAAGTTAATTTCGAAAAAAATCTTTTATTTCTATTCAATAAAGCGAAGGAATATTGTGACCAATCTAATATTGAAAAGAAAAATGTCTTTTATTTCTACTTAATAAACCAGACGAATTTTCTACGTTACCCAATATATGGGGGTGGAGCCACAGAAGATTAAAACAGAAAAAAAAAGGAATTTTTTCAAATTGCATGATTACCCGATTATTTGCCAGCTTCTGACATCTTTCAAAAGGGGTGGCCCATCAAATGCACCCGTTCACACGCCACCCCTTCCCATTTTAATATCGAAATTCTATCCAAGAATATTTACTCTGTAACTGACACTTTACATATTTTTGGCTTTATTTGTTTAAAATTCAGCCGTGCGGAAGCAAAATATCTTCAATTTGTTTACCAACCCCGGCCACCAAAGCCGACATCTCCTTGCCTTTTTGAAATAGCTATAGTGTTAATGTACAGGTCTTTTTTCCACGAGTTTTGAGGATCTTTTAAAAATTGTGAAGTTGTACCTTTTTTTTTTATTTAGCATTGCTTTATGTTGCACATGGCTAGAAATATGCTGTATCGAATGAAAATTGAGTTCACGAATTTCGGTTTGCTAACCCAGCTTGTTAACCATTACACCATATGAAGCAAACTCGGTGCCAAAAAATTAGCACAAAGCCATAATTATTTAGATCGGAGGGCACAAAGCCACAAAAATAAGAGAAAAAGTAAATGATTTCAGTTGTAGGGAGAGATTAGAGGAATTAAAATCAATTATTTTACTAGAAAGAAGGCTGAGAGGTGATCTACTTGAAACTTTCAAATTCATAGAATTTCTAATTATGGTAGACATTTCTTTTATATTTCTCCAAGAACTATAAATTTATTGTCAAGACAGATTTTAAAAATTATGTCTAAATGATTAAATTGGTTGAAATGGATTTTTTGTTGACAGAGTAAAATATTTTTGGAACAAATTGCCTAATTAGATAAAAAATAACAACAGTGTCAAAACTTTTACGATTAAATTGGATGATTTCTGAAATAACTGTAAGAAAAAGAATTTAAGGGGGCATTTTGGGGAATTATCAGATTGTATGGTAGTGGAAGAATATCATTCGGGGACGTTTCGATGAAGTAACACCGCCGGCTTTTGAATATGTATATTTGCACGCACACGCACGCACACGCACACACACACACATGTGAAATGCAAATATGGTCATAAATCACACATATAGAAGATATATAAGCGGCGATCCACCTTAAAAAAGGCCTTGTGCCATGCTCGTTCGGATGATGGGACGGAAGACAAATACCGTTGTTGTCGAACCCCCCACCTTAAAAAAGGCCTTGTGCCACACTCTCCTGTTTGGTGGGACGGAAGACAAATACCGTTGTTGTCGTACTCCCCACCTTAAAAGTCCTTGTTCTACACTCCCCCGTTTGCTGGGGCATGCAACAAATGCCGTTGTGTCGTACTTATATAAGCCCAAAGTCTTGTTGGCCAGTAGATGTCGCGCCGTACGTACTAGTAACGCTCCAATCCGACCTCAGCCAACCCAACGCAGATGAACTACTTGACAGAATTTGATCTGTATAGTGATATTATATTAATGGCATTTATGTTCTGTGCAAAGAATTTTTAAAGTTAATGTGAGAAAATTGAACATTTAATTTTACATTTTTGTGTAGTTATTTAAAAAAAAAATGGATGTGTGGGGCGGTGACACGGTCCTCCGGAATATGAAGATTTTTCAAACAGATCTGTTTGACTCATGAATAGGATTTTAACAGATCCTACTACTGTGGGTCAGAGTGGACATGGGAGTGATGACTATGAAGGGGTACACCAAACTACGCACATCTCCTAAAATGGAGCCTCCACATCAGACTGTCCTATCAGCTGGAGCTGTAGAATACATTGACTGCTTCTCTGCAGAGGGGTAAGACTCCACCCTACAACGGGTGTCTTGGATATAACACTAAACAATCTGATGGTGAGTTTCCAGTGATCCTAGAACTTTGGGGAATGCAGCGTATCCCTTCATTGCCATCGCTCCCAGGTCCACTCTGGCCTCGAGTGGTAGTACCTGATAGGGTCCTATCTATTGGTCAAATAGAACTAAACTGTGTACTTATGCTAAATTAAATTGCTTGAAATAGGACCGTTTTGACATTTAAACTGCGTACTTATGCTAAACTGAATTGCTTCATATAGAACTGTTTTGACATTTGAACTGCATACTTATGGTAAACTAATTTTTTGGAAATGGAACTGTTTTTGTATGCTAAACTTAACTGTTTGAAATAGAACTGTTTTTGACATTTAACTTTGTGTAAACAAAACCTATACTTATATAAACTGAATTGACTGAAATAGAACTGTTTGACTTAACTGAACAGCTTGAAATAGAAATGTTCTTGACAATTAAACTGTGTACTTATGCTAAACTGAATTGCTTGAAATAGAACTGTTTATTTGTATAAAAATAGATTTGGCACTAAATAACCTACAAAGGTTGATATGCCATAAAACCCAGACGAGCAAATAAACAAACAATCACCATCAGATGATGTCATACCCAAGACACCCCTTTTTTGGTGGTCTTATCACAGTGCAGGGGATTCATTCAACGTATTCTAAGCCCCACCGACAGGACTATATACTTCATTGAATAGAACATGTTTTTAACCATAAATACTTTTTTTTTCCAATACGTTATACCTTTTAGCCAACGATAAACTCGAAACTGCATATCACATTCGCAAAGAAGGTCGCTTCGAAAGTTATGCTTCCAATTTAAGATCAATGAACAAACAAACAAAAAAGATATACAAAGAGCGGAATAACTTCATTGGATAGGGCAAGTTTTCTGTTGCAATAAAAACATATTTTTCTAAAAAGTTCCCCCCACACCATAAAAATAAGTTAGCAATCCGTTTTCCCAAAATACAAAGGGAAAAAAACGAGGAAAATAAACTAATTAAAATAAAACGAAACGAGTCAAAATAAAAGAAAATTCCCTCATGTGAAGTCAAAGTGATCACAATGGTTGGGTCTTTCAATATTAAAAGCGTGGTACGAGGAGGCTCATAAGGGAATTTCTGGACCACATTTGCTTTCCCCTCATTCCTCTCCCCATCTTCTTCCTGGGCACCAAAAACATTAGGTCCAGTCCTGTTCTTAAAATAACCATTCATAAAAATATCTTTTGTTTAAATGCAATCCTTCATTCACTTGACACTGGTTCTACTCCCAATTATGTGCGCAGCAATATATATATATATATATATATATATATATATATATGGTGATTTTTACCGAGTGACAGCAAGTCTTCAAATATCTTCAGGACTCTTTTAAATATTCTTATCAATCTCAATAGTGTTATTGTCGAGACAGTTTTAATTCTTCCTCGGATTTCTCGTCTCCTCATTCTCTTTTTAAAGTTTTTTTGAAGTGTTCCAAGTGTCCCAACTATGATTAGTACTATTGTTGCCTTCATATGAAATAACTTTTTAAAACCTCTCATGATTTTTGCTTTCCTTGATGATATGCTGAGATGGATTATTTTCTTCTTGTTTATGACAAAGAGGTCTAATTTCCAGGCCGGTATTAGGTCATCCATATTTATCTACCGAGAATTCCAGAGAATTTCACTGAATGTTATGTATTATTTTTTTACTCCGTGAGAGTTTTTCACGTCAGTTTTATCTGATGTTTTTTCACTGGAGTTTGAGTGACAGAATGTCTCCTCGAGTCACCAGGACTCTTCTCAGTATTCTCACCGTTCTCAATAATGCAATGGTTTGGATGTTCTCCACTCGTCCTCCAATTTCCAAGTCCACCAGTCCCTTTAATAATCCTTTAGTTACTGTACCAAAAGCACCAATCACAATTGATATAATTGTCACCTTCATGTTCCATAGTTTTTTCAATTCCCGTGCAAGGTCGAGTTACTTATCCTTCTTTTCACACTCTTTCAGTTTTATTCTATGGTCAGCAGAGACAGCAAAGTCCACAATTTTGCAAATGCTCTTTTTTTATTATTATGAGGTCTGGTCTTCTGGCCGAGATTAGGTGATCCGTTTGTATGTCTAAGTCCCATAAAAGTTTGTATGTATCATTTTCATGGACAGATGCTGGGTTGCGCATACACCATTTGTTGGTATGGTCAAATTTAAATTTCTTGCACATTTCCCAGTGGATCACCTTGCCGACCCAGTCGTGTCTCGCCTTATACTCCTTCTGTGCTAATTTGCTGCATTCGCTTATTATGTGATTGATCATTTCATTTCTGTCACCACATAGCCGACATTTTCTATTTTGTTGCGTCTTATCTATTCTCGCTGTGATATGATTGATTTTTATGGCGTTGTTTTGTGCTGCTATTAAGAGAGATTCTGTTTCTTTTTTAAGTTTCCTTTTCTAGGCCACTTCCAGGTTTTCTGGTGTGAGATGTTGTTTATTAGTCATTTAAAACGCCCATAGAGTTATTATTATTATTATTATTATTATTATTATTATTTCCGTTTTAGCTGATGGTCACTCGTTAGAGTCTGAAGGACATCAACTATCAAGCACTCCTCTTATTATTGTAGCTGATCATAACAGTCTTGTAGTCTGTATGGTCTCAACTCTTCCTCTCATAACCAATTCTCCAAGTTTTCTCTCCAAACTCTTGGAGACTGTCCTAAGCTCATCAACTACAGTTTGTATCACTGTCCCCTTCATCTTCCACAGCTTTTTTAGCTCTCTGGAAAATTCCAAGAATTTCTTTATGTTTTCGCTTTCCAGTCCCTTTAATAATCCTTTAGTTATTGTGCCAAAAGCGCCAATCACAATTGGCACAATCGTCACTTTCATGTCCCACAGCTTTTTCAATTCTCTAGCAAGGTCGAGGTACTTATCCTTCTTTTCACATTCCTTCAGATTTATTTTGTGGTCCACTGGGACAGCAAAGTCGACAATTTTGCAAATGCTCTTTTTTTTTGTTGATTATTATAAGGTCTGGTCTTCTGGCCGGGATTAGGTAATCCGTTTGTATGTTAAATCCCATAGGAGTTTGTGTGTGTCATTTTCTAGGACAGGTGCTGGGTTGTGCATATAACATTTGTTAGTATGGTAAAATTTAAATTTCTTGCACATTTCCCAGTGGATCACCTTGCCGACCCAGTCGTGTCTCACCTTATACTCCTTCTGTGTTAATTTGCTGCATTCGCTTATTATGTGATTGATCGTTTCGTCTCTGTCACCGAATAGCCTACATTTACTGTTTTGTTGCGTCTTATCTATTCTCACTTTGATATGATTGGTCCTTATGGCGTTGTATTAGAAGAAATTCCGTTTCTCTCTTAAGGTTTCCTTTTCTTAGCCAGGTCCAGGTTTTCTTGTGTGAGATGTTGTTTATTAGACGTTTAAAGCGGCCATGGAGTTATTTTTCCTCCCATTTTTGTTTCCAAGTTGTTGTCATTCCATCGTCTATCGTGTTGTCCGTATCGTTTCTGATGGCTGCAATAAGTCCTCGTTCGTGTTTTTCTGTGTAGTCTTCGAGCCGTTGTATCGATGCGTCAATGCTGTCTTCGATACTAGCAAGTCCTCTTCCTCCCTCTTTTCTAGATACATATAGTCTGTCAACGTTGTCTCTGGGGTGTAATGACTTATGCATGGTCATTAGTTTTCTTGTTCTTTGATCCATTTGTTTAAGTTCATCTCCGGTCCATTTGAATATCTAACTAGTGGCTATTATTATTATTATTATTATTATTATTATTTCATTCTTAAGTATTTTTATACCAGCGTTAGCTGATGATTTTTCACAAGAGAATTTGAGCAAGCCTTCTAAAGTCTTGTCCTCTTATTTCCACGTCCTCCAGACTCTTTCTCAATCCTTTGGTGCACCAATTACAACTGATATCATTGCCACTTTCATGTTCCATAGTTTTTCACCTCTCTAGCAAGGTCCAAGTACTAATCTTTCTTTTCAATTTCTTTTAGTGGTCAGCCGGAACGGCTGTTTCTCTTTTTTTATTGACTATCACTAGGTCTGGTCGTCTGGCCGAGATTAGATGATCCGTTTGTATCTCAAAATCACAAAGAAATTTATGCATCTCATTTCCCACCATGTATTGTGGGTTGTGCATATACTATTTGTTCTTATGATCAAATTTGAACTTCTTGTGTCGATCACCTTTCCCACTATGTCTAGTCTTATACTCTTTTTGCACCAACTTACGGCATTCGCTTATTATGAGATTGATCGTTTCATCTCTATCACCCCATAGACTACATCTGTGAATTTTTCTGTAATCTTCGAGTCTTTGTATTGATACATCAACTCCATCTTCAATGCTGGCAAGTCCTCTTCCCCTTTCTTTTCTAAGCGTATACAAGCTGTCTACGTCATCTCTGGAATGTAAGGCCTTATGGATCGTTATGAGTTTTCCTATTCTCTGGTTCATTTGATTAAGTTCCTTCCTCGTTCACTTCAAGAATGGCTCCGAGTGTCCAACAATGGGGACAGCCCTGGCGATTATCCATTTGATGAAATTTTTCTCTATAGTTTGGTTTCCAGTAATTTCCTCGTTCTCCTGAAATACTCTTTCTTATTTTTTTCCACTTGTTTGGTAGTGTCTGCTTCCAATATTTCCAAGTATATATATACGTTTCATTTTCTCCGAACGTTCTGATCTTTTCTTCGTTAGGTAATTCTATTCCTTCCGTCATGTGTCGTTTCCCACTTCATTATTATTATTATTGCCTTAATTATGCTTTTGTAATAACCACTATTTTATTTGTTACTGGTGACTCTGGTGTTTTAGTTTTTAAACGTACGGTAATTGTATTTATTTTAATGTCACATACATTTATAAGGAAATTTATAGGGCTCACTTATATATATATATATATATATATGTGTGTGTGTGTGTGTGCTAAAATAATAATTAAATTGCCAAGTAAAAACTAGATAAGTGTCCGATACTCTATCAATAGAGAAATATGCAATAGAGCAATATGCAATAAATATTAAATAGTCAAATATAGAAAAGGTTTACAAATAGTCAATGTTCACGAATGTCATTCTTCTGACTGGCAAAAAAACATTCATCTGTTGTATTGTATACTACGCGTATACAAATATACACGGGAACATAATCAACTGATAATGACGACTTCAATAACGAACGAATACACTTCTTAATAAAAATATAGATCTCTCGCACTTTATTTTCAAAAAGTTGATTTTTGTTGTGTGTGAGAAATGAGTGGAGACAAGGACGGACTGCTATATTGACCCAAGTTCCTCTCTCGACCATAGCAGCATTTCTTTCGCATCTTAGCTTGGGTTGCTCAACTGGGGGTCACTAAGGGCCCAAAGCCCTCTGTCTGCAGCTGGTTCTCTCTTTGGCATCCTGTCTCCAACTGACTCGAACCGCCCGAGCACCTGGTTATATTATTTTCTAATACCCACCTGCTTCCACTGTTCTTCCGCTTATTTACACGGGTGCATCTCTTGAGTGACGGCTCGGTCGAGGGTCAATATATAACACATCAAAGAAGGATTGCTTTCTAAATACACAATAATAATAATAATAATAATACAGGTTTTGTCTACTGTGCAGCAAACTAGAGTCAGTTGGGCACTGTCTGTAAGAAAAGGAGCACTATGATGCAATTCACTCTTCAATACATTTGAAATCGGCATACCGTACTGGAGAGAATTCACGGGAAATCTCCAGTACAAAGATTTTAGAGTGTTTGAATCAAAGGACAGTGCAAAGGATTTGAAAAATATTGGGTGGGTCCAATAGAGATTATGAAGGTACTGCAACTCAGAAACCTTATTCTAAACGTTCTGATAAAAAGAACTCCCGAATTTGTTGGTGCTATCCAGGCCATGAATGACAACGATCCCAACAAGTCAAACAGGTCCATAACCAGGTACATACGAGTGTTCGAGTTTCTTATCAGACTTATTGCATGAAAACATTCGCTATCTATTATACAAGATGAGAAAAGGCCAATTTTTATCACTGGACACTTAGGATAAGAGGAAAACCGTGCTCCAAAGCTTTTGAACAAACTCAAGCATCCCTACCAATCGAACAGACTTTAGTTTTTATTTAATGAGAAAAATTTCTGCCAGGATAAGAACAATTGTTGGATTGGCCTGTCTTCACAAGATGTACTGATAATGATGAAAGTCAAACACCAAGTCCACATCATGGTGTTTGGTGTGGTCAGAAGCGATTGTGACGTTATGCCTTCATTGATTTTCCCACATGACCACAGACTCTACACAAAGGCCTAAAACAAATAACAGGAGGAAGAAGTACTAACCTGGATCGAGAAGGTGAATGCTGGAAAACTCTATGTCTGGCAACAGAACACTGGGACATGCCACACAAGCAGGAGAACCAAGCCTTGGCTGTGAAAAATTTCTACAACCACATCACCCCCAACATGTGAACGCCTAACCCCTCAGATTGCAATCTACTTGATTATTATATGTGGGGTGCGATTGACTGAGAGTTCAACAAAACTCCTTGCAACACCAATGGTGAACAGAGGGCGAGGATAATGGCAGCATTTACCACTTTAAATAAGAATATTGTTTGGTAAGTTTGCAGGAATTCTGGGGGCTTCTAGAGGCCGTAGTTGAAGATAATGGTGATTTCTTTGAATAAACCTAATCTTTAGTATTTTCATGTTATTTTAGAAAATATAATCCGATAAAATGACATGTCAGTGTTATTTTCATTTTGAATAATTAAAACGACAATTATATATATATATATATATATAATGATTACACACTCACATATGAGTTTGTTTGTGTGCGCGTGTACGTGTGTATGTGTGTATATTAAGGCAACAGATTTACTTTATTTTTTATTGGCCTTTTCATATTGGCGAGTGAGATGTTTTATCTGTGGACGAAAGTAGTTTAAGAAATTTCCGAAGTCTTTACAGTCGGACAATTTAAAAAAACTCAACACCAAATCTTTGTGATCTTTCATGAAATATTCCTAATATATATTCATATATATGGAGAAATGGCAGAGTTTGGTAAATCCAACAAGATGAGAAAAATGAGTGGAAAAATAGATAAACCAAACTCTGACGACGAATTCAGCAATGATATTTCGTCTTTATTTTAAAAATAAAAACGAAATATCATTGCTGAATCCGTTGTCAATGTTTTATCCATTTTTCCACTTATTTTTTAAACACACACACGCTCAATACACACACACATACATACTTGGTGCCTTCAATGAGTTTCTAGACTTCTTTTTGTACAGGCATTTAAAGTTGTCGTAGATTCTTGAAAATTCAGTATTTTATTGCTATACATCTTATGAGATGACTGACCAATTTTTATGATTTCAGGTTCAAATGAACAGCTACAGCTGGAAGTTGAATACACCCTACTAAAACCTGATTGTCACAGCTGGTGGATTTCAAAAATGCAATCTGGACGTGAGGACATTTTAGAAGAACGATATGCAATAAAATTCTGCTTTAAACTTGGAAAAAATGCCACAGAAATCTATGGAATGCTTCAGACTGCTTTTGGAGCATCTTGTATGAATCGAGCATCGGTTTTTGAGTAGCATAAGAGATTTAAGGAAGGCAGGGACTCTGTAAGGGGTGATGGGAGGTGTGCGAGGAGTAAGGAAGTCAATAGACCTGAGTTGATTGGCCAAAGGGTTTGGGTTAGGGTTACTATGTTGAGGTTTTAGGGGAGTTCAGCAAGAGATTTCTTGGGAAGAGGCCAGCACTCTTCAAATCAGGTCAGTGACATTTCCACCGGGACAATGCACCAGTCCACAACTCCATCCTTGTCACAGACTATTTGACCAAGATGGGCATCAAGACAGCTCCTCAGTCTCCCTATAGTACAGACCTTGCTCCCTGAGATTTTTTCTTATTCCCTAAGCTTAGAGGCTGTCGTTATGCGATAATTGAGGAGATGAAAGAGGCTGTGATGAAAGTCATTGACACGCTCACACAAGAGGACTTCGATGAGGCCTTCCAGGAGTTGCTGGAACGGTACAACAAGTGCATTGCATCCGGAGAAGATTACTTCGAAAGGGACTAGAGTTTCATGTGTGTGCTATCAATAAAGGTGCCCATACGAAAAAAGTCTGGAAACATATTTAATGATCCTCGTATATATATATATATATATATATATGTGTGTGTGTGTGAGTTTACAAGCAGAAGAACTCGGTGTTGCACGCGATAAAAAAATTTGGCTAATGAGCATTTTGTAAACAAAAATTAAATTCTATTTTTGAACAAACGGAAAATTCGCTTCAAACACCTTGATTTAAAAAAATAAAAGCTTAAACATTACGCCATTAGTATTAAATTCTATTGTAAATAAGTTATTTACTAACGATTGCTTAGTTGTGACACAAGGCCAAAAGTATAGGGAACCAGGTGACAATTGAACCCACAAACAAAGGTTTGCTAATCTGTCTAGTTAACCATTACGAGAGGTGTCTGAGTCATGATTTGTGATTTGGAATGCTGAGTTTTAGGAAATAGAATAAAATTTTAATTGAAAGGCAAAACACTTTAATTTTCTATTCAATAAAACCCTCTCCAAAAAGGAGCTTAAAAGGGGGGATTACAGTATTATTTGAAAAAATTGTCAAACTAGTCAGTTAATTTTCTATCTTCTCCTCTCACAACCATTAATGGACCCTGCATGTAATAATACTAATTACCGGTTCCTTTCATATAGGTAATGGTAATAAAAAATAACTAAGTAGGTAGATAGACAGATAGATATAAACAAACTGAAATAGTAAGATGGAGAGAGAGAGAGAGAGAGAGAGAGAGAGAGAGAGAGAGAGAGAGAGAGAGAGACGAACAAAATGAGAAACGAACAAAATGAGATAGATAGATAGATAGATATGAACAAACTGAAATAGATTGAGAGAGATGAACCAAATGAGATTGAGATAGATAGATAGATAGATAGATAGATACGAACAATCTTTGATAGAGAGGGAGAGAGAGAGAGAGAAAGAGAGAGAGAGAGACGAACAAAATGAGAAACGAACAAAATGAGATAGATAGATAGATAGGAACAATCTTTGATAGAGAGGGAGAGAGAGAGAAAGAGAGAGAGAGAGAGAGAGACGAACAAAATGAGAAACGAACAAAATGAGATAGATAGATAGATACGAACAATCTTTGATAGAGAGGGAGAGAGAGAGAAAGAGAGAGAGAGAGAGAGAGACGAACAAAATGAGAAACGAACAAAATGAGATAGATAGATAGATAGATAGATACGAACAATCTTTGATAGAGAAGGAGAGAGAGAGAGAAAGAGAAAGAGAAACACAATGAGATAGATAGATTTTCTTAAAAGTAAACAAAATGCTGAAATGAAACCCTAATTCTGTTTTAAAATTCTTGAAAATGTAACATTAATGATCTTTTCTCATGTCTTTTTGAAATTGATACTTTTTTGAATTAAAGAAAATATGGAAAAAATTACTGTTCACCTACCCGCCCGAAAGATCATAAATATTCCCACAATCAGGGTTTGGGAACGATATTTGTACTTTTTCCTGTTATCGCCATATTCCTGTCAAGTGAGTCTCAAACATTTGGCCTACACAACCTTACTTTTAACCTCAAAATACTAGTTTCAATTTTTCCTACACTTCCTAAACTATTTCTTTACGACGGGGAAGAGATGAAAATTGAGATTGCTGACACAGTGAGACTAACAGACAAACATTTAAAAATCCCTTTCAACTCCATCATTTTTTAAAGAGAGACTTTTACTCTACGATCTTTACATCCTGTTGGCGGGAATTAGAATTGACTGATTGAACCCCTGCAGAGGAGTAAGGACCCTTTCAAAAAGGGGTGTCAAGTGCAATGATACTAAAATGCATCTGATAGTAAGGATCCAGTTCTGGAGATATGAGAAGTATGGCGTACCTTTCCAAGGCCATTATCCCCAGGTTTATTCTGACTCGGAGTGGTGATCTCTGAAAAGGTCTCATCAATGAGTCAAATAGATTTGTTTAAAATTATTTCTATTTGATAGGACTGTGTGCATAAAAAAGCTCCTTAGAAACAACTACACAAATATAAATATAAACGTACAATGAACATGATTCCCTAACCTCTAGGCATAAAATAACCCCAAACGAGTTAACGTGCAATTAAAATCTATCAATCAATCAACAGTCTTTATTCACACCTTCCGTGGTATCAGATCATAGTAAGTTATATTCTAGGCTATCAGATCATAGTAAGTTATATTCATCCTGGGTGCCCCCATACTTCTTGTCTTGTGTCAAACTAAATGACTACGCTTTTTTATTAATTAAGAGTTAAGAGTCAATGGTTACTGAAGTTCCATTTACATAGACTTTTCTAAAGTTTGCTTAGTCTTACAGACAAGCTTCTTGTTTGTTCCAGGATCTGTTGTTCCTAAGTGGTCACCTATCTAAGTAAGAAGCAGACTCATTGTCGTTTAACTTCAGTGATCTGACTGAAAGAAGTGCTTTAAGCGTGACTTATTATTTACTCAGCTTTGACTACTCTGGCACACAGGTCACAGGATGCATGCGGTACCAGCTGTTTCTAAGTGGCCACTCATGTAAATGCTTACCAGGCTCATAGCCTCTTAACTTCGATTTAGCGAGAACCGATAGTTTCCCCGTGATTCAAAAAGAAATCAGAAATGGAAAAGACTTTCCAAATGCTTAGTTTTTACCGTTTCCTTCAAACTAGTTTCAACAATCTCATTAAATAAATTCTGCTCACAAAATAAATTCTCTAACAATATACAGGAAACCTTGATAACACAAGATGTGGAAATATGACCGTTTATATTGGACGTACAAATTCTTTCGAAATATTTAGTGTTACACACATTACTAAACAACCAAATTTTGACTAGAAATATTTTCTTTTGTTCATCATAATATTATATGAGGGAAATACAACATCGGGAGATAAAGATTTAAACCTCATCTAAGTTCTATGCGTGCTTGCGTCTACTTTTGTTTTCTGTGTGTGTATATGGGAGTCTGGTATCTGTCCCGCTAACTCAAACATTGAGCGCTTGACAAAAATTCTAGGGGCGATTGAGACAGGTATTTAACCTGGGCCAAATACATTGTTTTTTTTGTGGGTTTTTTTTTTAAATACCAAAGATAAAAACAAAATATTGCTTTGGTTTTTGAAGAATGGTCAGTAGTCAAGTATCAGCAGTACAAACTTGCACGATCACAGATATGACAAATTGTATTTAAAAAACATAGTTGAAAGTTAGAATTCTTTTTATATTCTATTGATGACCTTGAGTCGGCATTGATATATATATATATATATATATATATAAAATACATTTTTGCTGTAAAATATAGTACAAACATTTGTCACTACTCTTTGTAATATCCTTTGTGAATCAATTGTAGATCAGCAAAAAGACAGCTTCAAAAATACAGTGGAAATTTAGTGTAAAGGTAACTTTTTTTTCTGGGTCAAATTACTTGAACTTTTGTGTATATATCGTATATTCGGAGATGTGTGCGTAGTCAAGAGATAATTGTGAACAAGATAGTCTCACAGATCCTGATTTCGGTTCGATCTCTACTCAGTACCCTGTAAATTATGAATTTTGTGAACTTTTAAGAATTCAGATCTTATGCCAAAGTAAGCTAAAAATAATGAAGTACTACAAGTGAATAGTGAGTTCGATCCTCTCTAGGTACCCCATAATTATAACCTTTACAAAATGTAAACTAAACTTAGTTTTTAGGGCGCCTCATAGAGTAGAATGGTTAGTAGAATTGGCTGGCAAACGATTGCGATTGAGTTCGATTCTCACTGATGGTTTCATATCTCTGGCCTTGTACCAAACAGCTAAGCTGAGTAAATGACAACTTAGATAAGCTGAGTGACTATATGATAGAGGCTGCGAACCTCTAAGTGGGGTAACCTCTATTAAATTGGTGTCACAGTTCTTTACAACTGAAGACAAATGGATTGATTGATTGATTGATTTTAACGGCATATCAACCAGTCTCGGATTATTTCTTGCCCAGAAATTAAGGAATCGAGTTCATTGTACGAACATATTTACATTTTTGTGCAATTGTTCTTTTTGGCGGGGGAGGGTTACACATGCTCCTATCGAATTTGAATCATTTTCAAATAGATCTATCTGACCCGTAGATGAGACCCTAACAGGCACTATCGCTCCAGGTCAGTGGAACTGGGAGTAATAACAATGAATAAGAGTTTAACTCTCCTCACATTTCCAGAACTGGAGCATAACCACCGGATGAGAATTTTTGTCATACCACAATCACCTCTTTCTTAGGGGGTTTTACTCCCCTGCAGAGAATACAGTCTGCGTATTCTAAACCTTGCCGACTAAGTTCGATCCAAGAGGTCTATCCCCACATATGACCAAATTAACTTTTGAGTATTCGGAGTTGGGTAACTGATCATGATGAGCATGTCAGATTTACTCATAATTCATACTGAATAATGAGTTCTTTCCTCACAGGGTGCTTAAAGTAAACTAAGCTTAATAAATAGCTATATTATTGGAGCTAAAAGAAACTGATGGGAGATTCTTTTGACAAGTCTCCCACGACTTCCTTGATTCCCTAAGGACATACACCACAGAAATATCTGGGTCAGGGAACTGATGAAAATGTCGTCTGTACTCATTCTTACCGGTTAATAAATCACATGAGTTTGAGCGTCTCGCTTGACCTCATATTTCGCAATCACACGAGGATTAAGCACAAGAAAAGGCGTAAGAATTATCCCCCCCACTCCATAAAATATATATAGCACCTTTTATCTTTAACGTTAGACGAGAGGTTCCCAATTTAGGCGCCGTGGCACACTAATACAACATCTGAAGAAGCTGTTTGCTCCCGCAAAAAATATACCCAAAACAAAAAGAAACGACTCCTATTACAATAGAATAGTTGCAAATTTGAAATAAAAATTCAACAGAGAAGATGATGATTGATTTTGAGCACTCTTTTATAAAAATTTCATCAATTATTCTTTTGATAATAAGTGCGGGATTGGCTTGCCTGTCAAGTGATTATGAACTTAAAATCAAACATGAAAAGTTAGCTATTGATACAATTTGAAACCTTTTCAGAGAAAATGAGTCCCTCAATAGTGAAAAGACTTTAATAATTTTGATCCGATTTTTCTCTTCCTATTTATGGGAATTCGAATTTTTTTCTCTTACATTAAAAAAAGAAAAAGAAAAGAATTGGAAAAGACTTGTCCACATTGAAAGGAAAATGAAAGCCTGTTCGTTACATGTAACTCCTATCATAAAAGCATTGCAAAGAAACACCATATTTCTGATTAATTTTGAATTTTACAGAACAGAAAAAAAAAATGTTTCTATCCGATAATAATTGTTACATTTAGTGCATGAAATATATATGCAAATGAAATAATCATTATGGGACAGGGATAGTAATTATCTAATAAAGTTCTTGAGTTCAAATTAGTGAGTATGTAAAGGGGAGTACTCTTCAGTTCTTCTAAAGCCTTGACATGTTTAAATATCACACGGATTCCATAAGTAAAATTTGAATTAAATGCTTTTTCAAAAATTATTGTTTTTTTTAATTTAGTACTTATTATAATAACAATTTCAAAACATTTTTTAGAATTAAAAAAATCATGAAAATGTGGTACGTTTTTTAATACTATTTGAAATATAAACCAAAAATAAGATTGTAATACGAAAAATTTAACATTCTTAATTCTCAACTTCTTTTTATAAAAAGGACACATTTTTTCTTAGCTTCTTTATATTGTTGAACCAACCAATAATGTTATATTCTTAGAGATTAAAAACTAAAAATAAATAAATGAAAGCATTGTATATTGATAATTGAAAAACTGATTTTTTAAACAAATATTTTTTCATATTTCTAAAAACAAAATACATTCATTTTTAATCAATGGAACTAAAAATCTTAAAAAAAGAAAGAAATTATCTATGGAAAAAACCCGAATATTTTCTATTTGAATACATGTTTTCCACCTAAATATGGACACATTTTTAATTCTTTGATTTATTTTTTATTGTTTCATTTTAAGAGGGTAAAAAAGAAACTAAATTAAACGAATATGTTTTATGACTGAAACTCAAGAGGAAATTAAGAACCAAATTTAAATTTTTGCCATATTTTTTCAAAGTCTTTAGAAAAATAAAATTATAATACTGGTTCAAATCACTCACAAGTTATGAATTACATTTTTTTAATATAAATGTAAACAAAAAAAAATTTTGAAAATAAAAGAATATTTTAATTCGTTAAACTTCTAGAGGATAAATTCGTGTTAATACTAAGCTGCTTTTTCGAAAATTATTTATCAAAAATTTGTTTTGTCACTGAGTACTAATTATAAAAAACAAGAATTTATTGGTGACCAAAAAGAAAAAAAGAAAAGAAAAAATAATGTTTGTTTTAAATCTTTAATCGGTATAGGGTTACATATTTTTATATATTATTCTAAATGTAGACTATAAAAGAATAAAAAAGAAAAAAAAAACAATGAAAAAATAAAGACTACTTTCCATTTGAATAAAGTGGCGAAATCTTTCAACTACAAATAAGGACACATTTTTATTCTTAGCTTACTCCTCTCTTCTCTTTTTCTCTTTTACTGGAGTTCAGAAATCCAGAGACCATAAACTTCTGCTGGTATAATCAGGATTTTGCATTAAATAATCCTAAAACGTTGATATCTCCTTAGCCACAACCAAATCAAATATTCTTTCTTTTTTCGTTCTTTCTTTCTTCTCTCAATTTTTTTTCTTTCCTTCTTTTCTTTTTGGTTCACTGTCTATTTTTTTCTTTCTTTCTTGTTCACTAAAACTATATCTATTAATCTATCTACCAATCTATTATTATTATTATACTCCTTACGAGTTCTTCATACCAGTGTTAGCTGGTGGGCTTTCACTAGCGTCTTAGTGACGGGATTCGGTTATCCGTTTGTATCGCAAAATTCCAGAGAATTTTATGCGTCTCATCTTCTAAAATGGATTCTGGTTTGTGCATATTTGGTAGCATGGTAATAATTCAGTGTTTTGCACAATTCCCTGTTGATCACCTTTTCTACTCAGTAATGTCTAGTCTTATACTCGTTTTGAACTAGTTTGTTGCATCTACTCATCATGTGATTACTCAGATCATCTTTTTCTTTACATAACCAACACTTGCTATTCAGTTACGTATTTTCGATTTTCGCTTTAACATAATTGATCATTATGGCGTTATTTTGTGCTGCTATTTGAAGAGATTCAGTTTCTCCCTTGAGATTTCCCTTTCGTAGCCATGTCAGTGTTTTTTCGTGAGCAATATCGCCAGTCCATTGCTCGAAATATCCATAGAATTGTTTTCCTTTCCTTTTCGGCTCCCGAGTTTTTGTGGTTTTACTATTTGTACTTATGTTGTCTCTGCCACGATTACCTGCTATAATGATTATTACTATTATTATTTGTAGTAATAGTAGCAGTTGTAATTGTTGCAGTTGTTATTTTTCTTTCATCTCCCTTCTTTTCTTTCTGCTTCCTTTGTATTCTTTCTTTCTTTCTTTCTTTCTATTTTACGAGTATTAAATTACTTTTCAAATCCATGCAGAGGAAAATATTTGGAAATAACCCAAAGTCGCGGAACAAATTATGGAATTCATGGACAAAAAATTAGTTGCCATTCCTCAAGCTTTTCGGACGTTCTTAATTCTTTCGGGCATGGATTTCACTAATTAAAAGCAATATTCTTTATCAAAGTGGTTCCAACTTTCCCAAATGATTGTGAATAGATATGTAGTGAATGAGACCTTTTCATGGAGCATTTCTTTTAAATTTCTACCGTAAATGTTCAATAAGATTTAGATTTAGATTTTTCGCTTGTTATGTCATTGATTTTATGAATTTTTTTCCTGAAGAAAAACTTTAATCTACTTTGCTCATTGACAATTCGCATTAAGAGCTGGAAGAATAATTTTTTTAAAAGATCTGTTATTAGTTTATTTACTGCTAAATAAAAAGAACCATAATCTTTGTCTAAAAGTAGATTTGGAGACCTTAAATAAACAGTTGACTAAGATAGATTTATACTAGAAGATCTCACAACTCCCGTAACTTTGTTTGGTCATGGGGACACTAATTGTTGGACGAGTCAAGAACAGTCTGGTTTGAATTTAGAGTTTTCTTTCCCTTAGACCCTTTGGCATACCAAGGTTAGAGTCAAGTCTGCCTTACTATTTACCAATAGATAAAGAGAAAATAGCTAGATTCATACCTTTTATTACTTTTAAGGATATTAGCACAATATATAATGCAGCCTCGATCAGGAATCGAACTCAGAAAGCTGATTCCACTTACTAGAACGATAACCCTTAGGCCACGAGCGCCTTCATACAGGAATATTTACGATAATAAAAATGTGCTGCAATTAAAGTTATTTTATGGTCTGAAATGCATAAATTTTAAAAAAATATATTCTTTAATTTATGTATAAATATTTCTGTTGCTTCTAAAGTGCATCTTGAGCAAGAAAAGTTTGGGAACTTCTGCTGCAGAACATACAATTCAGAAATATCTGGGTCAGGGAATTGAAGTAAATGTCTTCTGTACTCATTATTACCGGTGAATAAATCACGTGGGTTTGAGCGTCTCGCATGACCTCATATCTCGCAATCACACGCTCCTAATATGAGATTAACAACGCTCACATACACACACACACACACACAAACAAAGAATTCTCCGCCAACCCCCCGAAATAAATCGTACCGTTCATCTATGACTTCAGATTAATTACTTTTAAGAGGTGACCCCCGAACTTGTAGCTTTGCGTATTAAGCTCCACTGTTCTCTCACAGAATGCATTTGATCAACCGCTGACCACGTGTATAAAATAAGAGATTATGATTGGTTGATGCAATTTTGACGCTAGCACTGTGGTTGTTCTATTCCTGGGAGAATTGTTGCGTTTTTTTTTTTTTTGTTTTTTTTTTAAATAAAGTAATGGAAATAAAATGGCTGAAGGGAAGAAAAAGAAAAATATGGTTCTGTGAGTTTCTGAAAATGTTATTTCCTATGGAATTAATCCCTTTTAGATTCGTGTGACAATTGTGCCGGAAAAAAATATCATATGTGTCACATTACAGAGTATTTGTCCCATGTGTCAATTTTCTGTTTATCTTTTTTTATTTCATTTTATTTTTTAATATTTTCTCTGTTATTTCTTTTTTATTTCTTTTATTTTTATTTATGTTTTTTCTTTTGATATTTTTCTTTTCTTGGTTTTCCGTTGATTTCGTTCTTTTTCTTTTTCTTTTTCTTTTATTTGTTGTTCCATGTTTTTCGTTTATTTATTTATTTTTGACGTTTCTGGCGTTTTACCTGTTATCCCAAATGATTTTCAACTAAAATCAACACTCCAACAATTGATTCGCAGGGTCTAAGCTGAGGGGTGGAGGCACTTGAACCTCCCACATTAAACGCTCCTTAAACTGAATTATAAATAATATTAGTCCATCAGCATCGATGACGGCCATTAGATTATGCATAAAGTTAGCATATAAAGTACACAGACGCTTTATTTAGAGTGGCAAAGTTTGGCGTAGAACCTGGCACACGTTTGGGCTGAGCTCTGATAATTGAAGAATGGTGCATCAGTATGCTATAGATTCTTCGAATTACATTATTCAGTTTACGAGTTCAGGGTTTCCCTTTTCTTAGACTAGTTGCCATACCAAGACTACAGACTCTAGTCTGTCCGACTATTTTACTCATAACGAAGGGAGAAGACATGGATTCATGCCTTTTCTAAAGAAAACGCAGTCTCATATAAAATTTGAACTAGGTTCGCAAAGTCCATTTCTATCGACGATAATCGCTACGCTCTCTACTGCACCCTGGAGTACGTCATTAAATATTAGCACTAGAAAATAAATCTCCCAAATGTTGAGGGGAGAGGGCTCAAAGAATCTACCCTAATCGCACGATATCTAAATCTACTATAGGAGAAATAACATTGTAATGATTTTAATGAATATGTCGGTGACGATAAGCGACTTGAATGAATATAAGGTTGATCGTCATTAAAAAGGAACTCATGGACGAATTTAGATGAAGCTGTTTGCATTTCACTGTGTTCCCATTGCTCTTATGAAAGACATGAATCTGTCTCTTCTCCATCCAGCTTTTAACAAATAAAGAAGTAAATTTTATCATTATTAGTAAAGGGTAACCAGTTTGAGAGAAGGAAAACTTTAAATCCTCTCCCAGCGTTGCAGGATAATTTACCCCAATCAAGTGGTTAAAACAAGGAATTGGACTTTCCAAGTCATTGAACCTCATTCTACAGCGACACTCATAGCAACTTGTATAAAAGCTATACAACAACGGCCACTGCCCGTCTTCCAAACAACCTTGACTCCCCACATAGCCCTCTACCAAAATCTAAGCGTAGATTCATAGAGGTCTTTCAAGACCGACAGATATAATCTTATAATTCATTGAATATCTGTCCGGAGTGTTGTGGCTCTGATATTTTGGTCTAATGTCAACCAAACTTTAAGAATTGTTTAAGTCATGCCTAAAAAGAGGTTAAACTACTTCCGGAGACCCGGCTCAGATTTTTTTTTTTTTTTGGTTGGGGTATGTCTATCACCCTCTCTATATGTCTTACTGCCCTCCTCATTATAAAAGACTATCCATCCTACGTATCCTTATTGTACCCAGTGACAACGTGTTACCCTTTTGTATGCAACGGAAACAGTTTCCAGGCAAAATTGATTTTGGAATGACTACAATGCGCAGAAATAAACTCTATCCCGGATTGACGTCTACTTAAGTGACTTCTATTCATATAACCAGCTGTAAGCAAAGTTTGAGATCCAGAAAGGTTGTGAATCCTCACTAAAAGATCAAACAAGAGAACACATACATCATAAAGACATTGTCTAACCAGCAGCTGGTTTGTTTTGTTTTTTATGATGAAAATATTTGAGATATTAAATTAGGAAATTGGCAAATGTGTTTGGTATGAATAAATGAAAGGTTTTAACATAAAATGCATCATAAACATTAACGATCCTCTTCAAAATCCTACGTAAAACGGGTAATTCTAGCTTTAATAAAGTATCATTACCAAAGTCAATTTCTAAATTAAAATGAACTTTTTCATGCAAAGAATGTACAATATAACCTGGATCTGTGTGCCCGTTTTCTATTTTCTATGTAATCTGATCTACACATTTATTTAGCAAATTCTCAATTTAATGGATCAGACTTTGAGATTTAGGGGGTATATACCAGTCCCCGACAAACAAAAACTCAAAATCTAGTTTAATGCGGGGACACTTCTGCGTATGAGTATTTGATACCAAAAATAGCTAAAATCTGTCAGTATTTCCCTTTTGAAGACGCTTCAGGCATCAGGGATTTATTCCGGACTTACCTCTGTTAAGTATAATAGGATAGATACTGTCCGGGTTAGGGTTCTCTTTGAAGCTGAGCCAAATAATTATTTCCTGGTAACGTTTGACCAGGTTGGTTTACAAAGTTTTCTGAAAAATTTTCGGCCCAACCAATTTGTGATTGATTTTATTTTTAATTTTATAGTTTATATTTTTCTAGGTTTGCAGAAAATATGGAAATAATGTGCCAAGTATGCTTGACAGCTGGATAAAAATGTGGATGTTTTATGGCTCTCAGTCAGTGGTAGGGAAAATGCGGTTCTCGGTTCACATGCAACTCGTAAGCTGAGTCTGTGCAGTCCGCAAGAAGACTTTAAAATTCTAAAATATCCCCTTGACATATTCCTTCACAGAATGAAGTAAAATCAATATTACTCTTATTTCTATTGTTCCAATTTATTATTAATAGTCAGATTAAATAGTAAATAATCGTATTTAGACTTTGGAGTGTTGAAATTCTGAAGTCTGGACTCGTCTTGAGACAGTTTTGCGTTTTTAATTTAATCATGTGCCGTTTGGGATTCGAATGCGGGCCTTAATTATTTAAAAAATCACGTTATAATTGTAGTTTTTATAACCATCTGATATTAAAATCAAATAATTTTGAATTAGAATTTTGATACTTTCATTTGAACACTTCTACTTGTAATACTAGAAAGGGATATATTTTATAAATTTTTATAGCTGCAATTACAAAAAATAGGTAAATTTACAGCTACAATTTCACAAACGATTTAAACCAGTAAAACATTCAAGCTTCAGTTTGGTCGACATTTTTGGAGTGTCTAATTTTAGAAATTATTTTCTAGAATCTATCCTTCCTTCCTTCCTTTCTTTCTTTCTTTCTTTCTTTTGTTTAAGTCCCTTCTCTTTTTTCAATTCTTTCTTGTATATCATCTTGCTTTCCTTTCCACTTTTATTTTTTCCTTCCATCTTTCCTTCTCTAATTTTTCTTTTTCGCTTTTCTATTTTTCCTTTCTTTCTTTCTTTTTTGTCCTTCCTATCTTTCTCTAATCTTTCTTTCTTTTATCTTCCACCTAATACACGTCCACTCTTCCCGCTCTATTTCATCACAACCTTAAGCTCTCTCTCTCTCTCTCTCTCTCTCTCTCTCTCTCTCTCTCTCTCTCTCTCTCTCTTCCCCCCACCCCTATTTCACCCCTACTTCCTCTTCTATCAATTCTCTAGCTTTTTTCTTTGATTATCTACATATGGCAAGCATAATTCGCTTGTAGTATTGTAATTTTAATCAACCTCTCCAAAATATGAGACAAAATTTGGTGTGAAATAAAATAAGTCAAACTCCCAGGAAATAATTCATCTTTTATACAATCCTAGCTGAGGGGGATGATGAGGAAACCTTTCTATTTTACAAGAATAGCTCAAAATTATTTCCTCTTGAAATCCATGAGAACGATACCCAATATTTTTATAAGTTAAAGAAAAAATTTCCCTCCTGTTAGCATTGCATAACATGGGAAATATATCTTATAAATAGAATAATCATATTTTTAAAAAATATCTCGAAATACCAACATCGATCTGATGATGAAATGTATATATATATATATATATATATATATATATATATATATATATATTTGTTTGTTGTTCTAATGGCATGTTAACTTTGGGTTATTATTCAACAGCAGTGATACTATTTAACGCATAGCTGGGATGATGAGTGGGGTTCATACCTTTCCCAAGGGTGTTTGCCGGAAAAAGTGAACGTAACTGCGCGACTGGAGTTTGAACCAACTTACTACAATCCTGCAGTCCACTGCTTTGAACCATTGCGCACACAGACAGACAGACAGACAGACAGACACACACACACACACACACACACACATATATATATATATATATATATATATATATATATATATATATATATTCGGGCTGATTGCATGAAACCAAGGGTCAGAGACTGTACCATGTAACATAATATATATTTCTCTACATATGTTGTGTCCTTAAAACGGGTACAATAAGACAAAGTGGTATTTGAGTGGAAAGGAACACTCAACTTGTTCCTAAAATAAAGAAAGGCTTTTATTGCAAGAGAGATACATTAAGGTAGACAAAGAATAGTGAGTCACGTTACTAATCTCCGAAGCAAAGACAGGATTTACACAAGGTCAAATGACCCAGAAGTCAGATTACAGTGGGGTTTAGGGGTGAGAAAGTTCGGACCCGAGCCAAGACTCTAGCCATGCTTGTTTATACTGGTCATCGGCTCACTTAGTGCAATGTGGGCCTGATGAACCAAACTGGACATGGACCCAAATCTGGGTCCAGGCATGGATGCCTGATTAAAGCTTAAAGTGGAAAGTAATGTCCAGTGCTATACAAAGGTGACAAAGGTGTCAATGTTGCAGCTTGCCCTCCCGAAGGCGGCCTAGCCGAAGCCAGGGGCCTTATTTGTTTCTGCGTCCCACCAGACAGGACTTGACACAAGGTTAATGACTCGATGGTTGATTATCGCGAGGATTTAGGGGAAGGGAAGGTCGGATACTATCCGAGGCTTGAGACCTGCAGAACTATGCTGGTCATCGGCCCATTTAGTTTCAATATGGGCCTGATGAGCCTAGCTGGTCATGGACGTATGCCTGATTATACCTTAAACAGGATAGCAAAGTCAACTGCTATGCAAGGGGGACAAAGGTGTCAGTATTGCTGCTCACCCACTCGAAGGTGGCCCAGCCAAACCCGGGGTCCTTTCGGTCCAAAGTCTGCCTTAGCTGGACAATGCCCGCTTGAGTCAAAAGCATATTAATGCCATCGGCCTTAATACACGAGGCGTTAACAGGTATAATGCAGTTCTCACTGTATGCATAGTCATCGCATTTGACTGAGAGGGGTTGTGGATATTCCATTGAAACAATATTATATATATATATATATATATATATATATGCACATATAAATATACACATATATCTATACATATTTACACATATATATATATATTCACCCACACACACACACATATATATATACACATACACACACACACACATATATATATATGTATATACTCATATATATACACATATATATACATACGAGGATCATTAAATAGGTTTCCAGAGTTTTTTCGTATGGGCACTTTCATTAATAGTACACACTTGAAACTCTAGTCCCCTTCAAAGTAATTTCCTCCGGCTGCAATGCACTTGTTGTACCGTTCCAGCAACATCTGGAAGGCCCCATGGAAGTCCTCTTGTGTGAGCGTGTCAATGACCTTCGTCACAGCCTCTTTCATCTCCTCAATTGTCTCATAACGACAGCGTCTGAGCTTAGGGAATAAGCAAAAGTCACAGGTAGCAAGGTCTGGACTATTGGGGAGGCTGAGGAACTGTCTTGATACCCATCTTGGTCAAATAGTCTGTGACAAGGATGGAGTTGTGGACTTGTGCATTGTCCAGGTGGAAATGTCACTGACCTGATTTGAAGAGTGCTGGCCTCTTCCGACGGAATCTCTTGCTGAACTCTTTTAAATCCTCAACATCGTATTCCTTGTTGACTGTCTGTCCAATGGGAACCCAGTGCATGTAGATCATGCCAGTGCTGTCAAAAAAAGCGATATTCAAAACTTTGTGGGTGGATTTGCTCTGTCTGGCCTTCTTGGGACAGGGAGAGCCAGCATGCTTCCATTGGGAACTATGTGTCTTAGTCTCTGGGTCATAGCAGTAGATCCAGCTTTCATCGCAGGTCACCAGAGTATCAAGAACTGCGGGATCTGAATTGATCAGCTCGACCCTCTCCCTGCTGTCACGACAACGTCTTTCTTTCTGATCTTCTCTGAGTACCCTTGGGACAAACTTCGCGCAAATCTTCCGCATCTTCAGTTCCTTACGAATAATTGTGTGTACAATTCCCACACTGACATCAAACCGTGCACTTATTGTCTCTATAGACACACGACGGTCCTTATCCATGAAATTCTTTATTTGACCAATCAGCTCTGGTGTTCTGACTTCCTTACTCCTCCCACACCTCTCATCATCCCTCACAGACTCCCTGCCTTCCTTGAATATTTTATGCCACTCAAAAACTGATGCTCGATTCACGCGAGATAGTCCAAAAGCAGTCTGAAGCATTCCATAAGTTTCTGTGGCATTTCTATCAAGTTTAAAATAGAATTTTATTGCATATCGTTCTTCTTAAGAGTCCTCACGTCCAGATTGCATTTTATCCATTAGATCTGAAGAAGTCCTGTTGTTTTTTGGTGTTATTGATTCATATCAATACCCATAATAGGATGGAAATAAATTTATAATCCTAATGTGACCGTTTTTGCTTTTTCTTAAAGAAATTATAGCTCTGTGATGTCATTACATTGAGCTCTTTACCAGGAAAATTTAAATGTTCATAGTTGAATGATTTTTTGTCCTGACGGAATTATTCCCGACTCCAGTTTAACTGGCCCGAATAATATACATACATATGTATATATAGAGATAGATAGATAGATAGATAGATAGATAGATAGATAGAGAAAAGAACTATCCAGAAACGAAAATCATTGTCATTTAATCATAATATATACTAGAAATTTGAAATGAATGGTCCTAACAATGATTAATCAAATTAATCCGAGTAATCTACTAGTTGTGTTTAATGGCAGCATTCTTAATATAAAAAAGCAATAACAAACAAAGACACATATCATGCCTGTACAAAAAAAGTCTGGAAACTTATTGAAGGAACCTCGTATTTTAGATATATTTGTTAGTACAAGAATAGTTGATTTTTACATTATTCTTATTAATTATTTTTCTGAGGGGGTTATCATCTTTAAAATGTTTGCTTATTTTACCAAACAGATATTTTCCAATATTGATATTTTCACCAGTCGGCTGGGACTGTAGAATACACTGACTGTACCTCTACAGAGGGATAAGACCTCGTAAATGAGAGTCCTGATTATGACAATAAACAATCCGATGATGAGGTTCTAGTAATACTGGAGCTTTGGGGAATGCAGAGTACCTCGTCATTGCCATCGCTCCTAGGTCCACTCTGGCCAGGATTGGTAGCACTTGATAGGGCCCTATCTGTAGGTCAAAGCTTGCACTAAACTGAATTGTTTGAAATAGAACTGTTTTGCTAAACGGAATAGCTTGAAATAGAAATGTTTTTGAAATTAAACTGTGTAATAATGCTAAACTGAATTGTTTTAAATAGATTTGTCATTAAATAACCTACAATGGTTGATATGCCATAAAACCCAAACAAACAAAATATATTGATATTAGAGAGTCGGCAAAAAGAGGGGTTAAACCAGATAATATTTCTACGTCTATTTTTATTAATATTTTTGATTATTCTATTTTACATCTTGATATTATTTTCAGTTCTATGACTTCATAAACTATTATCCCTATTGTTGTGACGCTTATATGCTTCTAAGTACTTAAGTTCATGGTTTCATTATAAAATTCTCTGTGATTATTTTTTAGAAGATTATAATCTATTTATTCTAATATTAATCGTATTGGGAATTTGGATGTAGAGTGGTTAGAACTAACATTAATGTATTTTTGTATAGTAAGAGATGTACTCTTATGGATCCCCACACATGGCCGCGCAAAAGCGGGACGACCAGCACGAACGTACATTCAGCAGCTATGTGAGGATACGGGATGTTGTCCTGAAGACCTACCTAGGGCGATGAACGATAGGGAGGAGTGGCGAGAGAGGGTCAGGGATATCCGTGCTACCAGCGCGATATGATGATGATGATGATGATGATGATGATGAAAGCGTTTATATATATATATATATATATAATCTGAGGAGGAAATCCATGGGGTAGGAGTATCCAACTTGAGTACCCACTGTCAACGGCTATAGATGTTGACATTGAGCACTCAAGTTGGAAAGTAATAAAAAAAAATTATTTTAATCTAAAAAAATAAAAGTAAGAATTTTTTTCAATTCCCATTCTCGCCGAAAGCAATATAAGAACACCCAAATAAAAATTTATAATGACACCATGGAAGTGAATTTTTTTTGTCTTGATATAAAAAGATCATATATATATATATATATATATATATATATATATATATATATATATATATATATATATGCATATATATATATATATATATATATATAACTATATATGTATATATTAGAAGTTTCATATATATATATATATATATATATATATATATAGGGTGGAACGATAAAATTGTCATCCTAAAGAAAACAACACTACAGCTTTATTTTAAAACTTTTATTGAAAAAAATCAATTCCGGTAACTTGATTATATAGTAGAGCTGACATCTCTTCAATGAAGCTGCCGCTTTCAACTCCAATCACCGCCTCGATATGGATACGGAACTGGGAGCATGCCTTTTTCCACCAGCTCCGGCGGGAGCTCGGCGAATACTCGGCGGATGGCGGTGATCAGGCTGGCTTTGGTGTTGTGGGAGGTCATGTTGGTGATGTTCTCGACGTATGACCAAACAAAGTAGTCCAGCAGGTTCAGGTCGGGGGAGGAGGGGACAGTGAGAGAAGGGTTCAAAGTCGTAGCACTCCTGAAGCCAAGCCTGGATCTCTTTGGACATGTGGGCCGGCGCCGAGTCCTGCTGCAACACCCAGGGTCTGCCACCGGCCACCTGATAGCACCAGTGGATCACCACACTCTTCAGCACATCTAGATACACTTTGGTGTTGACTTTCAAGCTGACTTCTAAGATGTGAAGTAGCATGATGTGGCCCTGACTTGAAACCACACCAAAGACCATAACCGTAGCCGGAAACTTTGTTTTCATCACCCTGGGTACGTCCCTGTTATTCGTGGCAATCCAGATTTGCATCTTGAGGGTACTAGCAATGGTCCTGTTGGATCGGTAGAGAGCATGAGTTGTACAGCGGTGCATCTCCGATCTCGCTCGTTGAACATTGTGTAAATTTCAGACATGATAGAAGGCTCCTATCGCTCTTGGGATTTGTACACAACTGGCCAACTAGTAGATGGTCTGTAACAAAAAAAGAAAACTGGTTTTCATTAAACGGAAATGGAATCATGCCGTCTTTTCTAGGGCGACAATTTTATCGTTCCACCTATATATATATATATATATATATATATATATATATAAGTAGAAGTTTCACTTTACTCTCAAGAGCAATTTTAACTGCATAGTGAATTTGATCCTCTCTAGGGCCCTCATATCTACGGCTTTGTCTCAAATCTACCCGTTGTGTAATGGTTATCGATCTAAACTTCCGAGTTCGATTCATTTATTATTCACTCCTGTTGTGGGAAGTACAATTTCGACCTGGATATTTATTTAGACACACCTCGTATACAGTCCTTCAAAGTCGTTTGCAGGTGTGATTGTAACAATACCTGAACAACTGTGCTTAAGGTAGCTAGAGAAAACCTGGAAAGGACTCCGAAAATGTGTTGATGGCGATGGTGAACAGGTGGAGACTATTTGAAGAGAAAATATTGGTTCTGTTACACTAATAAATGTATTTCCACGTGAACATTATCTAAAGCAGCCAGTACATACAGTTACATGCACATATACACGTACACACACACATTTGTATGTATGTATGTATGTATACACAAACAGATTAATCATTTTACGAGTTATTTAGTTTCGCTGTTTTATGTAAGGAGCCTAATGTTTAAATGATAGGAATAGAAAAAAGAAATACACACACGCACACACATATACAATTATACGTTGTATGAAATGCAAACAGTTTTATCTAAGATTTGAACTCTGGTCATATATGTCTTTGTCGGAAATGGACACGGCAACCCGAGTTCAAACCCTGAACGAGGCTGTTAGTTTTTCGCATAGTTCTAATATCCTTAAGAAAGGAATGAAACCAACAATTCTTCCTCTAGCAATGGGCAAATAGTTGGGCAGACTGGGCTCTTTCAACTTGGCATGGCATCAGGTCAAGAAGGAAAACTCTAAATTCAAACCGTTTTAGACATCTTGAAAATTCAACTTACGTCAAATCCTGTTCATGCCGAAGTATCGGTAAATACATACATATTCCAAACAAACATCTACTTTGTCGGGGGTGGGCTAAGAATACGCTGATGTCATCCCCTGCAAAGACGTGAGACTTTCTCCAAAAATGGTTGTCCTGAGTTAGGTACTAAACTTAATCCGGTTTGGAGGTTCCAGTTTTGGAGATTGTACATTAACTTCACACATGAATTTCACAGAAATCATCTTCTCATTTATGTTTCTATCCTATATATATATATATATATATATATATATATATATATATATATATATATATATATATATTAGTAGATTTACTCAACCTTTCCAAGGTGTCAAATGTGTTGAACATGATTAACAACTTTATTTATGATTTATACACCAAACGTAGCCAGTACCGGGATTTTCGTTACATGAGGCGATGAATTTTTGTCTTGATTCGGCAATGCAACTTTATTTATTTGCACATTACTAATACGAAACTTTTCCATATTTGATTAGTGGACCATAGTGACAACAAATTTTACCAATGCTGATACTTTTTGGAGACATTCTCATTGATACCATATTGATTACTCTAGTGAATAAACAAACAAACTTACTTTTAATGTTCAAGAAACTGCCACAAATGTATTTCATGTCACCTTGAGTTTCATCATAAAGTTGAAATCACGTTATCACAATATTTGAAATTAACCGAAATACAAGTTTTTTTAACAGGGATTTTTGAATTAAAAATTAGTCAATTCTGCATCACCATTTTCAAAAATATATTGTCCAAGAAATCGCCCCATAAGTATTTCTGGTGATTTTGAGTTTCATCAAATGCTGAAATATCACAAACACAATATTTCAATATTTAATGGAAATACTCTTAGTTTAATATGTGATTTACAAATGTTGCTTATTTAAAAATGACAACAACAACAAAAAAAGAAAGCAGTATAATTTGTGTATTTTTTCTTACATGTAAAACAATTATAACAGAAAGTGAAAACAATTACTCTACTTTATCTTAGTACATACCTCATTGTTTATTTTTCTAGAAAGTCGATGGAAAAAATATTGCGATTTCCTAATCTGGGGAGACCTACATGTGAGAAAAATAGTCTTCTTCTAAATGTAATCCCACTACAGACAGTCGTTGACCTTCGGACTTGTTAATTGACATATCTCTTAAATAGAATTGGCGTTACGGATGGCTTTAGAGTAATTCTCGGAATAAAATCATTTCCCTTGCCACAACCTGTTAGAATAGTGGCTTCAGTAACATGTGGCATCAGCCTCTTTACCACAAATATGGTACCATTGCAAAGTCGAGACTGATCCAAATTTCGAATCAACAGCCTTCAGCATGGTATTAATCACCTCATCTTGATCAGAGGGGTTCGCGTCTTATAATGGCAATCGTGCTTAACTTTGATATCATAATAAGCTTGTTCGAACAAGTCACGCTATTACGTTCACTTTCGGACAAATATCTTTAAGAAAGATTTGAACCCCTTATCTCCCAGCAAGAGGTTAAATAATACCATTACGTCTCTTCTAGAAGGATGGCTTTGGCATTAAATAACCCAAGAAGATTGACATGCCATTAAACCCCCCCCAAAAAAAAACAACAACCAAATGATCTTCTTTAACAACAAAAGTGTCTATAAATTTATAAATATAAGAACTTGTTGGAATAACTTGCAGAAAATTCACTCCATTTACAACGTTGATTCTTGTAAGGATACAGAAAATTAGGAAATACACATTATTTTAATTTAGAATTTAAAATTATTCCATAACGAATATCATACATTCTGTGAGCTATTGACTTTTTTAAACATGTGATTCAACATTTATTGCCAAGAATATTTTAGTAAGTAGAAGTAAATAATAATTTTATTATATACATATATATATATATATAAGGAAACTGAAACACGAGGAATTTTTACAAAGGAAAATATTTTTTCTGAAAAAAAATGAAAATTTTGTTTTTGCATGATTCTCATACACAGTTGGATAAATTAATTTTACTGACCCCAGAAGAACTTGGAGGTAAATAATATAAGAGCATTAATTTAGTTGTGAAAATTTATCCCTCATAGAACTCATAGAGATATTCTATCTACTATAATATTAATTTCTATAGCTAATAAAAAAGAACTTTCTCTTTTATATATATATAAATATATATATAGTCATCAACACACAGATCTGTTTCGTTCTATCAGAACTCATCAGCGTGGCTAGACATTAGCCTCCCGTAGCTGGAATCGAAACGCGGTTGACTCAAATGCCAAGCCAAGCCTCTAACCCTTCGGCCACGAGGAGTGACTAGCCGCGAAGTAAATTTTAAACGGTTATGAATCATAATTACTATTGTTTACATACATCCGTTCAACGGCTACCGAGACCTCAATTCATATATGAAGAGGCTTGCAATAAACACTAATGGCAACACGATTACTTCTTCGGCAGAGAACTCAACCTTACGGGGGTAGGGGAGTATATATCTCTATAGTCATTCACACACACACACACACACACACACACACACACACACACACACATATATATATATATATATACTTATCAATGGCGTGTGTTCATCAAAAGAAAGGGACGGATTACTTCCCCAATAAAAAATTTACCTTGTTAAATTAGAAATATCTTTATTCTTCAAGTTTAACTTATGTGATTTAGTGGTATCATAAAACACATGCGGGAGACAGTAAATTTATGCCTGCTGTAATGAAGTCCAAAAATCGCGAGTAGAGTTTTTTCAATTCCCTACTAAAGTCCATGTACTCATCTTTCTTTTCGCTTTCTTTCAATTTTACACTGTGGTCAGTCGAGACAACAAAGTCCACAATTCGGCAAGTTCTCTCTTTTTTTTTTTTTTGTTGACAATCACAAGATCTGGTCGTTTGACGGAGATGAGATCATTTGTATCTCTAAATCCCAGAGGAGTTTGTGCGTTTCATTCTCCCGGAGAGATTCTGGGTTGTGCATATACTACTTGTTCGTATGGTTAAATTTCAGTTGCTTGCACAATTCCCAGGAGATTACCTTCTCCACCCAGTTGTGTCTAGTCTTATACTCTTTTGTGCTAATTTGTTGAATTGGCTTATTATGTGATTGAGCGTTTCGTCATCCCAAAACTACTATTTTATTGCGTCTTGCTTTGATATAGTTGGTTCCTATGGCGTTAATTTGTTCTGCTACAAGAAGAGATTATAATTATCATTATTATTATCATTATCATTATTACATGACCAGTAATATCACTAGTAATATTGATACCATTAATTTATCATACTATTTTTATTATAATCATTTTTTCTATTATTAACCTTGTTCTTATGAGTTTTAATCTATTTTTATGGCGGCATTTAAAAATTAGTTCATTACGTTTATTTTATAGTTGGCTGGTAAATTTATATCTATTGATGCTAATTTTTTTCCTCTAGACAAAGGTTGCATTTACTGTTGAAGCTTATCTTACTGATGATATCTTATTAAATTGGAATTACACAGTTCTTCCATGGAACAATCTTCTTTATTTCTACAATTTCAAAGTAAGATATTTGTTTGCTGATTATTTATTAGCGATTTGTCAGCTAAATTCTTGTTATGAGGATGAATTATTTTAGATATATTATTTGTGTATTGATATCAAATTGGATAAATGTGGTTTTATTTTTATACTTTATATTTATAAAGCATTCTATTGTAACAAATGAGTTTTTCCAAAAGTTTTACCTAGAGTCTTTATGTATGTAAAAAATGATGTTTTTGTGCAAATTCTTGGAAACTGGACCTAGTTCAATCTTCGATAGAAATTGGGTTTATGATCTTTGAATAAAATATAAGCAGTTTTTCATTGATTTATCTATCCTGTCATTAATTTGCAATTTGCTGTGTCGCTACTGATTTGTGGTAATTTACTAAGCTTTTTGCTTAGATGTGGCACAAGGCCATATGAAAGGGGCACTCAGTGAGACTCGAACTCACTCGTGTAGGTTTGCTATTGTGGTCTGAGTATCCAGTCTGTTTTCTAGTTTGTAAGTATCAGTAATCTTATTTTGTAGGATTCTATGATAATTGGAAAGACAAATCTTAAATATCTTTTTCGATTTGTTAGCTCAATACCAAATCTTTTTTTATTGTTCAATGTTCTTTATGTGTTTTTTAATTTTAGAAAATTTTTGAAAATTATTAATGTTTTCTCAATTTGATTTTAATTTTAGACTGAAAATTATTAATTTGTTTTCTAAATTTGATTTTTCTAATCAATTTAAATAGATCATCCTCAAAAGGGTTCAGAAGTTGGCAAAGGGAAATAAATTTACATTAGCCAAATGACGGTTTGTTGAGTTTTTCAATTATATATATATATATGTATATATATGTATATTAGTTTTATGCCTATTCTATTATTCTGACAGTGTGAAAAAACAGATGATATAATTTGTAAATAAGAATTATTATACAAACTGATATCCGTGGGGAAAAATTCCATAAAAAAAAAGAAAAGACTAAAAACATTCTTACTGTTTTCGCAATGCTTTGTCAAAAGAAAAAAACACAAACGGAATACCTTAAGCTAAACGTAAGAGCGCTCAATATACTAAGTTGATCGAAATACGAATACCTACAGAGTTAGAAGTAATCTACTTAATCTAGGTGAAATCCTAACCGGATCATCAGGATAAATTTTGGTTTTTGTTTAGTTATCGACTGCCGCACGTACGCGCAAGGGTGGCACAAGGCTTTTTTTAGTGTCGGAATCTGACACAGAACCTCTAAAAAAGCACTAGGTGATAAACCTAGCCCCTCCGGAGAAGGTATAAAAATGAGGGACTGACCCCTGAGGCTTAAGGTGTTACCATCGGAGCTGAGACAAACCCAACAGGATCCATGTACCAGAAACACAGGGCCAGTCAAAGTGAGCCTCGGCTCAGCGGGTATCAGGACAAATACTGACGAGAGAAAGAGTTTGGTCAATTCATTTTATTGATTAAAAGATCGCCCGAATGTATCAAAATTAGCATTAAAAAAAAGAAAGAAAAAAGATACATTTTACCTACTAAGTAAATAAACTTTTTTTTATGCCTGCAAATATTAAGTATTTCCGACCTTTGATTGAGTAATTCATTAGGATTATTGTAGGAAGATGTAGTTAACTTCTCTCCATGCATTTTTGGCAATATTTATCGCCTGCCATATATTTACGACATTTTTTACGATCTCCCATTTTAATATCAGGTCAGTACCTAAATTCTTTTTAATTTCCCACACCGAGTTAGATAAACTGGTTCTGTACCTATGTTTTTCGTGCACGAAACTACTTCTATGACTGTAATATCTTTTTATATCTTAATATCCTGATGATCCGCTTAGGTGAAACCTAAGTCGATTACTTCTGACTCTTTAGGTATATATCATCATCATCATGTCGCGCCGTCTGCGCGGATATCCCTGACCGTCTCTCGCCATTTCTCCCTATCACTCATCGCCTCCGGCAGGTCTTCAGGATTACAACCCGTGTCCTCACATAGCTGCTGTATGTAAGTTCGTGCTGGTCGTCCCACACTTGCACATCCATGAGTGGGGGTCCACAGGAGTACATCGCTTATGAGCTCGTCCTTGCTTCTCCAGCAGTGTCCCGCGTGTCTGGTTCGTCGAACTTGTATAGTTTTTGTGATGGGGGGCAAGTGTCCGTATAGTTGGAGTCTCGTGGGGTGTTGTCGCCAGGACTTGTTTAATACTGCTCTCAACATTCTTGTGTAATTTCCGTCCAGCCTCCTCTCCAGCCGCTTCGTAAGCGTCCATGTGGTGCATCCATATAGCAGTATCGACACAACCGCTGCCTGGAAGAAACTGCGTTTCATTTTATCTGTTAGGTCCGACTTCCATATGATCGAGAGCCTATCGATAGCTGTCCATGCCTTCGTCAGTCGTGTGTCGATGTCCTTCTCGGTTGATGAGACGCTGCTTCCTAGGTAGGTGAATTTGTCGACTAGTTTCAGAGAGGCTCCGTCTAGTGTGGCAATGTTGCCTGTTCATCTTATTTCTTTACACACACACACACAGATATATATATATATATATATATATATATATATAGTAAAGTTGGCGACCGTAATCCAAGGCGACCCAAAGGCTCCTTTTTCAATAGCTACTATACCGAGAAGTAAGGAAGGGTGCTACTCCTTTCTCTGGATTGCTCCACTTTACCCTTGATCATTACCTTATAATGCTGAGTGTTAAGCAAGGAGGTTTCAAGTACCATTTTTGAGTCTTTGGTATGACTCGATCTGGGATTAAACCTCGGTCTCCCGGGCTACTGGCGAACACTTTTCTCACTAGGATAAAGGGCTAATATATATATATATACTCTTCACACACACACACACACACACGGGTAGACACACACATATATATGTATTTATATAAAGAAAAATTAGATGAGACCAATTTCTTATATATATATATATATATATGTGTGTGTGTGTGTGTGCAGGTTTTTATTTTAAGTAGAGTAAAGATGAAGTATAAAAAGGATGCTGGTTACATTGAGTTTTCTATCATATTGAAACCCTGTATTTCTGCGTAAGTTTTCTTGTAACTACCAAGTGAATATCTTTGGCTACCCCCACTACTATCCTCTTAATATTTCGGTTTTTCAGACTAAAAAATGTATTTTACTTGCGGCAGATTAAAAATTGGATAATTAATACCAAATATTTTTTCATTCTTTTTTTCCTTTTTTTTTTTTTGTTGTTGTTGTTGTTGTTGCGAGAGTTGACTCCAAATGTTCATGTTTCTCTATTAAAGATCAGGAAAGACGGATTGTCATTAATCAATACTAGCTTTTATGAATGCACCAGATGGACGCTAACAAAATACATGGAGAAAAGGCCAGATAGGAACTACACAAGAATGCTACGTGTTGTTTTGAACAAATCCTAGAAGTAACACCCCACAAAACAGATGCTGTACGGCCACTTACCTCCAATCTCAAAAACATCCAAGCAAAAAGAAGACATACAGAGTACTGCTGCAGAAGTAAAACGAACTTAAAAGCGACGCTTTCATATGAACTTCTGCACATAGACAAGCCAGAGTTTGACGACTAACAAGAACTGGCATACATCATCTCTATGGAAACACTGGATACAGTCTACAGGGCTTGCTAGGACAAATGGAGAGGAAAAGTCGGTGATCTCCGAGCTATCAGCACTTCTCGATGATATATATATATAGAGAGAGAGAGATATAGATAAGTTCTATCTATATATCTATATATCTCTTTGTTTATGTATATTTAAAGTCATTATGTGCTGTTTGATCAGAGTGATTCATCACTGAATTAGATGCATTAATTAATTCAAACGCCGAAGCATTATTATTATTATTATTATTATTATCATCGTTTTATTTCTCTTTTGAGAGTTTTTCACTCCAGGGTTAACAGATGGTTTTCCGCTGAAGTCTGGGTGACAGCAAGTCTCCTCAAGTCTCCAGGACTCTTCTCAGTATTCTGGCCGATTTCAACAATGCTGTAGTTTGCGTAGTCTCTACTTGTCCTCTTATTTCCATGTTCTCCAGTTCCTGTACCAATCCTTTGATGACTGTACCGAGTGCGCCAATTACAATTCGTATTAACGTCACTTCCATAGTTCCATAGTTTTTTTCAATTCTCTAGCAAGGTCTAAATACTTATCACTCTTTTCGCTTTCTTTCAGTTTTACCCTGTGGTCAGCCGGAACAGCAAAATCTACTATTCAGCAGGTTTTTTCTTTTGCTTGTTGATTATCCGTGGGTCTGGTCATCTGGCCGAGTATTATTACTATCATTATTAGATAGATAGGTAGATAGATAGATATTAGTGTTGGTTGACTAGGGAATATATTCACCTGCTCTGTGTGGATACTGGATGCGATCTTACCAAATGCTATGGCTGATAGGAACGGATAGCGAGATGGAGAGAGAGTAAAAGGAAGCCCTGCTGTCACTATGCCTTGATGATGATGACGATGATATACAAGGTAGGATAAAAAACATCGAGTTGAAATCTTTGATTTTTTTAGATGTTAAAATTTGAATGAAAGCTGAGTAACTTGTATAATAAAGTGAATCATCATCATCATCATCATCATCATGTCGTGCCGCCAGCACGGATATCCCTGACCCTCTCTCACCACTTCTCCCTATCGTTCATTGCCTCTGGCAGGTCTTCAGGGCTACATCCTGTATCCTCACAGAGCTGCTGTATGTATATTCGAGCTGGTCGTCCTACTTTTGCTCGGCCATAAGTGGGGGTCCATAGGAGTACATCATTTATGAGCTCGTCCCTGCTTCTCCAGCAGTGTCCTGCATGTCTGGTTCGGCTAACTTGGATAGTTTTCGTGATGGGAGGTAGGTGGCCGTATAGTTGGTGCTTTGTAGGGTGTTGCCTCCAGGACTTGTTCAAGTGAATGGTCAATTCTAATTCTTGATCCTTTTTTTAGAAAGAGTTTCTAGACTTTTTGAACAACAAGTCTTGACGAAACATAAGATTATACTCACTCCAACCAAATCTGTGCGACATTTTCCTGCTTTTTAAACAAAAAATTTTCTCCGGGGCAAGATTTGAACTCGTGTAATACATTCTTTAAAAAAATGGCGCTGCTTTCCACTCTATCAAAGAAGCTTTTCAAAGGTACTTCGACCAGTGGAAAACTCGCTCGAATAAGTGTGTTGGATGCCAACAGATTATTTTGACGAAAATTAACGTTCCATTTAATGTTCATTTCTGTCTTGGTAAATACGGCTTCATTTTCCATACTTTTTTTAAACACATCTCATATTTCGATATTTAAGTAAGACACAGACTTCTTAAATATCGAGTTTTTCTTTGTTTTCTGTTTTCTTTTTCATTGGCTTCATCGAGCTCGGTATGGAAAGACCATTTATTCTGACTTTAAATAAAGTCTTTTCATCACCTCAGCAATTATATGATAATACTTCTTATCAGTTCGTCACTTTTGGTTTTTCCCAGCCTCTCGGTTTTCAGTCTTTTATTCTACAAATCGTAATAACCCCACACAAGCAAAAAGTTTAGGAGTGTGGGTGACAAGCTATGATCAGGAAGCATGGAATCACGTGATGCAGATTCTCTGTATTTTTTAATTGAAAATAAGGTGAATAAGTTTGGCAAGTGATATGGGAGCAGTTGTTCGGAACATATGCCTGAAAGGATGAAAAAATCGACATCTGTGAAAAGAGCTGATTAAATTAAAGATGGGGGATGAAAATGCGTTTAAAAACACATGCATACGTCTCGGTCTGTCTGTCTGTCTGTCTCAAGGAAATATATATAGATCATGAATATAGATAGACAGATATTAGCCAAGCGAGAATCACACACACGCACATACACAGAGAGAGAGAGAGAGAGAGAGAGAGAGTAATACACTATCATTTCTTATAAAGTGAGAAAAAAACTAATTCAGGTATCTGTCTTAATTTTTGAGCAGATGAGACCCATACAAAGGTGAGAGGTGTGCGGCAAATCTAAACACTCTCTATCTCTATCTCTTTAGATAGATAGATAGATAGATAGATATGAACAGATTTAGATTATTTAAGCTCATCTTATAAGGATTATACCGAAAAAACTAAATTAGATCTTTTTCAGTCAGGATACTAAGACAGAAGGCTTACAAAAGTCGGTCACCCAGTGAGAACCAAACTCATTAGCAATGATCTGAAAGCCAAACTTGCTAATTATCTGCTTACGATATGTACTCTTAACTGATATGAATTTAATCAATCTGTAGTCTGAAAGTGTTAAACACTCAATGACGATTGTACTCATTTGAAATAGTCCGTGAAACTAATCTGCCCAGTTTGTTATGCAGTGGAACTGCAGTGAGTCAAAGGTTTAAGTAGCCTAATGGTGAGAGGCACGGAGAATGGAACCAGTTCAAATTCCATCTGGGATTTTTTGCGTTCGCTTCACGCTGATGCTCTTGAGAAAGGCATGAATTCACTTCCCCTTTACGCACACGAGAGCATATGGATCACTCTATGATCTTAACCTTGCAAAAAAGTAATACATCTTGGCTATTCGCTTGGTCAAGTCAGTGGTCTTTTGTTGGTGTTAATGCCATGTAACAGAGTAGAACCTGACGGGGTGTATTTGAGATGGGGACAGCCTAATAAATTTTATTACTATGAGAGTTGCTATGAAAGGAAATTTCGCTGCACGACAACACGAAGACCTAATCGTATATGGGCACGTTACCATGGCCCCAAAAATACTCTTTCGTTAATAAGAAGATATAAATGTCAGATATCAATAGTAATGTATATATATATATATATATATAGAGAGAGAGAGAGAAGAAGAAGAAGAAGAAGAAGAAGAAGAAGAAGAAGAAGAAGAAGAAGAAGAAGAAGAAGACAATGATCGTTCAAAAGAAGAAGAGCCATAGCTGAACATTTTTGTTGTGGAAACATACTACCACTTATAAAAGTAGAAAAACTAATTCAAATTTCCGTTTTAATTTCTTTGTAGGTGAAGCCCATATAAAGGTGAGACATGTACGACAATTATAAAATCTGAGTGAAGAAAATAACTTTTTCAACGATCGTCGTATTTAACAAATATACGGGGGCGGGTATGGAGAAAAATAAAAATAATAATATCATCTCACTTTACGTGAAAATATCTTGAAATACTAAAGATTGAATTTATTTAAAGAAAGCGCCATTGGTTTCAACTACAATCTCTAGACTGCTTGGAATCTCCTGCAATGCACACAAAACGGAATATATGTGCTATAATCAAACGGGTGACATCTCCACTCTAGACGGAATCCCTCTTAAACTAGTAAACAAATTCAATTACCTAGGAAGCAGCGTCGCATCAACCGAAAAGGACATCGACACGAGGTTAACGAAGGCATGGACAGCTATCAATAGGCTATCGATTATATGGAAATCAGACCTAACCGATAAAATGAAACGCAGTTTCTTCCAGGCAGCGGTCGCATCGATACTGCTATATGGATGCACTACATCGACTCTAACAAAACGGCTGGAGAAGAAGCTAGAAGTCCTGGCGGCAACACCCTACAAGACACCAACTGTACGGCCACCTGCCTCCTATCACGAAAACTATTCAAGTTAGACGAACCAGACATGCAGGACACTGCTGGAGAAGCAGGCACGAACACATAAGTGATGTATTCTTATGGACCCCAACATGGCCGAGCAAAAGCAGGACGACCAGCACGAACATACATTCAGCAACAATGTGAGGATACGGGATGTAGTCCAGAAGACCTGCCAGAGGCGATGAACGATAGGGAAAAGTGGCGAGAGAGGGTCAGGGATATCCATGCTACCAGCACGACATGATGATGATGATGAATGCTGCAGTTATTCTTAATGTTTTGTTTGTTGTTGTTTTTTTGATTTTTTTTTTTTTTTTTTTTTGGTGTTGCATAGAGTTTTGTGGGTCTCTCACCTTACCACGTCCAACATATTATAATCAAGGGGATTGAAATTTGAGGAGTTAGGCAGCCAGATATAAGGGATGATGTGGTTGCAAAAATTTTCTGACTGTCAACATTGGGTTCTCCTCTGAAATAATCTCTGTGTTAGAGTTTGCACCGTGAATGTCAACAGTACAGCATGCCTTTTCGAAATTTCTGGAATGATGCTGATTTCTTCATACACAATGCCCAACTGATTCTAATTTGCTGCACAGTAGACAAAACCTGAAACAAGTAAAGCGCATGCACGAAATTAATCATTTAAAATGGTGACAATTTACCCATGGCACTCAGTGTAGATATAGATATCAATATATTAAAGATATCAAAGTAAGATATCTATCTATCTAAAGATCTAACAATCAATCTCTCTCTCTCTCTCTAGATAGATAGATAGATAGATAGATAGAAAAGTATGATACCAATGTATAAAAGATATCAGTGTAATATATTATTCAAATTAGTTTAAGATACAGAGAATGTTATGCAATGAGGCATCCATTGAATTTGTTTGTTCTTCTTTCTTTTTCCCCTGATAAATCAAAGCATTCGGGTTGATAATCTTGATACTCAATACAATCATGGAGCGGTGCTTGACAATGCCAAGAAACACCCCATTGTACGGATAGATGTTATCAAAGACACCCTTTTTGTGTCAGTATCTGAGGGTCTTATCCCCTCTACAGAGGATACACCCGGCGTATGCAAAATTCGGCCGACAAAGCGGGAGAGTTATTATCAGGGTTGTCTTTTTTTGGATATTGGCACGGAAACCACCTGTTTGGAATAACCACTGTTCAGTTGACTTTTATTTATTTTCCTTTAAAAGAAACGCGCGTGCGCACACACACACACACCAAAATATTGAGGTATGTTTGTATTTGTTGGTGTGTGTGTGTCCACGCTAAAGTTTTCAATATTACCAGATTACAGGGATTTATTGATCCAAAGCTTAACTTTGTATTCTAACACAGGCTGATTTTAATGATCGAGTGATTGATTTTAATACCCCGTCGAGGGTTATTTTATGCCTAGAAGATAGGGAATATTGTTCATTAAACTTTCATGTTTAATTTTTTTTATGCAATTGTTTCTTATAAAACTTTTTCACACACAGTCCTATCAAGTACGGATAATTCTTAAACAGATCTATTTGACTCATAGATTGAACCACTCCGGATCAGAATGGACATGGGAATATTGGTAACAATTAAATGAACCGCAGTCCTCCAGAACTCCTGAATTTGAACCTCACCATCAGATGTAGGTTAGTGTCATACCTGTTTTTTTTTATGGTGGGAGGCGGTCTTACCGCTCGGTAGAGGATACAGTTAGCGTATTCTAAGCCTCACCGATAGGGCGAATATATTTCAAATAGAAATTTGATTTAATTATTTTCCAGACTTAGAAGTTTTGTTTCTAGAATTAATTTTTCAAAAAATTGGTTTTCCCTGTTGTTTCTTTTTGTTTTTTATTTTTTTGTGTGTTTTTTTTTTGGGGGGGGGAGTTTGGTGACCGTTGAAATGAAATAGATTCCTCATTAGGGCGACACCTGGCTGCTACTGTAAGGGTTTAAGTGCATACAAAGAAGGAGTGAACAATCTCCTTTTCGTAACAGATACCAAGCGTGTGGGCGAGTGCTGTGAGAAGGACACCCTTTACAGCGGGTAGGGGTAGTAAGATATTAGAGGGTAAGTTACTGGTCCCACCTAATCTAGAAATTTTTCAAGGCGTGACTCTTGCAGTTCCTGAAGTTTAGTTGCAATCAGGCCCAAAATAGAGGACCGTTAGCCTTACGGACGAACGGACATCTTGATGATTACGATTCGCTCACTTTTATGTAAAGTCGTTTTTAATAATAAAATCATTTGAATTCCGATGATGCTAAACCTCCAGCGTAACATATCAATCTGACTTTCCAAACTATTTTTCTTCTCTCTCTCTCTCTCTTTCTCTCTCTGTCTGTCTCTCTCTCTCTCTCTCTCTATATATATATATATATTAGTACGAATGTGCATATGTGTGTCTATGTCTGTGTATGTGTGTTTTCCCTGTGTGTATGTCTACCAATCCGAACAGGTTTTGATGATGGTGGCTACGAAAATACTCGTTTATGGCAGATGGCTCAGAAAATAAGCAGGTATTTTCACAGCTGGTCTTTTTTCAAAGATGAAGAGCAGGTTTCGTTTTATAACACATGCGGAACTTCTTTTTTCGACTACATTAGTTAAACGGGAAAAAACAACTTACGACCACGAAACACCATTCACGTGACCAACACAGAGAAGAGAAAACGAGCACAAAAAAAAACAACATTTACTCGGTTAACCAATAAACATTTTGAAATTGGAATAGTTAAATTTCGGAACTAAAGAAAAGTTTCCCCGAAGTGTCTCGTAGGATTTAATTGTATTACGAACAAACGATCTTTGTTTTTATCTTTCTTTCTTGGTATCCATCAGTCTCGAGAGACTCCCATGAACTTGTGCCAAACTATAAACGTATGTTTGTCAACTTCTTCTGTCATCCGAACACGATAGATGATCGTTGGCTTTTGAGTCCTACCAAGAAGATATCCCCGCAATGTTACAATTACTTGAGTATTTTAACCCTCCAAATTCTGGCTGCTCTATTATTATAAAACGATTGATAATTTTATAACAGTAATTCGTAGCACTGGAAATAAACGCTCCAATTTCTCTATATTTTTAAGACACAGATCATTATGGAATAGTAGGATTGAAATGAATTAAGGAACCAATAACCCTTTTTTCACTGGTTTTAAATTCAAAATTTTCCTTCTCAACTGGTTGCCTTAGCAAGGCTAACAATTGGTTTCGATTTCTTTGTTTAATGGCATATCAACCTTCATGGGTTATTTAATGCCTAAGCCATTCTTGTAAAAGAACAGCCGCGATACTATTTACCACATAGTTAGGAGGATAAGAGGGTTTCCAAGGATAAGCGTCCGAAAGTGAACGTAATAGCGTGACTGAAGTTCGAACTTCGGGGCCGAGGCTTAACACTGTAGCCATTACACCACGGGGACTCTCTCCCCAGACTGAAATGTCTGCAATATTATTTAATCATATTTGGAAGGGAGGAATAAAGATAGATACATGCCTTTCCTAAGGGCATTAGCCCGAAGTGAAACGTACAGTTTTGTCCATGATTTTCATTTGTTTCGTCGTGTTCACTTCCTACGACGATAACTGTTACGCCACCCACGTTTCCAGAGTTGAATGCACAGTCCCGTTCGAGGTGGGGAACCTGAAGCTTTAGGGTCAAATGAGACCTTAAATATCAAGTGAGGTCTATCACTGTCTTGTCGAAAGATGAATAACAACTGATCACTTTTGACTTTTGAAGCTGGAATACTAATGCTTTCTCACAAAAAGCAATGTTATTAATAATCATAAATTGTTTGCTTGTTTGTTTAGGTTTTATGGCATATCAACCTGTGTAGGTTATTTGATGCCCAATCTATTTTTATACAAATAAACAGTTCTATTTCAAACAATTCAGTTTATCATTAGTACACATATTAATCATCAAAAACATTTCTATTTCAAGCTATTCAATTTGGTTAAAAAGTTCAAACATTTCAGTTTAGTATACGTATAGTTAAATGTCAAAATAGTTCTTTTTAAAACAATTCAATTTAACATAAGTACGCAGTTTAAATATCAAGACAATTCTATTTCAAGCAATTCAGTTTAGCATAAGTACACAGTTTAATTCTATTTGATCTAAAATTAGGACCCTATCAGGTGCTACCACTCCGAGCTCGAGTTGACTTGGGAGCTGTAAACAAAAGATATCTGAGTGAGTCAGAGTCCAACACTTATGACACGTTTATAGGCGAAACAAAATGAAGATATCTGTTTCTCTCTGCCTGTGTCTTTTACTTCTTCTTCGTCGTCGTCGTCTCCGTTGTTGACTTGCACGAAGCATTTTCGTAAATCGCCGAGATTGCACTGCTACTCCGATATTTGTCGCTGCCTCCCACCAGACACGACTTGACACAAGGTCAAAAGCCCGAAGGCCGATTAAAGTGGGGATAAAGGGGAGGGGGAGGTCGGGAACGAGCCGAGACTCGAACCCTGCTTGTCAGTGCTGCTCATCGGCTCACTTAGTGCAATGTGAGCCTGATGAGGCAAGCAGTTTCACGAACCCAAATGTGGGTCCGGGCACGTATGCCTGTTAACGGCTTAAACTAGACGCTTGGTCTAGTGCCGTGCATGGGGGACAAAGGAGACAAAAATGCAGCTCGCCCACCCGAAGGTAGCCTAGTCGAAACTAGGTGCCTAATTAAAGGCCCCAAGTCTGCCATTGTTCCTTTTGCAGAGCCACGCTCCGGACCGAAGTCCAGAACAGGCTCCGGGGCTTCGCAAAAACCTAAAAGCCAAGAGCTCGCCTTGCACTGCTACTCCACCCCAATGGTCATCTCTCATGCTTTATATCTTTTCCCGGCCGGACATTTGCATGAGAAGTGCGTCAAATTACCCGTATGTTTTACACACGACAGTTTGTTATCCGCCCACTTTACAAAACTTGGCACCTTTGAACCCGGATGAACACAGAGCGATGGCAATAAAGGGGTACTCTGCATTCTCCAAAGCTACAGCATTACTGGAACCTCACAATAAGATTGTTTAGTGTCATATCCAGGACATTTATTGGCTGTGTCTTACCCCTCTACAGCCCCAACCGACTTTTCATTTTTCACCGTAGTACATATTAATTGAATTGACTAAGTTAAACTTCAGATTTAGCATAATAAAAATTTATTGACTAGAGTACAACCTTATTGATTGGGAATGAAGTTCAATCTGTCCTTTAAACATGGATAAGTTGCCCATACTTGTCCGAGGCTGACCTTTTTTTTTTCAAAGATGTAGCTTTAATTACTCCTATCATTGTAGCTTTGATGGTTAAACAGAATAGAAAAGTTGTAGTCATTCTGCAAACTCCAAGTACGTACTTTGCATATATTAGTACAATTTTATTGTTAATTTAGGGAGTTTCAATTGTGTAGGGTTTCGTTATAAATAGTACTTAATGATTTCCGTTTTGTGTGTATAAGTTCCACTAGATGAAATAAAATCCCATT
>OY757931.1:52164229-52181729 GCA_963585895.1 Sepioteuthis lessoniana | reverse complement strand
CTGTCTGCGGCAAGTCATAATAGGGAAATTGCATATCGTGGGGTCTTATGTTCTCTGCTATTTACCAAAAGTCATAAAAACCATCCAACCAGTCAATCAAGCAGCGAACATCATATATATATATATATATATATATATATATATATATATGTGTGTGTGTGTGTGTGTGTGTGTGTGTGGGTGGGTGTATTTATATATATATTTAAGAGTTGTGTTTTAAAGTAACAGGACTGATGTCACAAACAATCTATTTCAATAACAAAAACAAACTTCATGGTTTCCTCTTCAAAGTAATCCTCTTCGAGTCTTATGTTTCTACCAAACTTCTTTGCAATTCTGGAAGGATTCTTCTGGGATGCCCTAAAGCTCCGTAGTAACGGCCCACTTGATAGCTTCCACACATTCAAAACGAGTTCCTTCGATGATCCCCTTCAGTTTGAGGAAAAACAATGTTACACGAACCAAGACGAGATAAATAGGGAGTTTGCTCCAAATAGGCGAGATGTTCCTCTCGGCCAGGATCTGCCAGCAGCTGCTTAGGGCAATGGGAACATGTACATTGTCGTGATGAGGCAGTCACGATTTCTCCTGACACAACTATTGTTAAGCTATTCAGTTTAGTCAAATATTTCTAATTCAAACAATTCAGTTTAGCATAAGTATGCAGTTAGTTCTATTCAACCTATAGATATGGCCCTATCAGGTGCTACCATTCCGGACCAGAGTGGACCTGGGAGCAATGGCAATGAAGGGGTGTTCTGCATTCCCCAAAACTCCCACATCACTGGAACTATACCATCAGATTTTTTAGTGTTATATCCAGAACACTCATTGGGGTTGGGGTCTTACCCCTCTGCAGAGAAGCATTCTGTGTATTCTACTGCCCAGCCGACTGGGCAAGTACAAATATGAAAAAACATAAGGTACTCTGGGGATGATTCTATTTATAGATGAGTTATTTACAAACATAAGCGTCTCGGTTTTTCCATTAAACCATCATCAGGACAGTTCATATGTTCTATCTTTGGAATTAGATTTAATTCTATACTTTAAATAAAATAAAAAAGTGAGGAAATTTGGAAAATTGGGAGATGAAATTAGTGATCGAAATTTATTTTTAAGTGCAACATACTACCTGAAAAAAATGTATGTGTGTGTGTGTGTGTGTGTGAGTATGTATCCGTGTGTGTAAATGTATGAATAAGAAAAAATTCAAGGTATTCTGAGGATAATCTTATTTATAGTTGAATCTTATCTTAGCTACTACAACTACGACTACTACAATTATTATTGCTACTACTCAAACCAAACGTAAGGTGTGAGATATTGAAGTAATTTCTTAAAAATTAATACTATATAACTATAAATATTTATTTTTCATTTAAAATTTCTATCACCGATTTATTTTCAGATTATTAATTTATTTAAATATACCATGATATATACTTAAACTCATCTATGTACAAAAATAAATCTATGGTATAAAATATCAATACTTTTTTCTAAAAAAATAGTATAATCTAGTTAGATTTTTGCAACAAAGATATTTAGATTGACTGACGTAGTGTATTGTTTTGCACTTATATATTTTCATATGATATTGTGGTATCAAAAAATGACGTTAAGAGAATGGAGTTACATACGCATACACACACGCACACACACAGAGACAATAAGGCACATAAATCTCAACGTAAACATTTGCCTGACTGTATTTTTTTATTTCTCAAATATCTTTCTTTCTCTGCTTGATAATTGTCGTAATTAGGCGCCATGAAACCTTTGGTCGCAGATAAGTCCATTCTATTAAATATATATAAAAACTAATATATATCTATTTATCATTATTATTACATGGCTCTATCATTTGGTTTGCCACAAACCCACTAAGTGAGACAGTGACAACCATAAACTGTTATATTATATATATATATAATAGCGAATATATATATATATATATATATATATATATATATATATATATATATATATATATACATATATGTGTGTGTGTGTGTGTATTTTAATATATATATATATATGTGCGTGTGTGTGTGTGTCTGTCTGTGTGTCTGTATGTATTTTAGCAAATATATATATATATATATATATATATATTGTCATCCACAGACTGACTGTTTCGTTGTATCACCACTCTTCGGTGTGGCGAGACACGTAGAACGCTTCAAGCGGGGGTGGAAACCCACACAACTTTACGTTAGACTTAGTATCATATCGCTCAGCCAACTAACGACAGAGGTCAACTCGGGAATTATAAGGCTAATGTAGTAGCTTTCGTTTGTTTACATTTTGCCTTACCGAATACCAGAGTGCCCAATTCATTAGAAGAGCTTTGCATTACGCGAGTTAATTCCTTGGCCAGAGTGTTCAACCCCTCGGGGGCGGGCGTATATATATATATATATATATATATGTGTGTGTGTGTGTGTGTGTGTGTGTGTGTGTGTGTGTGTGTGTGAGATAAAAATAAAAGATTACTACACTGCTTAAGAAAGCCCAGTCGTCTGGGGTTGTAGAATACACTGACTTCACCTCTGCAGAGTGGTAAGACCCCACCCAACGAGTGTCCTTGATATGATACAAAACTATTTAATGATAAGACTCCACTGCAGGGGGTCTGCGGAATACTGAGTACCTGTTCATTGTCATTAAAGCGATGAACTGCGGAATCGTAGTACGCGAGTTCGTACTCCAGTCGCGCTATTACGTTCACTTTCGGGCAAATACCCTTGGGAAAGGTATGAACCCCCTTATTCTCCCTCCAGCTATGGGTAAATAGTAGGACAGACTAGGTTCTTCAGCCTTGGTGAGGCAACTAGTCTAGGAGACGGAAAACTCTGAATTCAAACCTGTTAAACTCCGCTTAAAAATTGACCTTGTGTCATATCCTGCCCGAGCGGAGGGGTTGGTAAATAGTACCTGTTCATTGTCATTATTCCCATGTGCACTCTGACCCGGAGTGGTAGTACCTGTTGGGGTCCCATCTAGGGATCAAATAGATGTGTGTGTAAATATACAAATATGAAAAAACTCAAGGTATTCTGAGGATAATTTTATTTATTATTTGTGCAAATAAATGACTGATGTTAAATTAGATTGTTAATGTGCAAATAAAACTATAGATGTTATATCGCAATACTTGAAGTGATCTTAGTGTGTACAAACAAATAAATAATACCAAATAGAATTATTCGTTATAGACAGGAATACCTGAAACCATTTAACCGTTTGCAAAAATTGAATTATTGGTATTACATAGCAATACTAGGAACCAATTAACTCTATGCCAATAAATGAACAGCGTTGAATACAATTATTAGTGAATGCTTGAAATCATTTAACTGTGTGAAAACAATAGCAATACTTAATTGCGTGCTAACAAATAAGCTCTAACTTTTCTAAAAATGGAATTACCGACAAACTATTCACTTACAAATCATATGTATAGCCATTTAACCGTGTGCAAACAAATGACTGGTGTTAAATTAAATGGTTAGTGTTAAACAGAAATACTTGAAGCCGTTTAAATGAGTACAAATAAATGAAATACAGCTCGTTTAGAAATGTTATCTACCAATTAAAATCATATATATATATATATATATATATATATATATACTGGGCCGACAGGAGTCGAGGGCGTCCCAAGGCTTTTTTGTAAGGCAACAACACCAAGAGGTAGGGGAGGGCGTTACTTCTTTTCGTGGTTTGCTCCTTCCCCTTGATCCGTACCTTATAATGCTGGGTGTTAATCAAGGAAGCGTCAAGTACCATTTCTTGAGTTTCTGACATAACTCGAAATGGGATTAAAACTCGGTCTTACGTACCATTGGCAAACACTCGACTCACTATGCCAATATATATATATATATATATATATATATATATATATATATAAACAGGATTCCAACCAATATTACTGAGAATTATTAGTGTCAGATAGCAATACTTGAAACCAGTTAATTTGATGCAAACAAATGAATGATATTGAATAGAATTTTTCATGTTTGATAGAAATACTTGAAATCATTTAACTTTGAGCAATCAATGGATTAATATTGAATTGAATCATTAATCTTAATAGTAATACTTGAGACCATTTATTCAGTGCAAAGAAATGAGCTTGGGTTCGTTTAAAATGTTACCTACAAATTATGTTTACAAATCATATATATTTGAGGAATGTATAAAGTGGATTTTGACTCTAAATAACCTACAAGAGTTTGATATGTCATAGAACCCAACCAACCAATCAACTACTAAAGAAGTTCGCCCACTGATGATCGAGCCGATTATCTATAACGATAGAGTAATGAGAATAATTTTCACTTCATTAGAAATCAATGTTCCTGATATCAGCAATATTTTTTTTTCATTTGCCCAGTAGAATACACCGACAGCATCTCTGCGGAGGGGTAAGACCCGCTGCCACAACGAGTGTCCTGGATATGACACTAAACAATCTGATGGTGAGGCTCCAATGCTGGAGCTTTGGGGAATGTGGAGTACCCTTTCATTGCCATCGCTCTCAGGTCCACTCTGGCCCGGAGTGGTAGTATAGTGATAGGGTTCTATCTATAGGTCAAATAAAACTAAACCGTGTACTTACGCCAAACTGAACTGCTTGAAATAGAACTGTTTTGACATTTGAACTGTGTACTTATGATAAACTAAATTGCTTGAATTAGAACTCTTTTACAAGACTGAGTAGCTTGAAATAGAAATGTTTTTGACAATTAAACTGTGTACTTATGCTAAATTGAATCGTTTGAAATTGAAATTTTTTTGTATAAAAATGGAATTGGCATTGAATAACCTACAAAGGTTGATATGCCATAAAATCCAAACTAGAATTGTTGCTCCTGGGAATTGTTAGAGTATGTTGACACAGATAACCAATTCTCTCGACATGTCGCATCCTACAGAAACTATGCACCGAAAACACTGGGAGAAAAAATATGGGCTCCCACTGTAAATATCTGCAGGGCAGCTAGATTGTCAGAGGGCGTTCGTTTATCTAACATTTCAAAAGAAATACGACGCTGAGAAACAGTGTTTCCTGGTATAATGCACCTACGACGGTTTCTCCGTACTTATCTGCTGACATTCTGTTATCAACAAGTGGATATCACCGATTTTAAAGAAGTCGTAAGAGAGGTATAATTATGTAACGTTTTTGGATAAATAATTTCTAATTATTATTTTTAACTAGCATATTACCAATAAAAAAAGATATAATTATTTATAGACCAGAAGTATCAGATATTTGTGTTTTCATTAAAAGAAATCTGGTTGTTAACACGTCATCTGTTACTGCTGCCTCAAAAAGAGCGACATGCTGACGCTAACAATTTCCATAAACGTTACCAGAACCTTCTTCCACTCACTCTAACTCTTCCAGTTAGTTCTACTGGGATAAGACAATTAAAACAATCGCTTTTTAAATTAAAGAAAAACAAAAATTAAAAACAAGACTGATTGATTTCAACGGCATGCCAAAACTTCTAATGTTATTTTAAGCCAAGAGTTTAGGGAGCTGCGTTCATATTTACATTTTTTGTGAAGTTGTTCCTCAATAGATTTTTTTGCACACAGTCCTATCGAATACAAATACTTTTGAAACATATCTTTTTGAACCATAGCAGGTACTACTACTCCGGTTCAGAGTGAATCTGGGAGTAATAGCAATGAAATGATACTCCACACAACCCAGAGCTAAAGAACTGGTGCCTCACCATCAGATGCTGTTCAGTGTCATACCCAAGACACCTCATTTCTTGGTGGGGGAAACCTTACCCGTATGTAGAGGGTATAGTCAATCTATTCTAAGCTTCACCGACAGAATATTGAAAGAAAGAAAATGGCTGAATATTAATATCTGGAGTTGTCTTTGAAATATCTTTGATTGGGATTTCTTGGAATTCTCATCAAATCCCAAAATATGCTCTTTGGTTTGACAGTGGTTTCATTCTTTTGTGAAAGCAATTGTTGAATTTTACCATCCAGTAGGTAGACGCTTCGATAAAAAAAAAAAAAGGAATGAAACTGTTAAGTGGCTTTGGAGGAAATGAAATGACTTTAGGATTAACACCGTAAAGTTATTTATAAAACCTGCTTTCTAAAATAATTATACAAATTAGACTTTCTATGTCAGTGATAAACATCATTTATTAATATATAAAATATACATCAAGTGCTGATCATGCGTTTTAAAGATTGAAAACGATGTAGGTGGTTTAGAAACCAACTACGGTACGGAAGCATCGACAGATATTCGCATTTTTAGATAAAGACATTATTATTATTATTATTATTATTATTATTATTATTATTATTTTTTTTTTTATTATTTACTCATTAGAGTTTTTCATATCAGTGTTAGCTGATGGTCTCTCACTGGAGATTGAGTGGCCGCAAGCCTCTTCAATTTTCCAGGACTCTTCTCAGTATTCTGACAGTTTTCAATAATGCTGTTGTTTGAATGATCTCCACTCGGCCGCCAACTTACAAATCCTCCAAGCTCTTTAGTAATCCTTTAGTTACCGTGCCAAAGGCACCAATCACAATTGGTATAATTGTCACCTTCATGTTTCATAGTTTTTTCAAATTTATAGCAAAGTCAAGGTACTTATCTCTCTTTTCAAATTCTTTCAGTTTTATTCTGTGGTCAGCCGGGACAGCAAAGTCGACAATTTTGCAGATTTTCTCAATGTTTTTTTTTTTTTCTTTTTGTTGATTATTATTAGATCTGGTCTTCTGGCCGAGATTAGGTGATCCGTTTGTATGTCAAAGTCCCATAGGAGTTTGTGTGTGTCATTTTCTTGGACAGTTGCTGGGTTGTGCATATACCATTTGTTCGTATGGTCAAATTTAAATTTCTTGCATATTTCCCAGTGGATCAGTTTGCCCACCCAGTCGTGTCTAGCCTTGTACTCCTTCTGTGCCAATTTGCTGCATCCGCTTATTATGTTATATAATTGCAGAAGGTTTTTTTTATATTATCATTTTTCGTTGGTTATATCTTATCTTTCAGTTTAGTTAGGCTTAGAACTATCCGGCTTAGTACACGAGTAGGGGCACACATTGAGCGCGGGTGTTCACGCTCGCGCGGGGAAGATGTGACAATCACAGATGTCATAATAAAAACCCCAGATAGAAAATAGGATTGGGGATGTGAATGACCTCAAGCCCGGAAGCGATGGGCTGGGGATTTTGGGTGATTTTTGAAAAAAAGCAGTTAGTTCAGATTTAAACCAAGACGAAGCGAGTTGATTTTTTGGACCTGGGCGAGGCCAGTCCAGTTATGTGTCTATGAGATGCGCCGCGCGTGGTGGGGTCAGGTGGAACAGTCAGCATAGTAAAAATTGTGTCTCTCTCTCTCCTCGTTTTGAAAACCTAAAAGTCAAGAAGGTAATAAAAGTTTCGTACCTGAACAAAGAAAGTCGTCAGTGTTTCTCGTATTTCGGGATTCCTATGCATAAGAACGTTTTATACATCCGTATATTTGTATATTTTACGTATAGTCGTATCACGGCTATATTACAATTATGTGATTGATGATTTCATCTCTGTCACCGCATAGCCTACATTTGCTGTTTTGTGTCGTCTTATTTAATCCTCACCTTGATATGATTGGTTATTATGGTGCTGTTTTGTGCTGCAATCTGGAGAGATTCTATTTCCCTCATAAAGTTTCCTTTTCTTAGCTATGTCCAGGTTTTGTCGTGTGAGATGTTGTTTATTAATCATTTAAAACGCCCATAGAGTTATTTTACTTCCCCTTTTTGTTTCCTAGTTATTGTCATTCTGTTATCTATCGTGTTGTCAGTATTGTTTCTGATGACGGTAATTAATCCTCGTTCGTGTTTTTCTTCGAATCGTTGTATCGATGTATCAACGCTGTTTTCGATGCTGGCAAGTCCTCTTCCTCTCTATTATTGGTACATATAGTCTGTCAACGTCGTCTCTGGGATGTAAAGCCTTGTGCATGGTCATTAGTTTTTCTAGTTCTTTGGTCCATTTGCCCAAGTTTATCTCTGATCCACTTGAGAAAGGGTCCCGAGTATCTAACGAGAGGTACAGCCCAAGTATTTATTCCTTTCATAAGGTTCCTGCTAGAAAGCTTTGTCTCGAGTAGTTTTCTAGTTCTCCTGAGATATTGTTTTTGAATTTTGTCTTTCATTTCCGCGTGTTTGATGGTGTCAGTCTCTAAGATTCCTAAGTATTTGTAGGTCTCGTTTTCTGCGAGCGTTCTAATCTTGTCTTGATTTGGGAGTTTTTCACATCAGTTTTAGCCGATAGTCATTCACTGGGGTTTGCGTGACAGCAAGTCTTCTCAAGTCTCCAAGACACTTCTCAGTATTCTGACTGTTCTCAATAATGCTGTTGTTTGGATTGTCTCCACTCGTCCTCCAACTTCTAAGTCCTCCTTTCCCTTTAATAATGCGTTAGTTACTGTACCAAAAGCACCAATCACGATTGGTATAATTGTCACCAACATGTTCCATAGTTTTTTCAATCCCCTACACAGGTCGAGATACTCATTCTTTTTTTCACATTCATTCAGATTTATTCTATGGTCAGCCGAAATAGCAAAGTCCATAATTTTTCAAATCCTCTTTTTTTTCTTTTTTTTTTTCTTTTTTTTTTTTTTTTTTTTGTTGATTATTATAAGGCCTGGTCTTCAGGCCGAGATTAAGTGATCTGCCTGTTTGTTAAAGTCCCATAGGTGTTTAATGTTTGTCATTTTCTAGGACAGATGCTGGGTTGTGCATATACCATTTGTTCGTATGGCCAAATTTAAATTTCTTGCATATCTCCCAGTGGATCACCTTGCCCACCCAGTCATATCTAGTATTCTGTGCTAATTTTCTGCATTCGCTTATTATATGATTGATAGTTTCGTCTCTATCACAACATAGCCTACATTTGCTATTTTGTTACGTCTTATCTATTCTCGCTTTGATGTGATTGGTTCTTATGGCGTTGTTTTGTGCTGTTATTAGGAGAGCTTCTGTTTCTCTCTTAAAGTTTCCCTTTCTAAGCCACGTCCAGGTTTTGTCATGTGAGATGTTGTTTATTAGTCGTTTAAAACGCCCATAGAGTTGTTTTTCTTCCCGTTTTTGTTTCCTGTTTATTGTCATTCTGTTGTCCATCGTGTGTTCAGTATCGTTTCTGATGGCTGTCATCAATCCTCCTATGTGTTTTTCTATGTAGTCCTCGAGTCATTGTATCGATGCGTCAACGCTGTCTTCAATGCTGGCAAATCCTTTTCCTCCCTCTTTTCTTGACACATATAGTCTGCCAACATCGTATCTGGGATGTAATGCCTTATGCATGGTCATTAGTTTTTTTGTTCTTTGGTCCATTTTTCTTTATCTCTGATCCACTTTAAAAATGGTCCCGAGTATCTAACGAGGGTTACAGCCCAGGTATATATGTTATATAGTCCCATATGTAGATTCACATCTACATACATGCACATATATATGTAGAATAATTCACAGCGACACAACGATAAAGACGCAAGAGGGAAAACGCAGGAAGACTTCTTTACAATTATATTTACCTCTCACTTTATTGCAAGGGTTCGAAAGGGTTGTTGAAGGTTTGCATGTGAGAGGGTGCTGGAGACCGAACATAAACTTCATATTTTGACCCCACTGTTATGACCGTCACGTTGTGTCTTTCTTGTTCTCCTGATGTTGGGGTCTACTCCATCGGGGCTTTCCGAGGGACCCCTTGGTCGGGTGTGGCTTTCCCTACCACATCTGGTCTTTCGCTGTCTGGAATTCTACTGGCAACTGCTTTTGCACCCCAAACTCAACTGAGTTAAAAAATAATTCAACGCCCACACGATCGCCTACTGGATCTTTGAAATCGAATGTTTAATCGTCATCAAGCGGAAATAACTGTAATGCAGTTCAGAGGTTACTCTCTTCCGGTGCATCACTGTAGTGGCACAATGGAACCTTCACCTTGTCCCACCTCATAAGCCTTAATCCGCCCACGCGATCTCTTTCGATTACTGACCATTGGAATGTGTCACTTCCTTCCGGTGTAGCACCTTGGAATAGCATTTTTGGGCTGGGTCGAAGGATCAAAACATAACTTATATTCCTTCGATAAGGTTTCTGCTGCATAGTTTTGTCTCGAGTTGCTTTCTAGTTCTCCTGAGATAGTCTTTCATCTTCACTTATTTGATTATTTCAGCCTCCAAGATGCCCAAATATTTATAGGTTTTCTTTTCTTCGAGCGTTCTAATCTTGTCTTGATTTGGTAGTTCTATTCCCTCAGTCAGATGTCATTTGCCACTTTTCATTACTAGTATGGCATATTTTTCTATGTCAAATTCCATTCCTATATCCTGACTGTATATTCTAACTGTGTGTATTAGAGTTTCCAGGGTTTTTTTTTTCATTTTTTGCAAATAGTTTGATGTTATCCTTGTACATTTGGTGATTGATCTTTTCTTGCCATCTTCTAAGTTTGTATCCGGCTGTGGATTTTTTGAGTATGTGGTTAAGTGGCATCATGGCAATTATGAATAGAAACGGTGATAGTGCATGTCCTTGAAAAATATCTCTTTGGAGCTTTGCTTGAGCTAAGCTTCTTCCTCTGCTGACTATTCCACTCTCCAGGTTTTCATGGTTTTCTCGATAATGTTTATTACTTCATCTGATATTTTGTACATTTTGAGGCGGTTGATTATCCAGCTTTGCGAAAGTATATCATATGCCTTTTTGTAATCAATCTAAGCCATAGCTAGATTTTTCCGTCTGGTCTTGCTCTCGTTTAGGATGTGCTGATCTATGTAAAGTAACTCTGCTGAGCCTCTGGATTCTTTGCGGCGTCCTTTCTGTTCCCCGGGGAATAATCCGCGGTTTGTTAGTGAGTAGTAAATCTCTTCCCTTTTTTGTGCTTACTCCTTGAGAGTTTGCATATCAGTTTTAGCTGATGGTTTTTCGCTGGAGTTTGAGTGACAGCAAGTCTCCTCAAGTCTCCAGGACTCTTCTCAGTATTCTGGCTGTTCTCAATAATGTTGTAGTTTGGATGGTCTCCACTCGTCTTCCTACCTCCATTATTATTATTATTATTATTGTCAATATTTTATCGATCAAAGTACATATTAAATATACTGTGTATTATATATATATATATATATATATATATTGAGAAGAGGCTGTGATCATGAGACACAAAGAATTCAATGTGATGGAGGCGGCAATTCCCTGACTTAATATTGGCTATTATAAAATGCAGCTAATGCGAAATGCATTTCTTATTTATTTGCAAAATGTTTCTTCGACTTTTTGTCTTTAAAAAAGAATAATACGAATTGATAGAAATATCATAGATATTAAATACTTTGTTCCATCAGTAAGACGTAATTTCTGACCACGGATTATTCCTTTCTTTATTTCTGTTGTAAATTTATGAACCTTGCTTTTACCATTTATATATATATATATATATATGTTAAACACACACACACACTCACGTACATATATATATATATATATATATATATATATATATGACGGTTTCGTCTCTACCACAACATAGCATATATATATATATATATATATATATCAAACAGATGCGAAGAAGCAGTCATTTAAAAAGCGTTTGATATATCAAAAGTATTCAGTTGCTAGCCAGCAGAGTGGTATAAAAACTAAAACGAATCTCCTATGCTATATGCCTAAGGCTAAATAACCTAGTTTGCCCTACTATTTAACTTTAACTGTGTTGGGGGGGGGGGAGAACAGATAGATTCATGCCTTTCCTAAGAGCATTAGTGCAAAGTGAAATTCAAACAACCTCATTTCCGATTTTCGATTCGATTTCCGTTGACGTTACGCTAAGCTCTGTGTGTGTGTGTGTGTGATCGCACGCGTTACACCATATTAAAACAATTCTTTGAAAATTTCTGAAACAGCACTCCCACGACTTAAAGTCACGAGCTGCCACTGTTGTGTAATACCATTGTAATTAATCTTTTTACTGTTTCGTAGTCGAGTGAATAGGTGACTGTTACATGCTACTATTTGGTCCCGACCAGAAGCTTAAAGTTATGAACCCTCATGATAACACTGTCAATTTTACACTGTGAAGAAAAGGATAGAGACGTCCTTTAATAACTAATTCCCACCTCGTACAAATGTCAGACTTCACACTGACTTGTTTTCAAGCAGTTGGCCACAGAAAATCCATTCACAAAAATTTTCTTTGCAAATCTTTGCTCAGATCTCATCGCATGTGTCTTAGTCGATAACAAGAGTCTCTCTCTCTCTCTCTCTCTCTCTCTCCAGCGTATATCACGTGACATCCCGAGAATCTCGTTCAACGTCTAGACGCGGAATATACGCTTACTTTACAAATTTCAAAGTTTTAAAGTGCCTTTCGGTGACATTTGCATTTCTTTTTTCCTGCACCTGGAAACATCAGAATCATCTCTGGATCACAATTATCATACACCTGTCTCCACACAACGACCCATCATATCTGTCGACACAAACCTATGTACAATTTTGATTTGCGAAAGTCCCCAATTTTTAAGGCTTGTACAGTTATGGAAGCTTGTACAGTTATGGAAGCTTGTACAGTTATGGAAACTGTACAAGCTTCAGGACTAATTGGTCTTCAATAGATTAGCATTATATTTGTTGACTGGTTGGTTGGTTGGTTGGTTGGTTGGTTCAACCCCATGCTAACCCTTGTTGCCGAAGTCAATTTAATCATTATGGTCTCCAATAATATACGGTGCAAAATTATTAACTCTTCATTACCTGAAAGTGATCTGCTTGACCCATTCATGGGACTATCACTCTGGATTTGACCGGAGGTGGGAGCAATAGTTTACAATCAGGGGTCTCCATACTTACCAAAGCCAACTAGAACTGGTGCCTCTCCAAATAATGCAGTTTATTGTCTTACCCAAGACGTCATTTTAAAGTGATTTTTAACAGGTTTTTTTCCTTTAACAAGAAAGTTTTTTAATGGTATATTAATTCTTTATGGGTATTTAAAACCGAATTTTGATCTTATTGTAAATATTTGATTACATAAACATTTATATTTTCAACGTTCCACTATAATCCTTTTTTAAATCATGCTTTTTCATTTGTTTATAATAAACATTTGTTTGCACACTGTTATGGTATTAAGTATTCCTGATACTTATAACTATTACATTGGTAAATAGTTTCCTGTATTCCGATCCAATAATAATAATTTTCAAACATCTTTTTGACCCATAGACAGAACTCTAACAAATACCGCCACTTCAGGTCAGAGTGGCTCTGGTTTGGTTTGTTGGTTTGTTGGATTTTATGGTATATCAACCATTGTAGGTTATTTAACGCCAAATCCATTTTTATGTAACTAATCACTTCTATTTCAAACAATTCAGTTTAGCATGAGTACACAGCTTGTCAAAAACATTTGTATTTCAAACAATTCAGTTTATTCAAGCAGTTACATAACAAATCAGTTTAGCATAAGTACAGTTTCAATGTCAAAAACAGTACAATTTCAAATAATTCAGTTTGGCATAAGCACGCAGTTTAAATATAAGTACAGTTTAATTGTGAAAAATATTTCTATTTCGACCTACTCAGTTTTATCAAGCAGTTCTAATTCAACTAACTCAGTTTAGTATAAGTACAGATCCCGTGTCAAAACAGTTCTATGTTAAACAATTCAGTTTAGTGTAAATACAGTTTTAATGTCAAAAACAGTTCTATTTCAAATAATTCAGTTTAGCATAAAAAACAATTCTGTTTGGCATAAATATGCAGGCAGCATAAATCATTCCATTTATATTTCCTCATTTGTTTGCACACAGTTAAATTATTACAAGAGCTTCTATGTAACTATAAGAATTTAACACCAGTCATTTGTTAGCACACATTTGAATAGATATGTATGATATATAAGAGATTAACAATTCAAAAAAGTGACTGAGCTTATAAATTTGCCGACAGTTAAGTGGTTTCAAGTATTCTTCAAGATTAAGGCTGGCAACTATCCGGTCTGTGTCGCTATCCATATTCTCTATACTATACGTCATTTGTAGAGGTTTTGTTGGTTGTTGAGAATTGGATTGTTTGGTTCTTATAGGCGACTTTGTTGTTGAGGGTATTTTGAATGTACTTCCTGGTCTTTCCTTATTCACTTTGGTGTTCATTTGTATTTTCGTAGTTTGGCTAATGGGGAGTTGTGATTTTTGTTTCAGTTGTTCAGGTCAAATGGGAGACGGGTTTTTTAGTCTATCTTTAATGCTTTTTGGTGGACGGATTGGTGATTTATGTAACGGCTGTTTTGATGGAGATTTTGCACTTTTAGGAGTAGTTCGTATTGGAGTGATAGATCCTACGAGTGTTTGTTTGAACTACAATATTGGATCCCTCCCCATTCGCAACTTGTTGCTGAGCTGGTGTTTGGAAAAATTCAACCAAGTATAGTTTTTTCAGGTGCTCCTGAAACTTTGGGCAATCATTGGCTTCCAGCTTGATCAATTTCTCCACAAGTGTTCTATATTTGGTGTCGTCATTGGTTCCATCCGCCCTCCGTGCAACGGAGGCGTAGCTGCTTTCTCCCATATAGCTCCCTACAATTCTCCCAGCTTCCAGAAAGGAAACATTCCTCTTGTGTTTAACCTCAATTATTTCTTTTTCTTTTTGGTAAACAGTACAAGTTCTTGCGTAAGTCGGATGATCTTGTTGGCAGTTTGCACATGTAATTTCTTTCAAGCAATCTTCCTCTGCATGGTCCGGGTCCTTTTCACCGCATTTAGAACATGTCTGTCGTCCTCTACAGGCTTCACTGTGGTGTTCCAATTTCTGACATTTGAAGCACCTCAAGGGAGCTGGGACGTACTGCTCAACTCTCTCAAGACAATAGCCGATCTTTCACCTCTTTTGGAGTTTGGGGCTTATTAAATGTAAGGATGTAAGTGTTGGTCTGGATTCTTGGTTCACCTTTTCTAATGGAGATTCTCTTTATATTTGTAACTCCCTGTTTTCCCAGGGCTGATGCTATCTCGTCTTCTGTAGCCAATGCCAACTCTCTACTCCTGATAACTCCCTTGGAAGTGTTGAGTTTCTCATGCGGATACGCTCTGCATTTGGTTGTATAAAACGTTTTTATTTTTAGTATGTTTTCTGCCTGTCTCCGGCTGTCTACCTCGACAAGCAAGTTACCATTCCTTGTTTTCTTAACAGTTTTCGGACTTACCAAATTCTCCGCTTTCTTCACAGAAAACGTATTTTTCTATGAAGAAAAGGGAGAATTTGGCTAGGCATACCTTCTCCAAGGATTCAATAACAATGAATCTTGGGAAGTCTGCTGCCTCATTCTCTGAGTTTGATTCTGAGAGGTTTCGTTTCGTTTTTTTTTTTTTTGTTTGAAGACGCCATATATGCTATTTATTTTTCGCTGGCTCTGCGCTCCTCCACCCACCACGGAGTCCAACTTGTGTTGGGAATGAACCAAGGGGGTAACCCATTCGCCTTGGTTGAGACGGGGGATACGCGACCAGTATACTCGAGTTGAGAGTAGGCTTCCGAACCGTTACCAATTTCAAGTTCTCAGCGCTGGTCACATTCCTATTCTCAACACAATTGACCCTTAGCCACCGCCTTCTAGCAACTAACAGATAAGGGTTGGGAACTTTCTGCAAATGCAGATTTAAAAGTACGGTCGGGATAAAATATTTATGTGCTAGGGCTTGACATGACCAGCCGATTGATCAGATCGGGCCCAATCCGACCGCCCGTCAGACCAAGTAAGGGCCAAAGTGGTGTGTTGCAAGCCATTGACCACTCTGTCGCCGGACCAATGACTGCTCAACCACCAGGGATCCATCCCAGCACCTTACGGGTCGCCACCCTGTGCCAACAGGTGGCCTCATTGGGGGGGAGTCTTACCTCTGTGCAGAGGTGCAGTCAGCGTATTCTACAGCCCCAGCCGACAGGGCGAAGAGTGGACCTGGGTGTAATGACATTGAAGAGAGGATTTCATACTCTCACATAGCTCCAAAACTCGAGTCTCACCACCAGATGCCATTTAATGTCCAACCCTTGGCATCATTTTTTTGTGTGCGAGTTGGGGAATAAAGTCTTACTTCTCTGCAGAGGATGTAGTTTGCATATTCTTAACCCTACTGACGGAGAAAACTGAAAATTGGAAATTGTGATACAAATAGCAATTCCTTGGAGATTTTAAAAGATGCATTTTTATTATAAAATGTGATAGAATAATCATCAAGAATTGAGGATTATGATCGCAACTAAGTGTGCCAGAAATTAGCATGGTTCTCCGAATAGAAGGTCATTTTTTTCCTGGCATCCCATCGCAATGCAAATATTCAAAGCTTTCTGCATCCTAATAGCAGCAGTTACCTAACTACGAACACATTCACTTACGAACAAACGTTGTCCATACGTTTTTGTTGTTCACAAGTTGGAGACCGCCTGTACACACCGTGTAAACGGACACACGTACACACCAATATGAAGCAGTTTCTCGATTTCAAACAGTGGAGTGTTACGCCCCGCCTATTCTTGGATATAGTAAATGCTATTAATAGCCAGCTATAAACAGAACATCATAAGCACATAGAAAATGAAGGGCCAGGCAGACAGAAGACAACCAGCAGCAGTTTCGGCTGACTGTTGTCTCGGCACACTTTCTCCATTTTAACGATTTTTTTTTTGTTTATCCTATTTATGTATTTATCACTGGTGTCTACCATTGTTTTTGGTACATTTGAATTACCTTGGTCCTGTCAGTTAAAAAAGAAAACAAAAAAAAAACAGGAAAAAAATTCCGTAACTAATTTTTGTTGCTTAGCATTCAGAATACCTCGCTTAGCATTCAAAAGATACAGGTAATTTAAAATATTGAATTTTATATTATCTTATAAGGTGGGCTCCTGTTTACATTTGAAATACGATATCGAAACGATCCCTAATTTTCCGAAACGCATGTATACCAGTTATTTTCCCTTGTTTATTTCATTTGATTTTTTTAAATTATCGTTCCCGAAGAAGAAGATGATAATAATAATAGTGAGCATGGAAGAAAAAACTATTAGGACCCAAGTTTCACCAGTTCAAAGTTGACATTTGTAAACAGAAACAAGGGAAAGATAACTGGTATACATACGTATTCGAAAATCAGGGATTGTTTCTACATAGTATTTATAGTGTAAACAAGACTAGATAAAATCAAAAATTTTCAAACCTGACAAACTGCCTCAATTGAGGAAGATCTTCTGTTTGTTAAACAAAACAAAACAAACAAAAACATCTTAACGAGTGGGCCAGATGTGTCTTTTTACGACTGAGAGGGGGTCTTTCCATCCCACGTTTCTCTTCCGTATTCTAGTGCCATAATTCACAATCTGTAACAGCTACAAACGTTAAAGTTAAACTAGTGGCTCCCAAACCAGGCACCAAAGGGTACCAGTGAC